>VWZX01010074.1:56557-71877 GCA_013399015.1 Galbula dea
TCAAGAAGTTATCATCAATGCACTGGAGGAACCTCCTGGACTGAATGGCTGGCTGAGTAGCCTTTCCAGCAAATATCTGGGTAGTTAAAAACCCCCATAAGAACCAGGGCCTGTGATTGCAAGGCCACTGTCAGCTGCCTGGAGAAAGCCTCATCAGCTTCCTCATCCTGATCAGGTGGCCTGCAATAAACACCCACAACAGCAGCCCCCATGCCAGCCTGCCCCTTAATTCGCACCCATAAACTCTCAACTCTCCCCTCATTCACCCCTGGACAGAACTCAATACATTCCACTTGTTGCTCTCTCACGTAAAGAGCAACTCCCCCACCACGCCCTGTAGATCTCTCTTTCCTGCAAAGGACATAGCCATCCATGACCACATTCCAGTCATGAGAGCTGTCCCACCATGTCTCTGCAATTGCCACCAGATCATAACCCCTTGACTGCACATGGATTTTTAACTCCTCCTGTTTGTTCCCCATGCTGCATGCATTGGTATACAGCCATTTCAGGGAGAGAGCCATGCATGCCAATTTTACCCTAGGGAGGTGGGAGGCCTTCTGGTCTGTATTAGGACTAGCACTAGAACAGTGCCCCACTGGTGCAGACCTGGCAACAACCCCATCCTCAAGTTCCTAAACCACAATTACTAAAGGCTTATGGTTTGGATCTCCAGCACAGAAGCAACAAACTTGTAACTGGAAATGGACTGTATTTGTTACAGCCAAGCAGCAAACTTGTGTTACTCAAGTTCTCTCCTGTGAAAGAAGATTAAGGGAGCAAAACTACTGACCTATTTTTCAGGAAAAATGACACTCATGCTAGAGTCCTATTCAAAAGGCTTGCTTCCAATTCAGCATTACTCAAGCAAATAGCTTGACAGTACTCCACGTGCTGGAATTCTTGTTTCACAGAACAGTTACTACCCATAGCCTTCAAATACCAAGTCCTTATACACACAAGCCCTCTTTTCAAAAGTTGCTGCCAATCCCCCAGAGAGAAGCTACAACAAACTCCATACACACACATACACATTTTTATTTTAATAAATAAAGTTTTACAGTCTCAGGCTTGCTTTTTTTTTTTTTAATCACATATACAGAACAGAAAAATGCCTGATCAAGCAACATGAATTAAACTACTAACCCTGGGAAGGAATGCATGCCCTGTCTAATACTGAAGGCCTTAACTGAAAAGGGATTTCCCATGGACAGCATAGTAATTTACTTCACAGATCAGACAACTTGAAAGAGATGTGGCCAAAGCAAAGAGAGTGACCCTAAAATGAACCACTTGTCTTTATAGAGCCACAACAGTGCAAGGAAAGCCAAAAGCCTAAGCCCCTCCATTTTCTAGTGTCACTGCTGGATGAATATGTATGTCTTCACATTCTTTAAGCGATATATTCTAACCACAAGAGAAGAGGCTAAGCACAGCAGGTATGCAAAATTATTCCATTGAAGAACAGAGAGTAGATGAGAAAGCAATGTTATATTTCAAGATTTTAAATTAGCAGATGCTTTTGCATCCCCTTCAGTATGGCAGTGGAACAGATTCCACCTTCTCTCATAGAGGTTTAGTCCAAAAACTTCCTGTTGGCATTAGCACCAAAGAGAGCCACTCTGATTTCTGGCATCATCTGTTGAGAAAGAGTAGATCAGTTATATGCAAGGGGAAACACAACTGCTGTACACTCCTCATTGCAGGTACTGTGTGAAAGCTAGGCTGAGTCTTGAAATTAAAAAGTCAATTAATTTGAGTTTTCTGAAGCCTTTACTTGATCACACATTCCCAGCTACTCTGCAGACTTAAAGGATTGCCTATACTGCAGCATAAGAAAGAGATGCCAAAGCTAGGGTTTTTTTCCACTACGGTATACCGGTGTTACCCACAGTTTCTAGTACTCAAGCTACCTTCAGCAATTGAAGTTAGCCTCAGAATTTCAACATCTTGACTGCAGTGTAGTCATAACAATGTCTTTTAGCACAATAATTTTTAAGAGTTCTATGCTTATGCTTAATTCAAAAGGCATCACTCTGGGAAAAGTCATGTTTGCTGTAAAGAAGCACAAACAGTAGGTAATTTGCTTCTTTCCATTCAAAACTGACTTCTTACTTGCAATCCATGTAGAAATCCGATCCCACATGCTACTTGTGACAGTTAATACATTGGAAACACTAGGATTTAATTACAAGATAAAACTAGTTCATTATATCTTGTTCACCTTGGCTGTTAGAGAAACTCACCTGCTGGGCTACAAGGTCCAGCCGACTTTCCAGGGTATTGGAAACCTTAATTTTACCATCACTGTTAAAGATTTCAACACCTCCAGCACTAGAAAAGGAGGGGAAGAAAAAAACAACATGAAATCCATGATACATCTCACAGTCAGAATTTGGCAGAGGGATTATCAGGGCCTATAGGTAAGTTAGATACATAGGTTAAGATTTTTATTATTAAAAAACCCAAACTTTTTTATCATGTCTGAATAGGAATCAACACAGACTGACCTGGTAAAGCAGCACTGCAGAGCATCTTTGGAGTTATCACAGACTACAGCAACATATAAGTGTCCTCCTCAGCATGATCAAAATGCAAGCAGAGCTATGGAATTTGCTACTTCAAAACAGCTTTGGACTCTGTATTTTATTATTAATAGACAGCTTTCAGATTTTGGGAAGTGAGGAAGACTGCTAAAAATTTTGTTTGTTGGCCCACACATAAAGATCTTCACCTATGAGAATATACAGCTTTGTGCTATGTTCTTTATCATACTATATGGAAATCAAGTCTTCCAGACATAACAGACACAAACACCACCAAGTAGTTATCCTGCAGCACCTTATGACTCAATTTGCTTCATCTTGAGAGAGGAAGCATGGCTAGATTCGTATTCTCTCTCTTTAAAAATGATAAAGTTTCTACATACTACTTATTCTCTACCTCTACTGTGAATCAGGCCAGAGTCTGCACAAAACTTTTACTGCCATATTTGACTGCGGCAGGACTTGACTGAAGGAAACTGCAGAGCTTGTGCTTGATTAACACAAAGAAGTGCCAAATCCCACGAGAACAGCAGCAGACACACTGTGAGGATATTCCAGACATCTGAGATTTTTCTAGTAGGAGCTGTGACTTGGAAAGTTGTATTAAGTTAGTACTCTTTAAAAAGAATTCCATTTTCCTTACATTTCTTCTGGCAGGAAGTTGTCTTGGTCAATGCGAACATCCACATCCCTTTTCGTGGCATTTTTGTAGATGGGAATGCTCTTCTGTACAGCAGCCTAGGATACAAGATACACCTCCAATGAGCACTGACAAATGCTAGTGCATCACTTGGGACTGGCCACTCAATCATTTGTAGTAATAAAATGAAGGGCTTGAAGCCTTCCTTTTTTTTTAGTTACGCAAATGTATTTCAGTATGGCTTTTCAGCCAAAACCAGTTATTATTCTTAACATTGTAGCAATGTCTGAAGTTTCCTATGTAATACCCAATCCAGCAAATTATCCCCAATTTGAAAAGCATATTTGTTCTCTTGCACTGTACTTACAGCAGAAGTGCAGCAAGCAAAGCTTGTTTTCATGTCACATATTTGCAGTCAGGTCCCAGTTTTTGTGAGCAGGATACTGTCGAACTATTCTAGGTGTCTTACCTTAACAATAGGGAGATCTTGTTTCCTGCACCGTACAACTACTCTGGCCTCAAGCAGCTGGTAGAATCCCTGCACAAGATAACCATTACAGTAGCAGAAAGACAACATTTTAATTGTCTTAGAATTATTTAACCTCAAGAAAGCAAATGAGCTGATCAATTTGAAAACCAAAACCTGACAATATTAGCCTCTTTTATTTAGTTCTTTGTTCTCAAGTTCACCTCACACAGACATTTTGAGAGGACAGCACCAATGTCTGGGAAAGAGCCTAAAGCTATGGATTGTTTTTTTTTATTAGCTTCAAGTTTGGAACTCAAGTGCAACTAAACATACGTATCATAGGATTGAGTTGCTCAGACAATGCACATGTAGACATAAGGATCGTTGCTGTCTAAGTAGACTGAGCATGCAGTCAAGCTGACATGCTCCTATGCAGCTCTTGGAGAAGACATGTAGTCGTTTCAGATGTCTGTTCTAGTAACTCCTGCCTTGCAGTTCCTGTAGTAATATCTAAAAATAGTATAGGTTTAGTTCCAGTTGGAAGGGACCTACCACAATCATCTAGTTCAACTATAAGTACTGATGAGTACAGCTCCCTCACTGGATCAAATGTAATGAGCCAAGACAGACATGTCTAGCTTACAAGAGTGTGACAGGTTGGTTTGATGTACAGCAATATCAAACCTAGGTGTGACAAAGAAACAACACTGAATTGGATCACAAGCTGGTAGGAAACACTGTTAAGAAAACTCTGCCATCAAACTGTGGACCAGAGAGCTCGTGTCTTGCTAAGAGTTTAAAGTACGAGTACCAACTCAGACCAGAAGGTGGCGCTAGTGGTCACACGACTGACCCCAGCCAAAGCTTACAGACAAATTCTAGCAGCTAATTTCTGGGGCTTCAGGATAATATTCTAGGTAGACAAAGCTTTGATTTCTGCTTTGTATGTGTGTCACAGAGGCATGCCATACCACAGGACTTACAAGCTTCAAACGCCAAAATGACTGTAAAAGCAGAAAACTATTGACACTTCTAAGTTTGGAGAAACAGCTTTTGCCAAAGGTACATTTGATCCAACTAGTTACGACAGAAGCTTAAAACGTGCATGCTACGATGTGTATGTATGCACCTGCAATTATTCTTATAATGGAACTTCTGCTTGGTATACCAGGTTTTACACCTCAAAATAAGCTGCAACATTGTCTGTTCAAAATCCAAGATTGAAAGGTATAGCAGAAGTAATGTTTAAAACTCAAAGACCACACAGCAACATTTGATTTAGACTCCAATACAACTTTAACTTCCAGTAGGTTATTTTGAAAGAAAGACAGATAGGAGAATAGAGCTGCTATCATCTGTTGTTTACAATTCAAATATTTACCTGTAGAACTAGTCCATCCAGCAATGTCTGGTACCTGGCAGTATCCTTTACCACCTTGGCAAGTCTCTGCCTGGCCTCATTCAGCAAATCCTACATTGGGAAGAAATCAGATCAGCAGAGCCCATCTGTCTGGTATTTGGTTTCATGCCTAGCAAATTTCTGTACTCCTATTATGGCTATCACACCCTGCCAACACGTAAATGTACACTCCCGCTGGTGTTCATCCAAGCTACACCTTCATCTCTGTGCATGGCACAATATTCTTTCCAAACAGTTCCCTTCTCTCTGCCCTGATCCAAAGCTATTATAAGCAGAAAATAATTCCTTTTTTTCATGAAAAAGGGAGATCTCAGTAGTAAAAGGATAGTACTTCTCATATGAATTCAAACAGACAAACTAAGTATGTTGTAAATCATTGACTAATGTAAACTAATAAAGTTGTCCAAATAACATTTTTTCCACGTTTATGGTTGAGCAAAGCAATCTCACCTATCTTTTTATGAAACAATATTCAGGTTAGGTACTTTTTAAATTGTAGGTAAATGCAAGTCAAAATTCAAAAGTTAGAGCTTATTTCTCATTTGAAGTAGATGGTTTTGACTATCTTTATTCAGCAAGTCGGTATCAAATGGGATTGAAATTTGAAAGAAACTTGAGTCAACTCAAACACAGCTCCTAGAACTGAACCATCATAATTACTTCAGATAAGGGAATTGTATGAGAAAGGCATAAACATTTCTTTACTGTCCTGCCTCACAGTGTTTTAAAGAAGAACACACCTTCTTTTAAACAGAACAGAATCAGTACTAGGATATAAGACTACTGCAATTTAATGTCATGGTCAAACCTAGTTATACTGTCCACCTTAAAAGTAACATAGCATTTCTGGAACTGATCCTCTCTCTTGTTCATTACAGAGGCCAAAGATCTCATAAGGGAAGAAAGAGCTGACAGCATGTGACTTGAAATGTTTTAAAATGCAGAAGAGTGTTAAGCATTACTCAGAAGCTTCAGGCTGAGTCAGATGATAAATGAGGAAGGAATTACACAGTGGAGACTATCACAATAGTTAGCTCTTTAGCCACCCACCTTCCTCTTCCCTGTGAATACAATCTGAAGTTTGAAACTAAGCTTAAAGAACCAATAAACTGCTGACTTTCTTCTGCTAACTCCCCTTTTTCATGGCAGTATCAACTTGAACATTATCCTTATTATTTATTTTCACTTCTAAAGGTCTCCCAGGTCTTTTTCAACAGCTCAAGAGCACCATCTAGCAGAGTATGAACACTCAAACCGTTTCTGAGGCCGGGTTCAAGACAATAGGAAACCTGCAAGCTCTATAATGAGCAGAGTGAGAATACACTACACATGGTGCAAGATAAACATAGAAATCCTGAACTAAGACTAAACACTGCATGCTTTGATACATGATCACTCACCCTATACATTAACACATTCCTTGGTCAGCTACTAGAACAAGAAGCAAACTTTTTCATATGCTAGGGGCCACTAAAGGAGATAGAAAAAACCAGTTAGTGGCATTTTAAGCCTACTTGCTGAAGTCATGTCAGCTTTAATGCATAAATGTTGCTTCAGGCAAACACAACTTCAAAGTTCTAACAATCATGCAACAGAGAGTTCCTGCTCTAAAGAAATAGGCTATTGTTCAAATGACAGATATAACATTTCCTGCAATGTTCTTACCAGATTAACTGTGCTTCCCTAAAAGACAAGGTAATAGAAACTGCAAAAATAATCTAAAGCAGATCAGTGAAGCTAGACTAAATCCTTAATGAGTTTTCAGAGCAGCTGGGAAAGCCACTTTTGTATGTTGAAGCAAACATCACTCAATCACAAATCACATTTTTCTTTAGAGAATGGACAAGAATGTTTCCTAACAGACAGCAGATAACAGAACCTCTTTGTCTTTACTACAGAGATACTCACTGCAATAAGGTCATCCCTTGCCTTGAGGACCTTCAGTCTTGCTTGATTCATCAGGTTAGACATCTGACTGCAAGTTGCAAGAAAAAGTTGAATCAATCCATTAGACTGACAGAAGAACTGCAACATTTAAAGATAACAGTATTGCAATATTTAATAACAAAGCCTGTTCCCCTGTTTGAATCTGTTTCTAAACCTGTACAAATTATTACAATGCAAAAGCCAGTCCTTCAGTAAAGGCCCACCAAAACTATATGTGACATGATCATTTGTCCCAGAGTTACAGGCCAGGTTAGAGTTCTAGACATGACCTACATGAAGAAGTATGAAAGATTCTTTCACCACACTTACTAACAATTACACTATTGTAGTTCATCTTCGATAATTTATTCCCAGAAAGAAATAGAAATTTATAATCAGAACTAAGTATATTGGCTACAATCCACCCATTTGCTAGAGAAAACCAGTTTTTTGCATAAAAGTAGCAACAAAATGAGTGATCAGGCTCTGAAGTCAGCCATCTAACCTACAAAACTTACATTTTCTTTTGCTGTTCAATTTGTTTCTCCTTCTTTTCATAATACTCCATGATTTTCAGCCTCTGTGTCTGAACAAGGCGACCCTTCTCAATGTTGAATTCTTCTTCTGCCTATAGTAAAAATTAAATAACTGAAGTGGAAACTGATTCCATGGGCTGAAAAAAACAGAATCAAATTGAACACCATGCTTTCAGAGTACATTCATAGGTAAGCTAGGATGATACAATTTATGGTTCCACATAAGCAAAACATTTCAACCAGCACTCAAGTCAAGCGGTGTTCAGGATGTGTTCTGCTGAACCAGAACCTTGCTAACTAAGATACAGCTTATTTTATCAATGGACTGACACATGTTTCCTTGTAGTATGTATTCCTCAGGCACAAGATTATGAAATTTATATATTCTACACTGTTAAGCAAAACTAATTTTATCTGAGCTTCATGTCTGATTTGGTTTTGTAGAATCAGTCTCTTGTCTGGCTGTAAGAGATTCTACATAAAAAAAAAGCTACCCAGCCCCTAGTGTCCACAAACTTCATTATTTTCAGCAGTCCTTACAGCAGCAGAGTGACAGTATAGCTATTACTTTTCTATAAAGCCTAGCCAGACAGCATGTACAAACACATAGTAACTTTCCTATTTGTACCTATTTATACTATTGTAGAATCCAATCTCAATTTCTGACTTCTGTTTACAGATCATCAGGAATATCTGCTTTAGTATTTAATATTTGTGTAGATCTAAATGTTTAGGGGAGAGTAAATATTATTAGCAACACATATTCTGAGTCCAATACCAACAAGATACTTCAGCATTGGTATAATGCAGATTGTTAGGGTTGTAAGGCAGCATTAATCCTTCTTTAGTAAACATTTATATTCTATTAGCAGGTTATAATCAGTCTCTTCCAGTTTAAATTAAATGAAGAATTCTGCAAGTTACTCAACGCATGCCTTAAGTATAATTTTATGGTTTAGTTCCCCAGTATACCTACTAAATCACATCTAGAATTAAATCTGCAGGTGGATACACAGGTTTAGGGACAGGTATGGACCTGCTTACAAACAGACTTTCATCAACATAATCCAATCACTTTAAATTTAGGCTTTTATCACCTTTCACATGTATGAAAGTTTGTGCAAGATTACTAACACTGATGCTTTGATTCACTACTAATATTTCTGCCTGACACACTATGGAAGGCAAGCAAAAATGAAAACAAAACCTTCTGGTAATAGCTTGTTATCACAAACTCCGTAGAGAAATTCTTTAATCCTCAGTGATGTCCAGTTATGTATAGGAGGTGAGGGAGGGCTCCACTTAATCCAGTCTATTCACATTATCACTGAGCTATCCTGATTGCTTAAAAAAGAGTGAGCTTGCATATGAATAAATTTATATTTAAGAACAACCACCAATAAAACTTTGACCAAAAAATAGCCCTATCTGTTTTCACTTGTCAAAACCTAACAAATATTAACTTTATTTGGTAGCATCTTTTCTTTGCTATGCAATAACTAAACATGAAGTAAGCTATAGCTTGCAGAAGTGTCCTAGACTGTTCTGGCTACAGCTATCAAAACAGGATGTCAGGTGCAATGACACTTTTTGCACCTTTTTTCCCCCCTTTTGCACTTACTGACATTGAACTTCCCTTTTTACCTTTGCATCTATTTCTTCAGCCTTTTCATTGGCTTCCTGCTCAATGAAAGCCATCATATGCTTGATCTGTAACGAGAGAGAAAATATTTTCTGTTGGAAAGAACTTTGATGAGAGGAAGTACACAAGCATTCCTCATTTGTACAGTAGGCCCCTTATATCCATTCACTAATGCATATAATGATGTTTTTTAAGGAAATTAAATTGAGCATATAGGTCAAAGAGTCAATTCATCTTAATAAAGATTACAATAAAATTATTATTATTTTAAAAAACATTTCTGCATATGGCTGTTTCAGTGGCTGTCATTAGAAAAATGTACTTTAGATATGCAACTATAGAGAAAAAAAAAAAAACCCAACCCAACAGTAAATTTGTATAAATGTGAGGCTGGGTATGTTCATTCTTCACAAGTGAGAACAAATTTTTTCCACCCCAGGATTAGTTAAAAATAAGTAAATAAATAAATATTAACACAGTTAAATTAAAGTAGTCCATTAACTTTTTGTACTATTTACATGAAATACAGAAGATATTTAATATAGAGTCCTTGCTCTGCATCTGGCATAGATGGCATTTGAATGAACCTGAAGAACCAGGGCCTTCCACACCAGGTGACCAGTCAAGTAAAGCAAAGGGCTATTGACTACTCTGGTCACATCTGTAAAACCAGAAGTTCCTTCATACACCTGAGAAATCTCTCTTGCAAAAATGTAATAAAGTCTGTAAAGATTTGCAAGGTCATTAAAAAACACTGCTATATGGTTCAACTCAAGATGACTTTATGAAGTAGTCCCATGTCAGTTTGGAGAAGCTGGGGAAGGAGACAGAGACAGCAGTGCCAGCTGATCAAGACCACATCAAGTGTATCACATGCTGCTTTAGAGCCTGGTATGCATTAACATATGCTACTTGTCCAACCTTTCTGAAACCACTCTAAAAGCCTAAGTCCAACAGCTTAAAGGCAAGGAAAGCAATTATATTGAGTGCTTCTTATTTCTTCCATGCCTTTCTGTGACCAGGTCTAAGTTTAGGTTCACATTAGGGGCAGACAGCAGGGACTTGTCCCTAACCAAAGTGGTATAGCCATTTCCTAGGGCAGATGGAGTAGACCATATACTTGAGTGGACCATAAAACCTACTGACTTTTGGCTTGCACTTAGTGATGAAACAACCTGGTCTGAATAAATTTGCACAAGATTCTATATAAATAATCCTGTGGTAAAACAAAATATTTTAAAGCAGAAGTCACTGTGAAAACCAAGCCAATGTGCAAAACAGCACTGTGCCCAGAGACAGGAAAAAAACAGAAGTGAACAGACAAGTGGAAGACTTCAAGTATGTGCAGTGGAAGAAGTGAACAAGAATATCTACATCCTCAAAATCAAATCAGCTGTTTTTCTTTTAATTCCAGTTTGCAACACTTCCAAGTGCATGTCCACCTCCAGTGCCATCCTACCCTGCTTGCCTGATTACATGACTGGCTAAACCAAGTTTTAGACCTACCTGCATTTCAGAAATGACAAGAGAGACATATAAATTAAGGAAATTATCTTGCTGAATAGCCTACTGTTAAAGGAGACTAAAAACTTCTGTATAGCAGTAGTAACCCTTACATTAGTGAGTCACTTCATCCAGTTTGGTTGGGTTTTTGAATTCTGGAAAAGTACTTTCAACAGTTCTGGATGTTCAAGAAACATCCTCTGCAGAACAAAGAGGAGCAAGATGGTTGAACAGCATTATTTCCTTCAAAATCTGCTGTACTGAAATCCCTTTATGCTTTCCATAGAAATGAAAAGAAATGCCAAGTGAGACTGTCAGATCTGTACATAGGATGACTTTTAATAACACTGAAAAAAAGATATACTTTTAAATGAGATATTAATTTCAAATAAAGTTGATAACTTTAGCATAGTAGCATTTCCTATAGAAAGGAAGGGAGGGCTTTTCCCATCAGTAGTAGTGTGATTATCCTTTCCATGGGAGGTTCTAAATGTTAGACTGGCTTTAGCTAGGAGCTAATAGCCAGATTAGGCAGAACAATCTATTAAGCAGTTTCAACAGAATAAACCAATCATGTCTATTAATGGGAAAAATTTTAATTAGAGATGATTTTCAATGTGAAAAATTATTGAAAGCACCATGGCAAGTAGTTAAGAGTCCAGAGGACCAGCTGGCAACTTCACACCAAATTCATACACATACAGAACTGTCATATGCCACCAGCAGCATTCTCTTTCCCAGTTAACATGATGACTCTAAGTCAGGAGCATAAAACAATGACAGGAAAGTTGCAGATGCTATGAAGTATTTAGTTTATCAGCAGATCCTAAACTAACTTTTGAAGTTCAGGTCCATGGCAGCTGAGCAAGACCACCCCAATGTCAGCTTTACTTTTATTATCTTCATGGAAGAGGCAGAAAAAACAAACAAACTTTGTGGATAAGAGGCAACAGAGTGTAATGTTACAATTCCCCTTTTGGAGAAAGGTAACCTACTGATTTTACTTTCAATGTGATGCTTCCCTGCCAAGAGACTATGCTTACTGAATGAGAAAGTGAGATACAAGCACTTGTGATGCAAAGGACAAAGGAAACTTGGCTGATCTGCTCATCACCTGTAGAAAACTCCACAGACCAGTGCTAACTGGATCTGTACAGTCTTTTACATGGCACTCAATTTCCAACCCTGCTCAAAGCAGCTTTTTTAAGCAAGGGCAGTGTTTACTGTCAATAAGGACAAAGTGTCCTGCCTCAGGAGGAAGTCTCCACAGCCAGATTTCTGGGCTGTAAGTTTCCATTGCAAGAGAAGCCCAAGTTGCATCACTCTTATTAGCATATAAAGGTGAAAAAGCCATTTGAGAAAGGTGAATAGCCCACTGTATAGCACTGTGTAGCACTGTAAATGCTAATTTACAGATGTAGTATAGCTATAAGAATAAAAGAGATAGAAAGTCCTCAGAGAACCACATCTAAAGAGACAGTACTTATCCAGGGCAATCTGCCTCGAAGTGCAATTAAACACTGTAGATAGCGTAAGGCCTACTCGTGATCCCTTTCATCATACCAGTCATCAAAATGTTTCAAAAGATCTCCCCAACGGGTGGCCAATCGATCCTGCCAGGGAAAGATTTCCTTTCTGCAGAGACACCTCTTTCTCATCAAGATTCCCAGAGATCTTTCCCCTTCACCAACCCTTGCTTTCAGAGGACAGCGTCACTGTCCCACTCACGGAGCAGGAGACCCTACTCCACAACTAAAACGTGAACCAGCCGCAGCTGGTTGCAGGCGCTTCTGCTGTTGCGGGGTTCTGAACTGTCACCAGCCCTCCCAGTCCCACTGGCCTTTAACCGGACAAGGGGCCCTGAACTTCACACTTAGGACGGCTGTAGAGCAAGGAAGCTGCCTCCGCCGCCCCGGCCTAGCCGTCGGTGCCTGCCTGCGTCCCGTCAGTTCCCTTCTGGCCGCGGGGCCGGGCCGAACACACTGCGAAGGAAGCAGAGCCAGCAGCGGCCCCAGGGCTGCCAGCTCCCGGGCTGCAAGCTCGCGTTCGGGCTGAGGCCCGTGGCCATACCTGCTTCTGCACGTCGGCATCGCTGAGCGCCATGGCGGCGAGAACACGTCGGTACGACTTGAGGAAAAGCGGCTCAGACCGTCGGCGGCCACGAGTAGAACCAAATCCGGTTCAGGACCCAGCTGCCGGGGCAGCGGCCGCAGTCTCTGCGTCACGTGATGCCGCTCCGCCCACCTGCTCCTCCGGGCCAATAGAAACCTGAGCTCTGGCTGACCTCGTGGGGGTGGGCTCGTGCGCGCGGCAGGCTGCCATCTTGTGGCCGGGGACGGGTTGGGTCGGGTCTGTAGCGCCCTCTGTGGCAAAACTCCGAATAGTGCGTTCAGGCTGGGGACCCTCACGACAAGGATACTGAGTTGCTGGAGCGTGTCCAAAGAAAGGCAACGAAGCTGGTGAAGGATCTAGAGAACAACTGTTATGAGGAGTGGCTGAGGGAATTGGGGTTGTTTAGTCTCGAGGAGGCTCAAGAGAGACCTTATTGCTCTCTACAGCTACCTGAAAGAGGTTGTAGCAAATTGGGGTTGGTCTCTCAAGTGACTGGACAAGATGAAATGGCCTTTAGTTGCACCAGGGGAGGTTCAGATTGGACTTGAGGAAAAATTTATTCACCAAATGCGTTGTCAAGCATTGGAACAGGCTGCCCAGGGAAGTGGTTGAGTCACCATCCCTGGAGGTATTTAAAACATGTGTAGATGTGGTGCTTAAGGACATGGTTTAGTGGTGGACTTGGCAGTGCTAGGTTAAAGGTTGGACTGTGATTCTTAAAGGCCTCTTCCAACCTAATGATTCTGTGATTCACTCTGACGGCAGAGGCAGCAGCTCTTTCTGAAGCTGAGCTGGAGTTAGGCACTAGAGTCCCTTAGTTTACTGCTCTGCAGATGCTGAGCCTCAGGGGACAGGCTTGGACATCCAAGTTCAGCCTAAGAGTTCAAGGGCACTGCATACAGTGGGGGAAGTATCTTTTTCCTTTAAATGAAGTCTTTAAGTCTCTGGTGGAAATACTGTGTTCAGTTTCAAAAAGAGCTATGCTTCTTCCATGAAATATTCTAACATGTTTTATTTGTAGCAGAGAGAAATCAAACATGGACAGAAACTTGCTTACAAGGGCCTTTATTAGATTTCTTCTGGCAATGCTTTTGGCTCTGCATCATAGTAAGTTTTGATATCTCAAGGTCATTTTCAGCTTTCAATTGTATAAAGCTGTGAAATGCTATTTATAAAATCTCAGTTTTTCCAGGTTTGGAGTGGCAGAGATGAAACTGGCTTTTAACTTGCACCTGAGATGTGTTTCTGTGGAGGTAGAGCACTAAACAAAAGCAGAAGGATGAAGGAAACAGGGGGGCAAGGGAAGGATGGCCTTGAAGCAAGGAGTCTGGAGGTCATGGCTGTCAGGTGGAGGTGGTTTGGGGGAAGTCTTGTGACAGGCCCCTCAGGCTGGCTGTACCTTTATGATTAACAGCTATGGTACCAGCATTTCATTGTAGGAATACATAGTGGGTATCCAGAGCGTTACTGTTGGTATTATTACCTTCTCTCATTTTGTGATGCAGAATGTTCAGGACCATTTTCAAATGAGGTACTAACTCTTCAGGAGTTCTCTTCCTGCTTTCTTTCTGGCAAAATCTAAAGAAATCTTCACAACCTGGAATAGTATTTTTTTGTTCTAGTTGACAGGAAGCTTCCATTTCCATTCTGCAGGTTTATTCACTGGAAAAAAAACATAACTGTTCCATAGAAATCAGTGCCAAAGGTGGTATTTGTCACATCCATGTTTCTTCCTGGCTTCTTTTTATTTCACTATGCCTTTTTTCTATGTGAAAAGGTTTATTATAAAAATATGCATGTAACTTTTACATTTTTTTCATATCACACTTACAGAGAATTTTGGGGCTTGAGAACATTTTATTATTATTTCGGGCACAAACACATTAAAACTGTCAGAACTCCCTTCAGACTTGCCTTCTTTACCCTCTCCCCCCCAGCCTTATGGAGGCTTTCTGTTTGGCACTCGGACCCGACCCAGCTAATCCACACCTGTAGTCATATGAACGGGCTGAGAGCTGCGGAAAATAGTTGCCACCCAGGCTTTTCCTCAGAACCCACGAGGAAAACGCGAAAGGCTCAATACGAGTCCTCCGGTTGCGTTCCTCTCAAATACGTGTGCCTTTAAGCGCGGGAAACACGCTCAGGCCGGTGCCCGCCCCAGCAAAAGAGTTTCCCCTACCCCTTCCTCGCGCCCTGGTACCCACCGGTCCACTCCGCTCGCTGAGCCGTGGCCTAGGCAAAGCGGGACGTGTCGAAGCACGTCCGCCACCGAGGCGGAAGGGCCGCCCGCCCCGGGAAGTCACGTGGCGGGAGATGCGCCCAGCCGGCCGCGGGCCATGACGCGCAGCACACCCTGCCGTGACGGCATGCCCCCTCCGCCATCCCCTCCTCCCCGCCCCTCCATCATGGCGGCGGCGGCGGCGGCAAATTAGGGCAAAGCTTGTACCGCCGAGCGCGCGCGCGAGCGCGCGCCCACCACCCCCGGCGGACCGACCCGAAGCAGCGCTGCTTCTTGCCCGTCCGGCC
>VWZX01010074.1:71916-202754 GCA_013399015.1 Galbula dea
TCTTCCTGCCCGCCCCCTCCGCGCCCCGCGGAGCTCGCAGGTGGGGAAGGGGGGGGGGGCGGGTGAGCCATTTATTTATCTATTTATTTATTTATTTATTTCCCCTTTCGCGCCCCCTACCCTGTCCCTCCGGCCCCCCGCCGAGCGGGAGTGGGGTGGGGGAAGCGGGCACGAGGACGGCACGGCGCGCGCCTCCTCTCCCCCCACTCCTCCCCCCGCCGCGCGTTATCTGAGAGGGGAGGGGGAAGCCGGTGGCTCTTGGCGGTCCGGAAACTTCCCGGCAGGGGCGGGGCGCGGTGGGGCCACTCCCCCACGGTGACCGGTACCCGCCCCCCCCCGCCGTGACTGCGGCTGAAGGACGAGTGTGTGTGTCCCGCTGAGCCTGGGGCAGCCCTGGGAGCTGGTGGCGGTGACTCACTGTGTTCTGTGAGGGGGTCGCCAATTTGGAGCGTGTGGCCAGGCCGGGCCTCGCGGTGTGCGAGAAGGGGCTGTGTCCCCCTGCGGCCCGCAGCGGCTCCTGAAGGGCGGCAGCAAGGAGAGCAGGCGGCTGCTCGGCTGCAGGGGCTGCGGCCTGCCTGCCCGCACCTGCTGCTGTAGCGCGTAGGCTGTGGCTCCGGCACGGACCTCGCCGGCTGACTCATCGCGGCATTTTGCTCCTTGCCGTTTCAGCCTAGATATAAATACCTCATTCATCGCCGTAGTAACTGAGCAGCTTACGCTGCAACTCTCGCAGGCTGCTCGAGTGCTGCGGCTCTGCCTTTGTCTGGCGCTGTTGAAACTTCAGAGCGAGCGCAGGGCTTCTGCGTCACGTGCCTGTCCTGCTGCTCACTTTCAAGTCTAAATAGCACTTGTCAAATTAAAGAACAAAGTGAATGAAAGCTTGTTAATGAAAGCTGGGTTTATTATGATTTACTCTTGTGGTATGATGGTTTAACACTGTAAAGGATTGAGAACCATTACAGTAGATAACTCATAAACTTTTCCTTCCTAGAATTGAAATAAAACCATTTGCCTAGAATGTTCACTTAATTACATTTCCCTTTTAAGATCAACTATAACCACTACCCAGATAAGTGACTATCATATTTTCCAGTATTTCTATCCATTAAGTGCCACTAGGGGATCAGTAATGGCTGCAATATTGATTCACTCCAGTAGAGCTGACATGTTTGAACTTGGTAGTTCACAAGTTTATTGAGAACAATATCTTAATCATACCATATCATATTGTTGGAAAAGTACTCTGAAGAATTTATCTTCCAACTTGATTGTAATCGGGTGCTTTGGAAAGTCCTACCTGTTAGGCGTTGTCAGAGATGAGCTGCTGCAGGGTTAAACTAGTCCACACATGCAAGACTCATCCAAAATCCCTACACAAGCCTTCTGGTTAGGTTGCTGAGCGCTTGAGTATTTTCCATCTTGTTGATACGGGGTGTGGCTTTGTAGACCTTCATCTACTTGAAATTCAGTAAAGAGCACCGTATAAATGTAAGGCTGTAGAGTGATCTAAAAGTGGCTACGTGTTGCAGAGATTGATATCAGGAGGATGACCCAAACCTTCAAATGTCTCAGTGCCATGGTACCCTAAAAATTATTTGAACTCCAGTGCTACCATTTTGTTGCCTCACTAAATCTCTCTGTCCATGGTTGGGTGAACACTTGCTGACAGAGACCACGTGTGTTTTGAAATAATTTTCCAGCAGCAGGAAGTGTTCTGCTAGAGTGGCTGCCTAGGATAATTAAGTTTGTAGCTGGTAAGTGAGGCTTGGTAACCTGTGCTGTAGCTGGGAGCTGCACTTAGGACTAGATTCACTCTGTTTTCAAGTGGGACTTCGCTGTGGTGGTGGTTATGGTGTTATTTGTAAAATGAAGGCAATCTATGAGTACGCTGTTGTTTCTGGGCCTGTGTTTTTAGCCATTAGAAATTGGTAGTGATTCTGATCACCTACTGTTCTGTTTTTAAACATGCTGCAAAATACTTTGGAAGGCTGCAGCTCTAAATGCAAAAGGCGACTCTCAGACCTGCAGCACAGTAGATCTTTGTGGCATCTGGTGAACTGTTCTTCCAGGCAGTATTACAGTGCTGTTGCCTTTTGGCTTTTGAATGATGCGGAGTAAACACAGCTTGATGCACAGTAGGATTTTGCAGGTAAGGACTAAAACATAGCAGAGCCTCATTGCTAGGGGATTATATTCCCTCTAGGGAATTCTTTGGTAGGCTTGTGTTGGCCATTATCTAACATACAAGTTTTCTATGGATTGGGATGTGACAGATTGCACGAGGAAGTGTCAGTCTGACTGGAACTCCTATTCTCAGGTTGGTTGAACAGCTCAGCCCACATGAAACAAGTGACAGCAGGGTTGGAGGAGTAACAGGCTAAGTAAGCATCAATAGTTGTAGCCTTTTATTCCCCCAAGGGTACAGGAATAAAGGGAAGTGAAATTTTTTGTAGGGAGTAATTGGTAATGATTTTGACATCTTTAGCTTTTTAAGAGGCAATATTCTTGTAGTGAACTTGTTACACCAGAAGTAACCTTCTTATCATTACTTTGAGACTTATGTAGTCTGTATAATGCCTTATTTCCTCTGCTCTGTTACATCTCTCATACAAGCCTTTATCTTACTCTCCTGAACAGTTTCTGGACTTCCATTGTGCTCCTGTAGTGGAAAGCTCTCCTTCCTCTGATCTGGTCTGTTATGCTGTGTGTCCTTTTTTCATCCCACTCAATCCTGAAAAATGGCATTTTCTGAGATATTAACAGTATCTGAGTCAATATTTCTCTATTTCTTTTTGTAAACAAAACCAGTCATTCTCAATTCAAAATGAGAATTTGGTTCCTGTGGCTTTTCTCAAAGGAAGACTAGTGATTCTGAAGTGCATTTCACATCTGACATTTTTATGTGAAGCCAGAGATGTTTATTTCATTTAAGTTCTTAAGTCTGTCTTGTCATTTCACTATAAAACTACCTATTGCTATATTGATCAAAGTGATTACGTTTTTTCCTCCAAAGCTTTTTTCCTTCATTCTTTTCCTGGGTAAGCATTGAAAACTATTTAAATAAGCTGTGGTCTGATTCTCTCTCTGTCTTGTCTTTTTTTTTTCCTCTCTCCTCTTCCCTCCAGAGGTGCTGAGCTAAGCATGCTGAAATTTTCGTGAATTAGTCTTCGCTGTTGCACGTGGATCGCTGTGCTGGTATGGAGTCTCATGCTTGTTTTGATCAGCTGGCTTATTTTCTTTCATTTTCTGTGTTGATTTGGAATTACATTTTGAAGAATAACCTTTGTTAAATATTCAGAGTTGTTTTTTGATACACGGCGTAGTGTCTGGATGTCTCTGGACCATCTGTCAGACTGATTTTTTCAGGACAGATCAGTTTAGGTTGTCTGTAAAGGCTCCCATTCAACGTGTAGGCTTTGTGAGAGGCATGTTGGTTTCAGGACTGTGGAGCTCTACTGAACAAACCAGAACTAAAATGTGCTGGGGAGCTTTTGCTTTTTGGTGAGTGGTGTCTTTCACACCTGGTGATGTGAACATGTGATGTGGTGATGGCATCTGGGGATCTGGTCTGAAGAGCAAATCTATTGTTACAGGATCCTAGTCTTCTGAGCAGTTATTTTTTCCAAATTTCCCTGCTCTGTCAGAGTCTCAGTTCGTGGAAGTGGCTGAAGAGTAACTGTATTGTGCCAAAGCCATGCTTATCCTCTGCCATAATTTCTTACATTTTGGAAGCATATGTACTCTGGGATGGAAGAGGCAATGTAAATGTAGGATTACTACCCCGGGGCATAAGCATTGACTCAAAAGTTTTCACACTGGTTCCTTCCTATATAAATCACTACTGCAGTTCAAGCCATAGCAAATAGTCGACCAAATCTTTCTGGTAAAGGCTTTCAGGCGTTTTGAAATATGTGGCAAGAGGCAGAGCTTCCAGAGTATAGTCATGAAAGAGTCCTTTTCTGTTTTCAATGTTGAATGACTTTCAGAAACTAGAGTTGCTAATTCTACACCAAGTCTTTTCTTTTGCAGCTCTTAGTTTGATGGATAAATTTTTCTTTGCCAAGCTACCTACTCACATAGTAACCATGCCACAGCGCACTTACAGTTCTGTTTATCCTCAGTAACCAGTTGCACTGCTATTAATCTGAATTCCTTTCCAGGGAGGAGGAGGGTTAGAAGTTAGCCCAGACATCTTGCACAGCTAGACAGATCAATAATTTTTGTTTGTTTCTTTGCTCTGTTTATTGTTAGTATTTTTAATCTTGAGGCTTCATTTGCAGATTATGCTTTGGTTTGGGAATCTGGTTCTCTCTCACAGTCTCAAGGCATTTCCAGTGTAATTGGGAACCCTCTTGCTATGTTCTGACTTCTGTTTCCTGTATATACCAGTCTTCTCATTATAGCTGCCTTAAACTTGGTTTAAATTTTTCTTCTAAGTGTAACTGCAGTCTCACACTACTACATTGTCCAGCCCCTTCAGGATCTGTTAAGTACCTATTCTCTAGCATGAACTTTTTTACACACCTTTCGTTTTGATGTCCATTGTGGTGGCCAAGAATGGACTACTAGTTGTTTGGGAATGATTCTTTGAAGGGATGGAGAACTTAATTTTAAGAGTTTACCTTATAGCCCTAAATATTATTTATCCATTAAGTTGATAGCATGCTGGAAGTAGTTATCCAGACTGTTCCTAATATAAAGAGCCAAACTATGTTGATGAATCTGAAACTTCCTTTCAAGCTGTTGTATGTCTTTTTCCACACTTCCATGTTGTTTTCTGAAATTTTTTTTTTTTTACTTTGTTCCATATGATAGTTTTTAATTTCTCTCTACCATAGTTTTTCCCCACTGTTTTTATTTGGATGTTTGAAAACAGCAACAAAATAATTAAGAGTAAAACTGGGAAGTTCTTTAGCCAGATGTTGCTGTTAGGTGTGGATTTCTGGTTTATAAGTATTAACGTCTGGGTGAGAAATCCAGGACACACAACCATCTGTTCTTCCTGTCCCTACAATGATGTGGCATTTGCTCTGTTGACCATATGTTTTCCATTGCTGTTGGAACAGTAAAATGAATTTGAGGCAATTGTGGTCACGTTTTCCAGCATTGAATTTTTTAAGCATCATAATAGTGAATCTGAGAAAAGAAGAAGTGGGAAAATAGTCATTGGAGGCTTAGGGGAAGAGAGACTCCTCAGAACCTGTCTTTTTACCACAAATTGTAGTTAACTAAGTCTTCAGAATCCCTCAAACCTCTTAGTATGTACAGCTGCGTTTTAATTTGTGTGCTTGAGTTGGGAGGCATTAGGAGGCAGACACGTGGTGAGGAGCTGTTCAGTTTGCTTTAATGTGGGAGTATGTGTGCAGAGCAGGAGTGAGAAATGCCACTGCTGGCAGCAGACAGGCAGGGTGCTGGACTTGGGGGTAACTGGCTTTATTCTGCATGGTTCTTATTAAAGTAAGAATGCATAGGATATCAGGGCAAAAACGTGGATATTGCTTCACAATTGTTACATAATTCCTTGTTATGTATGAGTTCATGACCTATTGCAGCCTTATTAAAAAAAAAACCAAAAACAAACAAAAGACTTTATTCTTTCCTTACAGTCTTCCTCAGTTACCCAGAGAAAACCCTACGTGCCCCAAAAGAGCACTGCTGCATTGCAAGCCAACCCGATGGCGTCCTCTACTGCTGTGCCTGTAGGATTTCACTATGAAACAAAATATGTAGTTCTCAGCTACCTGGGACTTTTATCTCAAGAGAAGCCTCAGGAGCATCCTCCCCCTTCAACTCAAGGTAATATTTGCATAGTCATCTATACCAGTTTACATATGCAAGTGTATTTGCATTTAGTTCTTCACCTGTTTGTGTATGGGTGCATAATGTTAGCCCTGATGTTTAGTGTAATGCATCTCTTATTTTATTCATTTAAAATAATAGGAAGAGATGCAGATGGAAAAAAAACCTGTTTGTGTTTAGATTACTGTTTTAATTTGAGCTCTGCAAGTGCTGATTGGTGTCTGTGAAGGAAATAAGTAGGTTTAGTAGCTGTCTTGAGGTTAGGAGGAATGGGTATCTCTGTTGAGCCTTCTTGAAAATTTGTGGTTTTTTGGGATGCAAGTGGAGGTAAGCAAGGGTTAGGTCGTGTTTACCAGCATAAACTCTGAGCAATGACTTGAGCAATCTCATGTGCTAAACAGTTTTGCCCTATTATGTTAATACTACTGTTGATGTGAGTCAGTGGTAGTGCAGAGGTGTGAGGCTTTTTCTGGCCTATGTTGTATCTGTTTATTTTGTTTTAAGAAGTCAAGGACTGCATGAAGTCAGATAGTCAGATGTTTCTTCCAGAACAGGTTTATGCGTATAGGAGGCTAAGTAAGTAAATGGGAAGCAGAATAAAAGAGGTTTGATTTGATTTTGTTTCAGGTAAACCCAAGTAGTAGAACTTTATTTTTTGATGGCAAGTACTTGAAACAATGTTGCTTGTCAAGATTGTTTTTGTGGCTTGTCAGTTCTTAATGACCTTTCAGTCACTACTAATTCCTGTGATTCAGAACTTACTCCGATAAAAAGTGTAGTTAAGAAAAAAAAGTCCTCAGAATCTTTCTTTATTGAACAAGCATTTGAGAATGCATACTCTCTCGTTTGCTGAACTCACCTGTCAGGAAGTGAGAAATTCCTGAAAGGAGAAGCTAGCATCAGAGTTCTGGCAGAAATGATTTTATCAGTTTGGCACTAAAGCATATAGCATATGCTGGTTATATATCATTTATAGAATGAATCCTATTGTATTTAACATATGTCTGTTACTTCCACTTTGACTTCATCTGTGGTCCATGGAAGGAGAAGCACCTTAGTGCCAGGGTGCGTGTCATGAAACCCTTTGTTGGAAAATCTGCTTATTTTATCATTAACGTCTCATTCTGAATATCCCATCTGAGATAACTGGGCTAAAACTGGAAGTGTATTGAGTACGTACAAAGCTTGAATTTGGAATTTGGAAGAATCTGCTTTGTTCTGTAAATGCACTCAGGAAGGAAACTGTTGAAAGTTTTTTTTTAATAATTTGACTGTAGTTGCCTTTCAGATATTTGCAAGTTGAGGGGAAACCTTTTAAGTAATCCTTCCTACTGAAACCTCTAAGAAGTGTTTGAATTAAAGAGCAATATTAAAACTTAATAAAGAGGAAGCCACGCTTAAGTAAAAATTTTGTAGTCAGTTAAGAGGACTTTTAAGCTCCTGAGTAGAGGTAGCTGTTGAGTCTACTTTTCAGATGTTAATTAGATAAGTTAGCTTGTGTGACAGCAGGCTGTCATTGGATTTGCTCTTAAAAACTCAAAAGCATTGATGCTTTCCAAATCTTTCATCTTTGTTGCTCTAAATCTTCACTTCTAAACAGGAAATTCTCCTACATTTCCCTAATCCTCATTGCCAAAATCAGACAGTGACCACAGCTTCGCTGCTGGTCATCTTTCACTGTAATTAGATCTATCTTTTGGTATTTTACTGCTTTTTGTTCAAAGCCTCTGGATAAAACAGTTTTCTCTTTTCATCTGCCATGTTATTTCTCACTCTGTTTTGTAATGCCGTGAGTGGACTTCAGGCTGCTATTTAACTAAGTACAAACACTTTTATCCTTTTCCTTCAGGATTTGCTTCACTCTTTCCCAGTCCATTTTTCCTGATGCTTTTCCGCTTTCCATACTTCCAAGAGCTTTTATCTGTCAGACACTTACTTTTTAAAAATCCCTTCTCCTACTTCTTCTCTGGTTGCTTGCAACTGAACAGTTGTTTCAGCTGCACTCTAAGGGTATGTGGGGTAACAGCTGTGTGTTTATTTTGAAGTACTGCACACATCTTGTTTGAATAGTGAGTAGTTTATCTATACAGTGTTTCTCCTTGTCTGGCACGTGGATGATGCCTGCATACAGAGAGCTGTACCAAAGCACTCTGCTCTCTGTGCTCTATAATCTCCCCTAGGGAGGCAGCTATTGAAGCAACAGCCCATAATGGATATTACCTGTATGGCCTAATGCGCTGCTGGAAGGTAGTTGGGTATTACAGTAACAAGCATGGTCTGAGAAACCTGGTTAGAATAAAAGAGATGTGAAAGCCAGTAAATGAAAAGGAATAGTTGTGTTGTGTTGTGTCGAATTCCATTATGAGGAGACTTCTGATTTTTGGTAACAAAGATTTATGAGAAATAATAACAGTATGACAATCATGCTTGTCAATGTGTTTTTCAGGCACTGTCATCAGCTGTTGGTATATCTTGAATGATCCCAAGTTCCTTTCATAGATGATTTTTCTGGTACTTTAGAACACTGGTCACATAGTTTTTCTGCTCTCTATGGCTGAACGTTGTTGATTTATTAATTGAGAGGATTCTTATACAAAGGATGTCACAATTTGAGTATTGTCGTGACAGACCTTTAATGAGAAACAGTTGAAGCACTGATGTTTGGCTACGTATGGCCTGTTTCTGTTTTAGTTGCAGAACACTTTTGTATTTCATGGGTTTCATTCATATGGTATTGACTCTGGTATATGGTGCTTCCCCTTCGTATATTTTTCTTAAATCCAATCAAGACCTTACTCTTTGACTGATTTCTGTGTCATATTGGAGTATAAGGGAAGTAAAAAGACTAGTTCTATTTTGCCCTGAATGTTAACCACTTTTATCTCCTTCTGAGAGTAAGACTCCTCTAGAGGGCAGTTCAGAGCAGAAGCCTACTTAGAGCCACCACGTACCACCCGGTGGAAGATCATCTGGCTTTCTATCATGTGTACAGAACGTGGGGAAGTAAGGCACACTAGGCATGGGTAGCATTTCTGTGCCTCCCTTTTTCTCCTTCTACAGATACCTCCCAGACTTTAGTGAAGTTTCAACACTCCTATTAAACTAGACAATGTATCTGATGGGTCAAAAAAACAACTAAACCAGTATCTATAACTACTGTTTCCTACACAGCAAATCACAGAATCACAGAATCATTATGGTTGGAAAGGACCCTCAAGATCATCTAGTCCAACCGATAGCCCTACACTACTCTTACCCCTAAATCATCCCCTGAAGAAACACATCTATCCTCTTCTTAAAAACCTCCAGGGACGGTGACTCCACCACCTCCCTGGGCAGCCTATTCCAATATCTAACCACTCTTTCAGTAAAGAAATTCTTCCTAATATCTAATCTAAACCTACCCTGGCTCAGCTTAAGCCCATTCCCTCTAGTCCTGTCACTAGTCACAAGGGAGAAGAGGCCAACACCTGCCTCCCTAGAATGACCTTTCAAGTAGCTGAAGAGAGCAATAAAGTCTCCCCTCAGCCTCCTCTTCTCCAGGCTAAACAAGCCCAGCTCCCTAAGCCTCTCCTCATAAGGCCTGTTTTCCAGACCCCTGACTAGCTTAGTTGCCCTTCTCTGCACCCTCTCTAGTAGCTCAATGTCCTTCCTAAACTGCGGTGCCCAAAACTGCACACAGTACTCGAGGTGTGGCCTCACCAGTGCCATGTACAGTGGCAAGATCACCTCCCTGCTCCTACTGGTCANTATTGGAAAATATTTCTACTTTTTTTTTTTGCCTTGAAGTTCATGCTCATTATAGAAACATCCAGACTGCTACAATTGTTAGTACTATTTACTTTTTAAGTGACCCGAAGTATATTTGTTTTGTGATTCAGTATATTTGGATGAGAAATGCTTCTTTCTGTTTCATCAAGGAGAAACTTCTAGTGTATTTCTGCTTTTTAATCTACCTCCCCATGGTTTGACCCCATCCCATGAACCTGTCGCTATAACAAAGGTTGTGAAGGAAAGTAGTTTTTCTGTTTTCCTTGTTGGAATGACATATCTTAAATAACCCCTTAGCTCACATAGCATCTGGAAGATTCATAATCAGTGCTACTACCTGCATGGTGGCATAGATTACTCAAGTGGTGAACAAGGTTTTGACAGTTTTACAGTTTCCCTGAGGTGCATGCTGTCCACAGTGCTTTAATCCAATTATTGTGCACAATTCTCTTTTGACCATTTATTATCTGTTTTGGAGTTACTGTGTGAAGTGCTGCAGGTAGTCAGTGATCAAGGCATTTCAGTAGTTTCCCACACACATTTTTTACAGCCGAGCAATGTTGAACTGGGTTACTTGGAGAAATGGAGTTTACTTTGTTTTTTTTACTTTCATCGTTTAGAAATGAACTCTGTTACAATTCAGGAAGTAACCTGTTTGCAAACTGACTTGGAAGTTGTCTAAAGAAGAAATAGATATCACCTGCTTAGGACCTTTGCTGTTGGAGTATGCTGTTCTCCAGCGCTGGGTGAAACTTTTGTTGGTAACAGTCGGCATACAGGAGATGCACAAAGCTGAAGTCCATTGGTAATTAGGGGAATAAACAGTGCAAAGTCACTGCTCTGTGAGGGGTAGGTTTTTGATGGTTTGGCATGACTGACTAGTCAGGTGCTGCTGGAATCAGCAGCTGCTGCAGAGTTGTGCGTGTTACGAGATGGAAACCATTGACTGCAGCACTGATTATCTAAATAGCTCTTTTGTACGCTGGCAGCAATGGAATTTCTCTTCCTTCCATTTTCCGAGTGACTTGTTATCAAGTATGACAGCTTGTCATGTGTGATCATCATCACATTAGTCCCGTGAGAACTGGTGCTCTTCTGAATACCCTCATTCCTTCCATATACAGGGTGAAGCACAGGTTAAAATAAGAGTTTGTACTTGCTTGTACTTGTTGCACTTGACTGTGAAGCAGTGGTTTGGTCTTTTGAAGAGGCAACCTTTAAGGGACTGACAAGGCATTAGAGAGTGTCTGTTCATAAACCAAAAGGAGGAACAATTTGCTTCTATCTGGAATGTATTGTTCCAAGTGGCAGAGAGACTGTTTGAGAAAGGTATTGAAGAGGCTAAACAAAGTTATTCTCAACATAGCGATGAGAATGATTAATGGTTGGACTCAATCTTAAAGGTCTTTTACAACCAAAATGATTTTATGATTCTGTGGAATGATTCTAAGATCTAACTGTGTGGTAGTAAAATGGAACTGAATTCACAGTCTGTTGTTCTTCTAAACTGTTCACATAAATAAAAGTAAACTTTTTACACTGACTTGTACGTTGGTTTAGAAAGATTTTGTCTTCCAGGTGTCTATTAAGTGTCAAGTTTTAAAGGACTAGCACACATTCAGTGGATTGATTCTTTGGATTTTTAACTTGTTTTTCAAATATGGGAGAACTTGCAAGCTTATTAACTCATGTTTTCTTAAATACAGAAAATGCACAGTGTACTTTACATCTCTCTGTGTGTTAACTAATATCATTGCTTTTACAGTTTTCCTACACTCTGATATGAAAGCTGGTGATATTACGTGTCCATTATGGAGGAAAGGGGAAGGTGCTACAACACATACATTGAATTCAAGCAGACTTAAGTGGAGATGAACCAAAGAAAACAGGCAGTCATTCATAAGACCACCAAATTATGATTTGGTGTCTTCAAAACAGGAATGAAGAAAGACATGTCAGAAAGCTGCACTGAGTGTTGCAGGACTTACCTGAAGATTTTGATGTGGAAATACAAGTGGTGAGGAAGAAATAAAGTCAGATGATACCAACACTGCAAATACAAATCCTTTCCCTCCTTATTTTCTTCAACTGAGAGAATGGCGTCTGTAGAGTGTAACGATGTCTAGATGCCCATGTAGAGCTGCAGGCAGCTGGGGTCTAGGGTGGAGTAAGTTAAAACATCATTAGTATTTGGGTGCATGAGTTAGAGATGTTGGACAGGAGGTCAGCCAGGAGGTAGTATTTAAATAATGGGCACAAGAGAACATGAAGTTCCAAAAAAGAATTCTAAGAAATACTCAGAAGTAAGAGAGCTAAGAAAATGTGTTTTGGTAACCCACTCACTTGATAATGTTGAAAGTAGCAGAGTGCAGGGCTAATGAGGACTGATAACTGACCCAGAACATAGGGAAGGAAATGGCTAGAAGAGGGGTTACTTTGCTAAGGGAAGTTTTGTGGTCTGTCTTATTTGTTTCTTTATTTCAGGAGCAAGTTGATACAAAATTCACTTCTATATTCATGTGTATGTAGCAGAGATGTATTTTCTCTCTAAGTAGGGCATTTTAAGGAATTAAAGAAGAAAATTTGTTAGGCTATTGATGTAGTGATGGTTGGTGAAAATAAGATTGCAGTTAATGTAACGTTTTTTGTAGTGTGCTTAAAGAATGGAATTTTTTTTTCAGCTTGAAAGCTGAATGAAGAAATAAAGATGAGCAAAGAGAAAACAGCTGAATAGCAAGTGTTTGGAGTTGGAACTTTGTCCCAGACATCTAGTCTTTCCATTAGTACCCATCCCATAGAACAGGTACTTGAGTAGTTACCTTGCCATATGGCCTTATATGGGAAAGGTTTACATTCAGCAGGCAGTTCCTTAAAGATTCAAAAGTTTTAAATACCCTGGCTTGTTTGGAATCAGTTTTCTGTCTGTGTTTTGCTACATCATAATAATTAAGATGATGAGAATTTATGTAATCCTCAATAATGTGAGGTGAAACTACTTCTTGTTACCAAATATCTAGAGTCAGCACCCAGCATTTGTGATCCCAATCCATGGCATGTGTACTTCTGGAGATATACAGCCATTTCAGATTCCTGAATGACTTGATTAAAAGATGAGAATTGTCAATTGACTGACAAATGAGAGGTCCTTTGCCTCTATTGTTACTTGTGTATCTGGTCTTAAATTATTTCATTGTGGCCTGGAGACTTACTTCTCATAAACAGTGAGTGAAATGATGCATAATAAATAGATTTCAGGAGTCTTCATTGATGTCATTACATAGTTGCTCTGAGTATTTTTGCAGATTTTGCAGGCATGAACATTTTTATATTATGGTACTAAAAATCAAGCTTATGCCTATGTCTGCTTTATTTTGGTGTAGTTTGATGATGAGTGTATTAGTTTTAATGACTGTTTATATGCTTCAGGTTGATTTTGGTTTTAAATTTCAGATAGGTTTCTTTTTAAAGCAGTTACGTATTCTGTTTGTGGCTTCATGGTTCTAACTTTTAAAATATCTTAATATTTGAAGGACTTGTTCTATCTTGAATAGGCCTGGAAGTTCGTGTGTTTCTGGGTTTGTGTAATACAACTTTTGTAATAAGTGCCTGTAAGTGATCATACTTTTTGTGTTACTGTCTAAAATTGAACTTTCACCTTGAATTTCTTTGCAGTTGATTTTTCAGTATCATGTTCCATTAAGGACCTTATTTGAAACAGTATATTTGAATAATTTCTCTGGTTTCTTTCAGGGACTCAACAGCAGCCTATGGCACAACATGCTTTGGAAAAAGAGGCTTTGGAGAAGATTAAAATAGAAATCGAGGAGGAGCTAAAACATCTTGATGAAGAAATCTTGGAAGGTGCTCTTCAGGTTTTCCCATTTCAATAGATTATCTCTGTGCACTGTAACAGTGGTTAATTTGTAACAGGTACTTTAGTAACTAAAGGGTTTTTTCAGCAGCACAATGAATCTCTTTACCCTCCTTCCCCCACAAGATTTCTACACATGGTCACATGAAGTAAAATAGTTAAACGTTACCGTTTGGAGTTGTGGAGTCTAGCCAAAGCAAACACTTAAATGACATTTAATAGGCTACTATAAATAATGAAATGTAAGCAGCCCTTAAGCTGCTCCAGTTGATGACAGAAGTGAAATCATTCCTCAGCAGCTAGCGTTCAGAGGAGTGCGAACTTAAACCATTAGATTTCTCACCTCCACCAGGTTTATTTTTTGTGACATGCTTTGACCTGTAGATGTGGCTTTTATAGGACTCCCATTAGGGGATGATTTGGAAACAATCTTTGCTTTGCATGTGTGTTGCAAATTGGAAATGTAAAGTAGAAAGGCTCTAGATCTGTTTACGTTCCTCCATGTAAACCTTTCTTTGAAGGTTTAAACTGAGAAGGGAAAGGTTGTATGAACAAAATGCTATTTTAAAAAATAATACTGTAGTGCTGCTGCAGATATGTCCATGTGTGGGCAAATTTTACCATAGAAAAGAGGCTCTCTTGCTGCTCTATCAAGGTTGGGATCAGCTTAAACTTGAGAATAGTTGTGCATTCAGTTAATGTACTGGTTAGGATACAACTGTAAAATAACAGTTGGAGGGGAAATGTAGCTCAAAGTCATCTGTGGCTTGTAACTACCACTTCCAGAATTGAGCCCATATTGGTTTTGCTACAGTTTGTTCATAGTATGCTTTGACTATAGAGTTGTGGTTTCTTTGTCCCTCATGCAAACTGTGTTAACTGGTGGGGTAAGAAATCTGAGGCTGTAGATGTTCTTACAGGACCCTGTTTTATTTTATTCTGTATACTTTTTTTTCCTCTCTCAGCATTTACCACTACAGGATTTGACTGCCACACTTCCCCGGTGTTCAGTCCTGCCAATCCAGAGAGCTCAATTGAAGACTGCCTGGCTCATTTGGGGGAGAAAGTGTCCCAAGAATTGAAGGAACATCTGCACAAAGCACTGCAGAGCTTGCTTAGCAAGTGAGTTTCCATTTGCTTTTTCAAAGGGAAGATGTTGCCTTTTACATTGTGGATGCTGCTGAAATGCTAAAGATGGGACTACATTTTGCATTGCATTTCATTCTTTTTCAGGGTTCCTTTTTCTGACTGGGTTTTTGTTTTGTGTTGTAATGTGTGAATTTTTCTTTGTGGTATTTGGTTTTTGCAATAATGTAAGTTTTGAAATTTTTCTAGGCTTTTATCATTGGACTTCTGAGACTGGTTCAAGTAGATTGAGTTGCTGATGAAACTAGCAGCTGGCAGCTGCCAACTGCCACTGGCAATGTCCTGAATGCTGGGCTGTAGCCAGATTAACTTCTTTTGCCTTATAGTTAAGAGTGGAGCTGAAGGATTTTTGTAGTCTGGCTCAAGATGAATAGGAGAGTTTCCCTGAAAGGACAGTAGTTAGATGTTTTATGACACCATTCAAGTACATTGAAGCAACTGTGGGCCCCTGGATTAACCTTGGTGCCTTAAGAACTGTCCTGCCAGTTTAAGCTTATTATTTAAATAGCACATTTTAGTTGGCATGCTAGTATCTTGATTAATACCTTTTGCAAATTGATAAAATCGTTGTGCTTGCTTGGTTTTCTGTTATAAATTACCAGCTTGATTTTACTGGATGCACATGAACTAATTCTGGCTGTTCTGGGAAACCTCCAAGAAAAGAGAGCTAGAGTTGGAAGATACTGCTTTAGGGACAGTTACATAAATGCAGTTGTGAAGGCAGCACTAGCAAATAGCTATCCAAGTCTGTTTTGTGGATTGGTTTAAATAATATGGCTCAAAAGAAGCTGAGAATCTCTAGTATTGCTCTTTCAGTTTGCACAGCTGTTCATGAACTGTTCAAACAACAATGGTGCATGAGGTTTAAGCCTTGCATACACATATTGGGGAGACATCTACCTCTCTATCCTTTGTTGCAGCCTTCTGGAAGATTATGAATTTCAAAGTCATTGCATCCGAACATCAGGAAACACTTTTTTACTATGAGGGTGTCTGAGCGCTGACTGACACAGGTTGCCCAGAGGGGTTGTGGAGTCTCCATCCTTGGAGATACTCAGAAGCCATCTGGACAGTCCTGGGCAGTCTGGTGTAGGAAATCGTGCTTGATCAGAAAGACTGGACAGGTTATTCTGCAGTGATGCCATCCAACCTCAACCATTCTGTGATTCCTTAACTAGCCCATCTTTTCCTTAACTAGCTCTCTAGTCAGCAACTAAGAGTTGACGTTTTGTGACCAATATAATTTAAAACTGACTCTTCAAAGTCAGGTAGGAAGGGGCTTTGGGCAACCTGATGTGGTGAAAAATGTCTCTGCCCATAATGTTTAAGGGTCCCTTCTAATTCAAACTACCCTGTGATTTTGTGACTCAGACTTGGATTTCACAGCAAAGGTGCCATGTAACATCTGACCAGACAGAGGTCATCCCAGGGGAAAAGTACACTTGGTCAACTCACCATTTAACTTTCAGAAATTAATATATATACACTGTCCACTTCTATGTGCAGTTTCTTTAGGGTTCAAAAGTAAGTTCAGTATTGTGTAAACTAACAATTAGTAAGAAAAGACTGTGTAAGAAAGAGTGTGTAGGGTACAAGTTTCTCTTCAAGTGGCAAAAGTTATGCTAATGTGTTCCTCCAGAAATGTCAGGATCTTATCTGCCTTTACAAGTCAGGTATTTGTCCCACATGGTCTTAAAGCCTTGAACTTGGTGTCTTCTGAACAGCTGAAATTTTGATAAATATCTATGCATTAAAAGAAAACAGATTGTCAACAAGTTGGGAAACTAGCTGTAAGCCTTGCAGCCCATCCTTTTTGTGTCTAAAATGGTAAATTGAAATAACAGCATTTTAAGAGTTTAAATGTCTCAGAGGTTGTAGATAATCGTCTGACTGGCCAACATTGGGGTGTCATAACTGGGTTGATTCTTTGGAAAGTTCTTGAGATGAGGTCTTTCAAAATTAAGTGGTTCTAGCCCTTACTTTCTAGGCTTCTTGTGTATTCAGTGAGAAAATATTTGCATTCTAAATAATTTTTAAATTTATATGCATATATACACATATAAAATATGAAATGCCTGTAAAAATGTGTTGAGATGCATGCCTTCTCATAAGGCACACTAGAGCTAGTTTAATCTTTTCATAATATCCTTCCTGCAGCTGTTTTTGCTCTTCTTATCCCACTGATTCATTTGGATTTGTGTTTAAAGGAACTAATGTACCAAGGAAGTTAACAGAATGCACTTGAAGTGACAAACCCAAATAATGTTTTCCGTAGTGTGCTTTACCTATATTCTTTTACCCATATTTGCTACATTATTTGAAACAGTATTTATTTTTCTTATGTTTTTCTGTCCTCTTATGCATATAGACAAATATGTTGTGGGACAGTAGGCTGTTAGATCATAAAAGGTACTTGGAGTTCAATAAGAAGTCTTCTGTGCAATACCAGAGGCCACTATTTCCCTTAAACTAAAGTCTGAACTTGTTTTTTGATCTGGCTCAGGACAACTGCTTTTGAGCAGTACATCTTCTGTTGTCACTTGACAGAAAGTCTTTATGGTTACTGACTCTAGGATACTGTATGATCTTGGAGCAAGAGTATGGAAGAGGGAGAATTTAATCATCCCAATTCAGAGAACTAGAGATGTGATAAACTCAAAATAGGGTTATCTACTGAAATAGGGAGATTTTGATCAGAAGTGTTGATTCTTGCAAATAAAGGCTTCAACTCTAACACAATGTTAATGTGGTCAAGCAGTCTGTGTTGGTTCAGAGCTTACACTGCATTGGCATCTACCTCACATATGATTTTCTTAGTGGAATTTTCTATCTTTGAAGTCTTAGATGATAAAAGATTATATGCAAGAGCTTAGAAATTTTGGTAGCATATCAGAGAACCTACTTGTCTAATGTCCTTTAAGTTGTACAGTATCAAATTATTATGAAATTAATGTAACCAGTTATGTGAAATTCTGTAACTGGCAGAAGGTGGTGCCTTCCTGACCCTATCTAGCGCTGATGTTCTATGTCTTGAAATGCAAGACTTGATAGTTCTTGAAAATTATTTTCTGTAACACATGTGAAAATATTTTGTTCTCTGGAAACTGAAAATTTTATTTTATTCTTGTTCTTTTGTTTCCTTTTATAACTTTCAGTGTTGGTTTAACTTCTGCAGGCCAGTGACATATCAAGAATATCGAGAGCGCACACAAGAGGCAGCTGCTCATGCCAGTGGATGGAACAAGGTGCCAAATAAGTGACTTTCACTTTGATATCTCTTGCATTTATTTGATGTCCATAGTGTTTTAACTAGATACAGTTCTGCTTCACAGACGACCAAGAATAAAAAGAACTGACTTGGTTTTAGTATGAAATAACTTTCACTCTCAGATTGAGAGATATGGACATAATACTTAGGTTTTAGGTAATTTAGCTAGATGTTAGCTAATGGAAGTATTAGATCAATTTTAAATTCCCAAGAGACATTTATTTCTTTAGCAGTTTTGTAATGAAACCTGGGACAGATTTTTCATAATATTTCTCTACTATTTCTTTGTTCCCGTCTCAGGTTAAAAATATATTGAAAAAAAGTGCTAAACATGGTGAAAATAAAAATTGATAGTATCTTCACAATATTTAAATTTTCAGAAAACCTAAGGATTGTGCCTACCTGGTGTATCTCAGATGATTCATGACATTTCTTTTTAAAACAAAATGCAAACCTGTAAATGAGCTGTCTTATTAGTTTTATTGTAGAATGAGTAGAATTCCTGTTCCCATATTCATTTTTCATTAATCATTCAAACTGAACATCTTAATCATTCTCTGATGGGTTCAGTGGGTATCAGAAAAAGAATAAAAAAAATGAAATAACTATTTGGAAATTTGATCACAAATTGAACATTGAAATTTAGTCTTAAAGTAGAAAAAGAAGTCTTTTTCCCTTTCTCTACATTATTTTTTAAAAGAAATACTTTTCCTTAACTAGACTCCTCTGCTTCCTTCAGATACCAATCATCTAAACAAGGGTGTGGGCACTTTTGAAATAGTTTATTAAACATTGCTTGACAAGTTACTGCGCATGGCTCCAGCAATTATAATTAGTGTGTGTGCTTTTGGTTTATCATCTTGTGATTCATGGCATTTTAGTTTAAACCACCATGAAATCTGATTATCAAGGTGGCTTAAGCCAGCACATTTTACTTTTCAGTTGGTGAAAACTGGAAACAAGCACAAAACACTTCATTGTGGCCCAGCTGGCAAGGGAGGAGGGGAGGAAGTGGATGAAGCTTGTCAGTTGCCTACTGCATTTCCATATCCTGTTGGTACACTGTTCTTAAAGACAGTGCCCTAGCTAGATAGATCAGCTGTATTTAGCGGTTTATCATTCAGCCTTCATTGCTGCCACCTGGGTGCAGTCCTTGTGGCTAGTGGATTTTGGTCCCCATCACCTTGTGATTGAGAATGTCATCCAGAAGATGGCTTTGTTATCATCTTATATCGACAGGGGGATTGAGTGCACCATCAGCAAGTTTGCTGATGACACTAAGTTGGGTGGTGCTGTTGATAAGCTGGAGGGGCGTGATGCCATCCAGAGGGACCTGGACAGGCTGGAGAGGTGGGCCCAGATGAACCTCATGAGGTTCAACAAGACCAAGTGCAGGGTCCTGCATCTGGGGAGGAATAGACCTCACTATCAATACAGGCTGGTGGATGAGGAGATAGAGGAGCAGCCCTGCAGAAAAGGACTTGGGCGTCTTGGTTGATGAGAAGCTGGACATGACTAAGCAGTGCGCGCTGGTGGCCCAGAAAGCAAATCGCATCCTGGGCTGCATCAAGAGAAGCGTGACCAGCAGATCGAGAGAGGTGATTCTGCCACTGTACTCTGCTCTGGTGAGACCTCATCTGGAGTACTGTATCCATCTCTGGAGCCCTCAACACAGGAAGGACATGGACCTGCTGGAGCGGGTCCAAAGGAGGGCTACAAAAATGATCATTGGGGCTGGAACACCTCCCTTATGAGGATAGGCTGAGAGAGCTGGGATTGTTCAGCCTCGAGAAGAGAAGGCTTCGGGGGGACCTAATAGTCACCTTCCAGTACCTGAAGGGGTCATATAGAAAGGCTGGGGAGGGCCTGTTTACAAAAGCCTGTAGTGATAGGACATGGGGTAATGGATTTAAATTAGAGTTTAGATTAGATATTAGGAAAAAGTTCCTTACCATGAGGGTAGTGGAACGTTGGAACAGGTTGCCCAGGGAGGTGGTTGAGGCCCCATCCCTGAAGGTGTTCAAGGCGAGGCTGGACAAGGTGCTCGGCAACCTGATTTAGTTGGAGATGTGCCTACTCACTGAAGGGGGCTGGACTAGATGACCTCTAAGGTCCCTTCCAACCCTGATAATTCTATGATCTTTACTTACCTGTAACAGTCCACAAGCAAAACAGGATGGAAAATTCGGAGAATAATACAGCATCTGTTTGTGTTGGTTTTGTGGTAGCTTGATGCTTTAGGAATGCCTAGCAGTTCCTTTAATAATACTTGTTTTCAGGAGATGGAATATATTTGTGTTGGTTTCATTTCCTTTTAAATTCCTTTATCATCTTAATCAGAATCATATTTTGTAACAGAAGACATCTTGATATCTTTTCTCCAACCTCAACCTAGCTTAATTTTCCCTGTAAAGAAAAATCTGTTAGAAAAGTGACTTATAAAAGTAGCTATAAATAGACAGTGTTAGGTCTAATTAGCAGGCATACAGCAGCAAAATGAGGCTGTGCCTGCCTCAAGTTTGTGAAGATCTGAAGGATGGATATTTAAATTGGCTCACTAAAAATAAGAAAACATACAACTAGATCTGCTAGCCAAACAGAATCATAAAACCTTCCCTTCACAGCTGTTACATATCCTATGGTTTCTTGGGTGGGGCAGAAATTGAAGATACACAGTAGCTGTGGCAGATGTCAGAGGGTTAAAAACATGGAAATACTTCCCCACAGACAGCATTCTGTGTGGTCAATGCTTGTAGTTTGATCCAGACTAGAATAAATAATACTGAAGCTAGAAGATGAAATGTTTTACAAGTACATGTAAGATATAGCAGCAGGGGCATCTTGCACAGCAAGATACTCTTTTTGCTTTCAATACCTATGAACTGGTATATAAAATCTCATTTTAAATTTCTGAGTGAGCCTGAAACTTAGGGTGAATTATATTTCTGTAATAAAATTAATGTAATAAAAAATGGAAGTACTCCACTGTAGAATTGAATACATATGCCAAACTACGTAATCCCACTGTTGTGCATCAGATAACATTTACTGATACTGAGAGTCAACTGAACTGGCAAGTAGGTTAGAAGTCATCTTAATGTCCCATTTTTACTGATTAATGGACCCAAAGAATAATACAACAGAAATGTTAAGAAATAATCATGTAAGGAAGTAGATTAATTTAATGTTGAAATAGTCAAAAGGTACACAGAATTGGCAGTTACTTTGGATATAGCTTCTTCAAAGTCTCTGAACTTTTCTTGGTAGTATTGTTTTTGCTTGCATTTAAATTTGTAATATTGTACTGTAGGATTGCAGTACTATAACTGACAGAAATCTTTCCTTTACAAAATTAATCAGAAATCTTCCGATAGTAAATTTTTTTTTAGTGATTCCCTAGAAGTTTTCACCTGCCAACAATTTTCTGCCATGCTGTGCTTGATACGGTGTATGTTTTTCTTCAGTGAAAATATAAATAGCTCCTAGCATTCCTTCCCAGGCATACTGGTGGAGGGAATTGCAGTTGCTTTGAATTGCTAAGGCTATATTTCTATTTGGTCTAGTTAAATCTCATCCATATTCATATGAAAGTACTTGGAAGGTAATTTCTTTTATGAATTTATGGAGTGTCGTACAAACCTGATGCTGTTTTTTCTGGTCTCAAAGATAAGACGTCAATAATTTCAGTGGGAAAGGAAAAGCAGGTAGTGTTTGTTGGTCTGCATGGGATGTAAGAGTTTGAATTTGGTCCCTTGCACCTAAGGCCTGCACAGGCTCGCTAAATTTGCAAGGAGTGTATGGATTAGATGTTTTAAGTTGGCAGAGGAAGGTGGCAGCAGTCATGCTCAATATGCCATTCGAGCTCTCTTTATTTCCTGAGCAGCCTTTTTGCCTTCAGCTTGAAGTAAATGTCAAATATTTTGTGATCTCAGTGTTCATGCTCTTGTAGAGTTATGTGGGTGTGTCTGAAGCCTCTAAAAGATGCGTAGGCTTGACAGCAAGCTTTTTTTTTTATCCAAAAAGATTGAAGTTTCTTCTGACGCTTATCCTACCTTGACCTGTTCCTTATGTTTGTGTACTATAAGCTTGCACCTCTTCTGCTTCTGAGTTGAGATGAATTACAAGAAACTCAAAAAAACCCAAAGCTTTTAAAATTCAAGCACTATCTTGTTCCTAGTTAAGTGACTGCAGTGTTACTACCATCCCAGAAGAGCAGCACTGTAACCTGTCTGCCATAGTATTGGACTCTCAGTTGTTAAATCAACTGGAACATCTTAAACTTACGAGATTACAGGCATTTTTAAGGCCACATCTGTTTTTAGTGGTCCATCTCAAGTGTGGTTCCACTGTGGATTTAGTACAAATCTCAGGCCAGTCTGCTTTTCCTATTCATCTTCTTCCAGCTTTGCCTCCTAAGGTGTGATTTGTGGGAATAGGAATGGACATGTAAAGACAATCAGGCTGAAGGGAGGAGGAGACTGGGAAAGGAAGGAGGCATTTGGAGTTCAGTCTGAACAGTAGTATTAGCCTGCATCTACTTGTGCATCTGAGAAACAATGTTCTTATTTGCACAGTGAATGGATGTGCAATGCAGTTGTCACAAACTAGGTGCAGCAGAACTTAAAAATATTTTTCTTTTGTATCACAATAGTTATACAAGATGCTAATGACTTCAAAATGCTACATATAAACTTTGCCCAGAGGGCCACTTGTCTGCTGTAGGAGAATAAACTTAGGGTTTAAAAGTTCAACTGCATATTGTTTAGGCAAACAAAACCATAATTTCAGAAGTGTCTAGAAACTGTATGATATGAAGGAGGTGGGTTCACAGACTTCCATCTTCCTGAGCAATTCACATTTGGGTTAAGGCTGAGCATTCAGTTAAAGACAAAAGGTTTGGAAGGAGGAATGGGAGTAGGAAATGAGGGAGGTAATTCTGTACGTGTTAAGTAAATTTAACACGTAGAGAGGTTTATGTAATGTTATGCTGCTGTGAGTCGTTCTTTCTGTCCTGTCTGAAAGCGAAGTGTGAACTTTGTGACTTTTGAATGTGTGACTTAAGTGATGAGACTTACTGCAGTGTATCTATTCAAGAATGTATGTGAGTTGGCTGTTTACATTCAATTCAGGTGCATCTCTCTTCAAACTATTTATAGTGATGTGTCTTTCCACTTATGAGGTAGCAAGTTCTGGACCTGTTCTGCTTCTTTACCTGAATCTTGTGTTAGAAAAAAATGAGGTTTAAGAAATCACTGCAGTCCTGTTCTGTGAAACTCTCAAGTTAGGCTGGGGTGTCCTGCTTATCAGATTAAGTGCTGCTTTCTTACTGAATTATATTGTGGTTTTGCCTTGTAGCTTCACAAAAATGAAGTGTATAATCCCTAATATCTTTGGACTTGTAGATTCAGAGCTTTTCTGTGGACTACATGAATTTTTCTGTTTTACCTACATAGTAGCATTGATAGTACTTTCTCTGTTTATTCACAAGTCTTTGTTTTTTGAAGGTCTTGGTACCCCTGGTTCTGCTACAACAATTTCTGATGGAGTTAACCAGACGGGGCCAGGAACCACTGAGTGCACTTGTGAACTTTGGGGTGACATATCTAGAAGACTATTCTGCAGATTATATCATTCAACAAGGAGGATGGGTAAGAAGGCAATGTTTAATTTTCATACTTTGTTCAAAGCTTATTTCTAAGCATGATACTAGTCTTAATAGGAGTGGAGGCTGAGAGGGATTATAGAAGTAAGCAGATGAGAAAAGGAATGCCCCAGAAAAAAGTTAAAAAAGAAGGGGAAAATAAAAAAAGCTGGAGGTTAGGACCACATAGTTGGAAAGGGATCTTGGACAGTCCTGTATTTCTCCTCTCTGCCCCAAGGCAGAACTTACTTTTACCCCTTCGTTTCTGATGTTGACATTAAAGACCTATGTGATTGGACTCCACAATGTCCTCAGGCAATCTGTTCCAGTTCTTCACATGTCTGGTTTGTTGGATTGCCTTTGAAACTGAAGAGGTCCTCAGACGTCAGATAACTAGTTTTCATGCACTGTGTGTTAAGATGCTAATTTGTGGCTATAAGGTGAGCTTTGGTTGTTTGTTCTTTCCTGTTAATATACATGCAGAATTGCATTGAGAAGCAAACACCTATAACAAGAGAGACTGTGCCTGAGACATTAGTATTTTTAATATTGTCTTCATACTCTGGTGACTGCTGGAAATGGTATATGGTGTTCTTTCCTCTTAAATGTCAGAGATCTTTCTTTAGCAGATAAGTAATTGGGGAGCACTTCATAGAGAAATCTCAGTAGGTACTTATTTGTTTTTATAATAAGTAATAAAATAGCTAATGCATATTGGATTTTATAGCTATTTAAGAACATGGATAGAATGAGCAATCAAGATTTCTTTCTGCTGCATTTCCCTGTTGAAATTTTTAGTTCGTGGTAACCAATGTTCCTGAGTCATTGCATGCTGAGAAAGTTTCATTTAAAAGTACATCACCATCACATAGGCAGCTTACAGCCGATGAGCTGGGTCTTGAAGGCTGAGCTTTAGATTACTGGGTTTGGGAAGGATGCCAGATTTGAATGGAATTAATCTGGGATTAGTGAAATGGCTCTAGCAAGTTGATTTATTCTTAAAAAAAAAAAAGCTGTTCAGGAAAACCCAGTGATTAAAAAGTGCTAGCAGGAAAAATTTTATTCAGACAGCTTCTCATATTTCAGGACTTTACCTGAAGTTTTTTTTTAAGAGTAGCTCGTTCCAATATTTCTGCACGTCTGCACCTTCCTACATCTTTCCCTTCCTGGCAGTTGTGGATAATAGTTTTCAAAGCTTTGGGGAGGGATTGTTTGTCTTTATTGGACAGAACTGAAGCACTAACTGCATGCAGCCAAATGACCTTAGGTCATTTTGATAAGTGCACTCACATATCAAGAGTATTTTCATCACAGGGAAGGTCCAGCTTCTTACTTGCAGCTTTAAGACAGATGGATGTTAGTGCTATTTTGCTTGTCTTCTTTTTTTTTTCTTTTTTTCTTTTTAAACCTCAGAACAGGCTGTGGTCTGTTCTCTAGCCCCTACTTGAGGCCTGCTGTAAACATACTGGATAGAGTGCGAAGCCTCTCAAAAGAAGCAGCTTTCTATCATGGCCTCCAAGGAAGGGATCTGTGCTTTGTGTTTGTGTGACTAGGCATGTATGTACAGATCTGGGTGGTCAGTGGTTAATGGGCTACGAGCTTGTCTGCATACATCCAGTCAGGCATAAAATCAGACTGACATAAGCAGTACAGCAAACAAGCCAGAGCTATTTTTGAAACAGCAGAAGAGGCGAGGCAAGAAACAAGGTGATGAAAATCCTTCCCAGACGAATTAATGTAGCTGCACTAACCCTTTGTGAGTTGCTCTGTGGATGGAGTTGGGGACCTACTGGACTTGTGGCTTTGTGTGAAAGAAGGGCATATCTGGTTTTATTGTTTTGGGTTTTTTTTAATTATTATTATTTTTCCTGTAAAGAAAGAAAGCGTTCATTTTTATTGAGTGGCATGCTTCTCAGTTTGTTCAGAGTCTGTGGGATGCTGTTCTGGGGATGGCAGTGTTGGGGGGTGATGTGGAGCAAGGGTGGGAGAGTCTTTTCTGAGCCCTTTTTCTGAGAAGGGCTGAAGAAGAGCTACCTGGCAGGCAAGCTGTTAGCCATCAGGCAAGTGTTTTGCATTTTTTAAGATAAACATCTGCCACAGAGGCTTTGTATGCTGGATCAAGTTGTTAGGAATACTTTGCTAGAGCCATAAGTGCAATGGGTAAACCTGAGAATCTCAAGTGAATTATGTTGCTGTGACAGTAAGAGGTTTCACTGTGAATACAGATCTTTCCTACAGCTGCTAAGAGCTTACTTAAAACTTGGAAGATACTAGAAAAACCTGTAATTTTTTTTGTGGATCAAGAGCAGAGGAGAGCTTCACAGGAGGAGTCAGCAGCAGACCTGAAAAATTCTGCAGTCTTTCTGGTGCTGTCCCTCCCTTTGGCACCACCTAATTTGGGATCTTCCTCAGCCTTTGCCAAGAAAGAAGTAGCCAGTTGAAGGTAAGGGTTCAGCTGAGGCCTTCCTATGCAACACTGCAGATCTGTAGCGTAAGAACTTCACAGAGCTGTGTCATCCAGTGGGACCAGTTGCTGTGTCATGCTTTGCAGCCACAATGCAGCTGGAAGAGCTCCTTGAGGTTTTGCACGTGCGCAAGACTTCAGGTTGTTTTGTGGGCTTGAGAGGCATGTAGGTTCAGGAGAGCTCTTAGCTGAGGGTGCTGGACAACAGTTAACTAGAAGCAAAATTGCTAGCTCAAGGAATAACAGTTGATAAATTGGACAGCTATGCAGTAGACTTCAAGAAATAAGCATTGCTCGTGAGGAATGGGAAATGTGGGGTACTAGAGGTATAGCCTCTTTGATGAGAAATGGCTTTTTGATCTTTTCATCCCAGTCCTGCAGAGATACAGTGATGAGATGATATGCTAACTTCTCGTGGTTGGTGGATTGGTTTGTAAGAGAATGCCTGGTCTATTTTTATGTTGAAGTGCATAAAGTATCACTGTGATTCTGACCGTTGTGCGCCCTGTTCCCCCTCTCCTTGGTGTGTCTTACTGCTTTAGGGTGAAGGTCTTCTAAGTAGGACTGTCTGCAGTGCACTGCATATTGTGTTTGGGTGCTGCTGGCAAAATAAACATGAGTGAAGAGTGATGAAATGAGTACTTCAACTAGTTTACAATCATGTAGATTTGCAGGTAGATGCAAGCCGAGTTTGGAGGACTGTAGGAAAGCAAGGAAATCTTACTTTCTTCTGGACAGCCTCTCTCCTTCACTAGTTGCAGTGACAGGTTTGGCTGCGACTCTTACATTTACCCTGCTTGACTTTAAGTTTTAGTATGATCTCTCTTGTGGAGTAAAAAGCATGTTTGACATTCCAGGTTCTCCAAATAGATACATTTCTTCCTCCTGACTCTCTGTTTTGAACCCAAATGGTCATACTAAGATCTTGTTTCTTATAATTTTGAACCATCATAAACCAATTCACATCCTAATTTAGCAGTAGCTTCGTCCTCTTTCCTGAAAGCAACGTTGGGGCACAACAAACTGACATGCAGCGTACATACTCTGCCCTCCCCTTTCCTCTTTTCTCCTCCCTTTCCTCCTCGTACATCCCCTCCCTTTTTGCTCTGTCTGACTTCTCCAGGGCAGAATGCTGCTGCATCAGAAGCAATTCTTGGTCTCCTGGAAAAGTGCACAGTAAGGCCAGTCAGCTGGTAAGGATTTTTTTTCCTCTTCCTTTCCCACCCCTCCTCCCAAATAATATATTTCTTCTCAAGCTCTGTGGATCCTGTTTTCCATGGTTAGATTTCATCTATGTTGAAATAGGTTGGGAATGTCTCTAAGAGGAAAAAGTATAAGATTACTTGGAAGCTAGCTGGTTTTTTTTCCTTAGATTCACATTCATGTTACAAGTCCATCTGCCTTTCACTTGTTTGAAAGAGATGAAATAAGTGCATGCAATCGGTGTTTATCAGTATTCAGTTAATAACCTTTCTGCTCTCAAAAAAGGGTGGCATTTGTATTTGCAACCCATGGCTGATATTGTCTCTGCCTTCCCAGGATTCTTGTTTCATGATGTTCAGATCTGGGTTTGAATTTAACTAGTTATTTGCCCATGTTGAAGAGTATAAAAGTAAATTTGCTTGAAATGCGCATACTGCTTACAGTTTCCTATCTCAGCCTTAGAAGAGCTGTTCTCTGTTTCCAGTGTTTTGTCTTGGGCTTTTCTGCCAGTTTTGGCATTTTCTTTGCTGCTGTTGATTGAATAATCTACATGCTAGAGTCTGTTAACAGTCTGGAGGAGAAAAAGAATGAAGAGACACTTGTCATCCTGGGGAAGTGAGGCAGATTAGAATCTCCTGCAGCAGCAGTCCAGGTGTCTGCCTTGAGAATGACAATGCAGAAATAGAGAGACACGCTCCACTGGAGGAGAGAGAAGTAATTTCAATGTGGTAGGGATGTGAGAAAGGACCACCTAGTTAGAGGAGTCATAGGAAGGAGTTTTCTGTTCAAAATAATTACACTTGTATCATGAAAGAATGCAGTGAAATGTCCACTTCTGTTTGTGTGTAACTTCTTTGGTACAGTCATAGATTTTTTTTATTTTTTATGCACTGTGGCAGAAGGAGAAGGAACTTAAATTGTTAAGGAATAACTAGGTCTCCTTTTTTCGCTTCCAACAACTTCAGATCAGTCTATCTGAAGAAGTGTCCTCTCAATAACTGAATTTACTTCAGTTTAAACCGAGAAGACTGAAAACTTAAAAGGGTGTGGCTTTGGTGCTTACTCTGTAAGCAGTAGAGGTTATGTTGGAGGGCAGAGGAAGGAATAGGGTCATTTTGGGAAGTTCTTCTAGCCAAAGCATTATTTGAAGGGGATGAGAGCAGTGGCTGCAATATTGGTGTGCCTTGATTTGGTTCACGCGACCTATCTGTGGACTCTGCTCTGTTTTCCTTGGCTCCACCTATCTTGACAATTTCACAACGATGAATACTACAGTAAATGCCTGAGGGCTTTTTGTTACTTTTTAAAAAATGCATTGTTCTAGATCTGATTGCTGTCAGCTGCCCCTTTTATAATCCATATCTCTGAAGGATTAGCAAGGTAACGCTGTCAGTGACTTCAGTGAGGGTCTGAAGAGGCATGGCATACTGGGGCTGTGGACAGAGGCACAGAGCAAGTGGAACTGCAGCCTGGTTGGTGTGAGGGGAGTGAAGCTGTTCTGACTCCAGCAGCAGTCTGTGGGCACAGCCCTTTCCTGCTCAGCTTTCGGCACAGGCAGCACTTCACTGGCACATGGCTGCTCCGCTGTTACAGCTAGAAATCATATGACAAGTCCATTCCCAACTCTGGGGAAATTAGTTAGGTGGGTTGTGTGCTTATTTCCCTAGAGGCAGATCTCTTGGGAATCCTGGACACAGGCAAATTCATCAGTCCTTGCCATTTTCAGATTTTAAGCAAAAATGCATTTGATGGGTTCCTAGTACTCATATTGTCACTGTGACAGTGTTGGTGTGAGTAAAGTAATGACTGAACCTTATTTCTCTATTTAATAGGTTATGTTACAAGATAAAGACAGTACTCTTGCTTGAGAAACTTCGTAGCTGTGTTGAGTGTTTTGGATTTTTTTTATCAGATTGCTCTCCTGAAACACTTGAGTTCTGCCAGCATATCCTCCTGCACCACAATGCACTCTTTTTCTTGGGGATTTTATGTGAGTCTGTTTAGTGTCGGCAAGAATCGGGGGAGTTTGGGGATCATAGATATTTTTTCCTGCAAGTTGGCATTCCTCTCTGACTTGTACTGGTCAGAATTTTTGCCTGTGCTGGACAAAATCAAAGTTTGGGGTGTATGAGTGGCTTGCCAGGCTGTATAGTTCTGTGAGGGGCTTTTTTATGTCTTCAGAGATGTTTTCTATGAGTTGCCTGTCCACATTGTTCTTGTGAGAACACAGCTAACTCTTACCTACCTCTTTATGCTTCTTAAGAACTGAGCCGGAGAGACCAGTCAGGCTTTTAAGAACACTTAAACCCAAAACCTAGAAGAATACACAGTTTCCACAGCAGCTGGACACAAGTCAGTTTTTGGCTTTTTGCATATGTCTGAGCTAACAGGGCAGGGCTTTCAAAGTCTTCCCCAAGATAGAGTAAATGCTCTGTAAGACACCTGAATGGGGATCTCTTTCTGTTCTTTATTTGGTAACACCTCCATTATAGATGCAATGCCTGCTACCACTCCTACTGTTTTCGTAGGAAATTGTAGTACCTTGTGCCAACTCTCCTCTCAAGTGTCAGTGGTGGGGATCAGGAGCGGCAGGATGCTGCGTTGAGAGACTTTGTCTTGTTTCTGTAGACATACGTGACACGGTTTGGTAAGTATGCTGGATGTGGAAAAGCACTCCCAAGTTTGCAAGTCTCCCATCCCTCCCAAATTTGAAAAAGATGAACTCTGATTTTTCTGGTCTGGAGCAGTAGGCTATCCATTCACAACAAACAAAGCAGATAAAGAAACGCTTATATATATTATGTATTTACAATTAAATCCAAAGAGTAGGGCTTATGTAAGGCTTCAGGTTATTAAAAATCCTTCCACATGTTCCATCCTGTCCTGAATTAACCTCTCTGTGGGAGCTTTGTTTCTGGGTCACATCTGTAGATGAATCAAGAGAATTGTCCTAAATGTTAGCCAGTTTTTAGTGCAGCTGCTTTAAAAGAAAAGAATAAAAACCAAACCAAAACCACACACACACAAAAACCACAATAAAAAAACCCCAAACAACCCACCCACAAAAAGCCAAACCAACCAAACAAGCAAACAAGAGTGCAAACCTCAGCTGAATCAGCACAAAATCCTAGCTTTATCCACTTGACTTTCTGAATTAACTCTTAATTCAGCTCAAGAAATACTAATCATGTTTCCTAAATAATGCCTACTACTATCTGGCTTTTTAATTAGAACTTCATAAGCTTTTAATGAAAAAGTAGTGAAACTACCCATTGGCATTCAGCCTGTTAGCTTTCTCCCAGGTTTCCTAACCTTAAGCCGTCTATCATCTCTTCAAGCTTGGAGAGTTGCACCCTTGAGGCACTCACACGAAAGTTAAATTGTCTGTAAAGACAGAAAGGAATCAGCTAGGCTTTATAAGAATCTGATTTATAGGGAGCCAGTAACTGATAACTCTTTTGAGGTCAATGCACTCAGCGTGGGAAAAGGAACAATAAAATGGAGAGAAGAGCTGTTACCAGTTGTGGATGTCCCCATTCTAGTTGCTAGTGTCAGATCACAGACTAGTCTGTTTATTGTGATGTGCTGTGGGCAGGAAACAAATTAATTCGATTCATGGAAGGGCGGAGTTGAGCAGAGTGTAGGATAGTACAGAGGTTGATGAGATTGCAGATTTTAGCCCTGGTTATTAGTTACTGTTGCTCTGAGTGTATACCACCTGTGGAAATAAAAAAAGTTGCTGTGATGATAGGTATCTGTGAGTAGATTACGTTGCAGGGACTATATTTGCTACTTAACATCTAAGAGAAAATCCTGATGAAAGGAGTGAATGTATGCTCTCAGAGTGTCTGGGCAACAGGCTACCACTCCATCCCCACCACATGGTGGTGGAAGCTAACCACAGAAAGGACTCCCTGCCATGCTGCTCTTGAGTGTCCGCTGGAACAGGACAGGTCAACACTGACTGTGGAGTCCTGAGTCCTTACATGGTGCACAGCAGCTCTAGCCCACACTGCTCAGTATTTGGTCTCTTCAGATCCAGTAACCTCTGCCTTTACTTAAGTTTCTTGGCCCTTCTTTTCCACTGCCCTACTTTGCAGTGCTGGTTGCTTCCTCCCAGGTCATGGAGCTCGGATTTGTTTCAATGATCTGAGCTGCATTTCAGAAAAATTGTAGCTCTTCCAGTGAAACATGGCTTTTCAGAGGGTACTGGAATCTTGAATCGTCAGTCGCTGCTTGAAGAGCAGACCTTGCTTTCAGTTTGTTGGTGTGTGGGTGGGTGGATGTGTGTGGAGTCTGGACAATTTCCCAAATGTAATGCTTTCCTCATTTTTATTTCATTCTGAATCAAGATTTCATGCTGATCCGTAAGTGGTTAGTGAAGAGCGTGACTCCTTTTAACCCTTCCTCTGAGGAGCTCTGTGCATCATTTCTCTTTAGAGTTACTGAGCATGTTATTGAGCTGGATGATGTTTCCCAAATGCAAGAAATTTAAAGGCATTTATGAAGAAAATTTCATTTTGAAATGTTCTATGAAATTCCTTTGCTCATGCAGAAATATCTTCAAAAATTCCATGGGCTGAGAAGAGCAGGTTTACACCTCACTCCCCCCAAAATACACTATGAAATCCTTCCATTCCCAGTGTTGTCCTGTACTAGTCTTCACTGTTCTACAAAATTTCCCAAGAATGGGTCCATCAAGTTTTGCAAAATGGCAGGGTGTTTTAGAGTGGTAGAGAAACCTCAATCCCATATGCAGCTGAGGCTCCACTAACCCTTTCTCACAAAGTTTATTGATACTAGAATAGTTTCCACTGTTGAGAGATTAAAAGGTTACAGCCTGTAAGTTGTGCAGGTCTCTCAGGTGCCAGTGTAGTGCTTTTGCCAGGGGTCCAGTCCTCCAGTATGTGCTTTCACTGCAGCTGCTGACAGTGACCAGCTGTGTTTGTGCTGTCTCTCCTGTGCCTGCCAGCTTGCTTTTTGGTTTGTTTTTTTGTCTGTGTGGAGATCCTTCCCCCTGCTAGGGAAGTGAGGAGTTGCAGTGTTGGTTGTTACACCCACGTCAGTGGAGGGTCTGGGCATCTCGTGTTTCCTTGAGAGAAAAGCACATTGCTGCTGGCCTACAGCTATGAGCTCTGCTAATATGCCTACTCAGAGTTAGAAACTTGAAGGCCCTCCTTGCATATTAGAAACGAGGTGCTGATATGGTGTTACCAAAGCTCCTTCCACTCTCTAAACAGGGTATTGATATTGATTTGTCTCTTTTGGCATCAGTGTGAGCAGGTGCAGCTGCTGGCGCTGCTCCACGCATTGTCACTCTTGAGCATCTCAGTGGGCCAAAGTGGTCACTGATCAAGATTCAAAACAACTCAGCAAAATAAAGAATGTGTTTGTTTTATACTTGGCTCAGCTCCTGACACTGCGTAAATCCCTAAAAACTTGGGGAACAATGGAGGAGGTGTCTTGGAAGGAAGCCATCAATACAAGACTGGAGCAGAACCAAACCATTGATGCACAGGTGTTGGAAAAGGCTTTTAAAAGGGGAACAACTGTTTGGAATGCATTAGAACTACTGTGTGCAGAAGGGAGAAAGAGAACAAATGGATATATTTTCCTTTGTGTTTTGATGGGACAGAACAGGCAAGTTTGATAATGGAACAAGTTTTTCAGGGAAAGGGCTCCCAGTACTAAGGACTTGATAAAATGTTCAAATCATTTTTCTTAGGAGAAAGGGACTAATTGAATCTTTGTTAATGGTTTCACAGACTTCTGTTATATGGCAAAGCAAACTTTGGGGTTCCTCTCTGCCCCTCTCTCTTGTTTTTACATTCTTGGCACACACCCATCTTAAGTTTTTCTAATGCACTCTTATTTTTTTTCCCTCTTGTAATTTTCCCCTTGAAGCAAATCTCTTCTAGGTTATGTACTCAGCAGTCCATGCATGACTAGATACAACAGTGCTGTTCTTCCTGTAAGGAAGGAATCAGTATTTCACACCTGCAGTTTCTCCAACTGGAGCCTGCTGTCCAATTTTTAGGATGTCTACAGATTTTTCCTAGCTAAATAAAAACAAACAAACCCTGTCAGCGTCTTCAGATGTCTGTGCTTGGTTGGTTGTTTTAAGTTGTGGGGCCAAAGTTATGATGTCAGTGTTGGAAAGTGAACTCATTTAAGCATAGCTTTATTTGTTGATGGTGAATTACTAGAATTACTGTACACTGCAGCTTGTTGGTACAAAGTACAAATACAAGCTTCAGACAGCACTGAACATGTAATACAGTTAATGTAAGAGAAACACTGTTAGATGAAAATGGACAAGCAATGCAGGACTTCACAAAACGGAAAGGGGAATGGTATTCAATTGGGCTCATGTAGTTGTGTTTCTTTCTTTGTTTTCAGTTTGGTTTTGGGCTTTGGTATCTTGTTCTCTGGTTAATAATGCCAACGCGGTATGCTTCAGCAATGCAGTAAGGTCAGGGAAAGGACGACCTCTCGACAGGGCTCTTCTAAGTGGTTCCACTCTCTGGTAAATGCCAGTCAACTAGCTAGGTTTTCTAATCTCACCTGCAATGTAGGTCAGAGAACTGTTCCTCCTGCAGAGGTCCTCTTGCCTTCCTTCCAGCCCTGCCAAGAGTCAAAGTGTCTTGTTCCTTCCTGTGCAGTGGATTTAATGCTGGAGCCATCACTCACCTGTTGTGTCCTTCTTTTCATTCATAGGGGACAGTCTTTACTTTGGAACCCGAAGAGGAAGAGTACCCTGGGCTCATCGCAGAGGATAGTAACGACATCTACATCCTGACGAGTGACAACTCAGGACAGGTGAGCCCCCCGGAGTCACCCACAGTGACTACATCGTGGCAGTCAGAGAGCCTGCCCGTCTCCCTGTCAGCAAGTCAGAGCTGGCACACAGAGAGCCTGCCAGTCTCCCTGGGACCCGAGTCCTGGCAACAAGTGGCCATGGATCCTGAAGAAGTCAAAAGCCTGGACAGCAACGGAGGGGCTGAAGAAAGGAGTGAGAACAACTCTTCCAACTCAGATATTGTTCATGTGGAGAAGGAAGAGATAGCAGAGGGGATTGAGGAAGCAGTTGTGTCAGCTGTTGCTGCAGAAACAGTGCAGGCAACGTTTCCAGAAGCCCCTGTTTCTTCACAGGAAGTAAAACCTCAAGCTGAAATTGCTGCTGTTGAAAAAGCACATCCCTCCACACTGCTGCGTATGAAACAGGAGGAAAAGGGAAAAGTGGCTGAAGAGCTTGTTGAACCTGAAATTCCCATATTAAGTAAACCTGTCCCAAAGTTAGCCCAATCAGAAGAAAAGGCTGCACCAGAACCTGAGAAAATACTGCTTCCAGGGGAAAAAAAAGTGGGGAAAGAGGGTCATTTGGAAGAAACAGAAGAGAAATCCTCCGCTGCAGAGGAGAAGCCTATCTTATTGCCAGAAGGGAAATCAATATTGCTGTATGGAGGGGCTGCTGCGGTAGCTATATTAGCTGTAGCAGTCGGAGTAGCGCTGGCGCTTAGAAAAAAGTAACAGAGCTCTCTTATGGAGGAGTGGGGAGAGAGAAGAGAGCACAATCCAGTGTGTTTAGTTGTGTTACCTAAAGGTTGAGCTGCCTGCTCTTTAACTGGACATTTGAGTAACTTAATGGTGATGGGGTGAGGTCATCCAATAAGCCTCCAGCTATGGACAATCATATTTTTAGTAGAATTGGGGTGGGGACTGGTTTTTCGTGCTTAAAGTACTGGGGTGTTTTTAAAAAAAAGAGAAATAAATTCTGCAAATTTAGGAACTTAAGTGCAGGTGCTGAAGAAAGGGGTGCTTGTACTCTAGGAACTGGAACACAGAATATACAGGGGGGAGAGCCAGCTGCTGCCAACCCCTGGAGTTTTTGGCTTCTCAGACTGACCGCTATTGCAGCTGTGCTGTCTTGTCACTTCCCATTGTGCCCCCAAGCCCTCCCTAACAAACATTAGCCAACCTGAGTCGTATAGCAAGAGGCTGGTCTGCCTTTTGTCTCAGCTTCCTCTCAGGTACAGCACTGCTCCTCATAACCTTGCAGGTTCCTCCTAAGCCCCAGTGGGAGCGTGCTTATTCTTACCTCTTTGCTCATACTGGTTCTGGCCCCTAATATTTACTGGATCCCCATCCTGTAAAGATGCTGCCTCTCTATAGCTGTATTATCTCTGAGTGTCCCGATGTTCCTGGGGGAGCAGTGCAGGACAGCAGTTTGGCTGCCTGGCAGGATGGGAGAGGGACACTGCTGTTTGCTGGGTTGAAAATCCATTTGCTCTGCTCCTGCCCAGCCAACTTTACTGCCATCCTTGAGTTACCAGAGGTGCAAAATCCATGCTGGGCACGGTGCCCTTATGATCAGCGCTCTGAGATGAGGGCATATTCAGCAAAGATGTGGCAAACTATGTGGAAGTGAGGCCAGTGCCTCCTGTGCAATTCAGAGATAAGACACAATGCTGTCCTTTATCACGCTGTGGTTTATCGTCTTTTCCAGGTTCAGCACAAGAGTGTATTTAGTCCTAACTTGGTCTTGGCTGTGACAGAATCTCAGCTATATAAAGCAACAGATTCTAGTAACTGAGCAAAATAGCATTAAACATCTCTCTCTCTCTCTGCCTGTTCTTGACCTGACACAGAGTGGTGTTCAGTGCAATTTCTTTTGCGATTCTGAATCTGTAATTAGCTGAACTTCCAGGTTCAGAAATGATAGCAGCTTACTTTGGCAAAAAGTAAATCCCTCTTCCTGCAGTCACACACTTCAAAGTGTGGAGAGAAACCTTTTAAGTACTGCATTAGTTATGTTGGATCCAACTAGAAGTGTTCCTTCCTCGTACAGCGTGCGTTTCTGTGACTGTCCTTGTCCCTACTGCCATTGTGGGCAAGACCTTAGGCTTTCCAGGCAAAACTAGCGATGCATCTCTGCAGGGTCATGCTGGCACTGTGGCTTGGACCCAACGGAGGTAGGTGAAAGGGAACGTGGGATAATGTAAAAATCAAAATGTGAGCTTACAGGAAGCTTACTCTCCATAAAGCACAAAGATAAGGTACTTTATTTCTAAGTAAGCTCATCTAGAGTACATCTCCTAATGAGCTTGTTCCTTAAGTGATCTGAGAATGAAGACTCACATAGCACATTCTCCATTTTAGGATATTCTTACTACACTTTCTTAGCCTAGGATGCTGGGAAGTCAGTCAGAACCTGGCAGATTCTGAGGAGTATTTTTTGTTAAAGCTTTTCCGAGAGTGGCTTTTATAGAAAACTTACTGGATTTTTGAACTCTCTGTGTTAAGTTGAATATTAAGAGGAAGGATTGTTGTGTATGTGCTACTGCTGTGGACTGAACTCAGGAGCTCTGGACTTCACCGCTAATCACTGAATGCTCTTTTTCCATGTACAAAAGGCAGCAAGTTGGCCTCAACAGAAAAAAGAAACCCTTTACCATGTTGCAAGATGGAATTGAATTTTTTTTTTTTTTTTTTTTTTTTTTTTTTTTTTGGTGCCCTGCTGGTTCTTTCATTGCTGTGCTGTGTGCCCAGAACGTGTCACTGCAGCCTCCTCACGCCATGCACTCTTGGTGTCTGCCTTCCCATCACCGCTATGGACTCTTGCAGTCTTCCTTCCCACCACAGCTGTTCCCTCTCCTGGCCCCTCATGGGACCTTCCATCATGTGGAGACGAAAGGTGTCTATGCTCCTTTTGTCATGGATGTCCACAAACAGTTAAGAAGTTTGCTTCCTTTCATGTGTCACAACAGTATTTGTCTGTGAGGGTAACTGGCTGTTCCTGTGTGGCAAGGGGTGCTTTACTGCTCTATAATGTCAAGATAGGCCTGCATCTCTCCTGCTGCTTTACTCATAGCTTCAGACACGATCTCTGTGGGAAAAAGGCTGTTGTTAACCTGACCTACGTCCTCTCCTTACTGGCAAGGATGCACCTACATTTGGGACATCCCCCATCTGTAGCTACACAGTGGATTATGCATCACATGCACTCTCAAGGAGAGCTGGATTTTGTCAACACTCTGGATAACTAGTACACAGACTGGGTGGGAGACTCTGGTGGTGCTGGTGTCGTTTTAGCTTGGTGGTTTCAGTAATAATGCAGGAGATGGTACAGGACAGACAAGACTAAACCCAGGGTGGCTCGGGAAGAAGTCCGTAGCTTATTAGCAGAAGCTGCCCAATGGGAAATTAAATAGAAAGTGTCTTCTTTGACATAGCAATAAGAAGGTGATGGCAGTAGTAAGGAAAGCAAATTACTTCATTTTGTTAAGCGTTTTCATGGTGGGGCAGAAGCCTCAAGTACTTGGTGCATTGCTGCATTTAATGGACCATCAGCTACCCTGTGGTTTTGGGTTGCTTGGTCCTTTCTTTATATTCTCTTCTCATGTTAGGGTCTTCTAGATTTGACAAGTCAGCAGCAGCTTTTACCCTCTTCACCACCCCACTGACCACACATTTAGAAAATTTTATCATAAGCATCTCTTTCCTCTGGGAACACTAGTTGAAAGGGTCAGTTATAAACTTGACTTCTACTGAATTTGGCAGTCCTGTGGTCAGCACTGGGATAGGCCCTGTGGAAGTCACCTAATGTAAATAAGCTAAGGTGACAGTGTTCTTACAGACTTGAGTGCCAGGCTGCTCTCCTACTGGTGTGAATTAGAAAAGGGAAGGGCTCTCCCCCCCATTCAGGTATATTAAAGTAATCCTAAACTGCAGGATCTGATTACCCTGAACCATGTGATGCGGTCTCTCTTCTAGTGGATCTCTTGCAGCTGGCAGAGGGAAAGGCAGTAGCTATATACTTACAAAAGGGCATATCGAATTACTCTTACTTTGTTGCTTATCCCCTTCCCAAAGTGCCTCAATATCTGTCTTTTGAGTGGCCTGTACCTTAAAGTATCTACCTTAGACCCCTTCTTTCTTCACTTTATCCTTGTCTGCAGCACACCCTAAAGCTAAGATGCTAGAATCTACAAAGAAGTGTTTAATACTTAAGGAACTGCAGTGGGAATTTAGTGCATGCTAAACTAGCAGCTGTCAAGGAAAAGGCTTTCAAGAAAAGGTGCAACCTAAATTTCAGTTGTGCTTAACTCTAAGCTGTGCTCACCTGGGCACGGGCTTTTGTCAACAAGCATTCCTGGAATAACAGGCTGGGAAGAGAAGCTGAAACCCAGAATCCCTCTGCTGCGTAAACAGAGCCACATTCATGCCTGTTGTGGCCATGTGCTCTATGAGAGCCTGATGGACTCTAGCCTCCTGAGTCCCTTAACTTCAGCAGATCCAGGCTGTGGGGCTGCTGTTGACAGTGATGTAGAGCTGCTCAGCTAGGGCAAAAGTGGAATATTACTGGGCACACACAGTTAGGCAGCTTGAAAAACTTAAGGTTTTGGTTCTCAGTGGTCTGGGACAGTGACTAGGGGTTCTTAGTATGATAATTTGCCTGCTGAAAAATAACTTGGATTTAAAATACTACATCTGGCCCAAAATCTAGAGCCAAGAAAGCAACACTTCTGCATCCTTCTGTCCATTCAAATGGGACTCATCAGTCAGGTGCCTGCTCTAGGTACTCACCAGTATGAACAGATGCTCCTAGCACAGAGTCAGATGATGCAGTGGAAGTCTGGTCTCGTTTAGTCTTGCACTGGTTTTGGACAGCAGTCTTCTGATTGGAGGTGAAGTGCCTGTTTTTGCAGTTGGTTGTTTCCTGCCTAACCTGCTTTCTGGAAAGCAAATTATAAGAATCTGTCCTTGCTGTTTGTGTGGGCTTGATTTTTTTCATCCTGGCTGAGGGTAGGGGGGTGGCAGTGGGAGGGGTGTGCTGAGCCATCTGCAGCTCAAGGGCCAGGTGAAAGCTGTAGTGCTGATTGCTCTTGTACAGGGCGAGTTCTGTTGCCAGAATTCTGTTTGTTTCCTTTTCACAAAGCTCTGACCATAGCTAGGCTAACACTTTGAACTGTATTTTTAAACTAACAATCCTTTTTAATGGTCACAGATGAAAAATTTCACTAGTACACTACAGCAAGATTCTCAAGTTTGGTCTTTTTTTTTTATTTTAGTGATTGTAGTAGCCAAAATCTGAGGTGATAGAATTTCCCTACATTAATTTCAGCTACAGCAGTATGGCAGTACTACCAAAGCCCTAGGAAGGTAGAGCGTGCTTTTCTGGCAAACAAATAGAAGTGCTTCTGGCAGCATAGTCTCTTATCACTGAACCAGAGCAAGCTCATGCTACAGTATTTGAGTGTAATTACTAGAAGCTTTTCCTGTGAAAGGAAGGGTGAATGCAGTCCCACCTGCTAAGAGGAACAGACATATACAATAGGAGTAGTGTCTACTCCACAACATTACACAGCAGGCAAGTGTTTTCCAATGAAACATGGAGAGGTGAGACATTATCTCCTGTACCTACTGAAGGCAAAAGCTGTGCATGATTAATTTGGCTTGGTCTGCTTAATTTCAGCACTAGGAAGGTTACAAGAACAGTCTTGCTTTGGCTCAATGTATGTATCTGTGCTTCAAAGTGCAAGCTCTGCAATGCTATTAAAAAAAAATAAGGGGGGATGTGAAATTTAAGCCACTACTACTTGACTGGTAGAGCTAGTTCTCAGGCCCAGATGGAGCACAGTCTGCAGGACCAGCTCTAGGCAATGGTACTCTGTGTCTGCTGAAGTGAACTCTCCCAACTACCATACTTGGCTGGGGCATGAGAGCTGCACCAGCTTGGAAGGTGTCAGCTGTGGTGTAAACCAGTACATCCATGGGAATCACAACACAACATTGCCCAGATCCACATCCTTAAGTTAAATAACTTTATCACTTTTTTTCCTCCTACTTAGAACTGACCCTCTCAGTCTCTTGGATAGGCTGACTTGCTTCCTCCAAGCTAGAGGTCTATGGTTATGCTGTAGAAGTGGGGGAGCTACACTTAGCTTCCAGTGGAAGCTGCTTTTGATCTCCCTGCAGTATCTGCAGGGGAAAGAAGGAACACTATTGATTTGGACAGAACAAGCTGCAGAGGATGCATTTAACTGCTGTATAGCTAAAACCTACTCAGGCCAAAAGAATGCCACTTGTTTTGTTGAGTAACAAGGACTAATGGGACTGACTCTGAAGCATGTATGTTAGGGGATATCTTTTGCTAGGCTTCTGCTGGGTGTAAGCAGATAGTAGCAGACTTGCAGGGTTTGGGATCCTGTTCTCAAGAGGCCTGCCTGGGGGAGGAGACCCTGACTGGTCCTCAAGTCACCCAGGATCCAAGGAACTGGTCATATTGTTCCTTGTAATATGCAGGTGCAGCCCTCTTGGGGAGAATTGTCTAAACCATCTTGTGCCATTTGGTTAATAAAAATGTTTCCACCTTTAAAAGAAAGTTCTTTCCAGCTTCATTGTTCTATATTCAGTTGAAGTGAAGGGGTATGTACATTTTTCCCTCTGCTAATGGGACACTGCTGTAAGACCATGCCCCCAGGCTGCACTTTAATAAATGGTACAGTTTTCAAAAACAATGTGTAGACTACTTCTGTGCTTCCCCCCCACCCCCCATTTTATTCCAATGCAGACACCAAAATAAAGTGGGTTTTGCTTATGCAAGGCAAGGACCAGAGTGTCTCTAGTGCTGCTAGCTGCATCATAAGCAGTACTAAATTAGAGGAATGCCATGAGTGCTTGTACAAAAAATGGGCAGCACAAAGAAAAATCCAAATGGAAATTGAAATTCTTAAGAACTGTATTGCCATGAGAACTGACAATTTTATTTAAGTTAAAAAAACCCCACAAAATATTTACATCATTCCAAAGCTTCTGAGGCAGCTGGATCACAGGAGAAGCCTTTGCAACTTTGTGTGTGATCACAAGTATGTATCAAACAACCTGAGTCCAAGTTTGTTGAACCTGAGATGTGACTGCAATACACTCATAAGAGATGCCATATAGTACTCCTTATCCAAGGCTGGTATCTTCTTTCATTTTATACCAAGATACGCTAAAACTGTGTTCCCCTGCCCTTTTGTTTACAGTTTCTTAAGGCTTTCCTGGGAACAGTAAACACTCAGCATGGCTCAGCTGTAGCACCAGGAGCAGGGCTGGGAAGAGAGTAACTAAAGCATAATGCTGCAGCTGATTAGGAAAACAACACTGAAAGGGCAGGCTTTGTGACCACAGCATTTCCTCTAGTGGCACAGGCCAGGGGCTGCAGTCTGCTACTACTAAGGGGAAAAAAAAAAGCTCTACTTACATGTACTGGCAGAGCTGGCACACAGCTCACAGTACCATCACTGCTGTGCTAGTCAAAAGCCTATCTATGAAGCTCTCCCTTCCCTTTCACAGCTGCATCTCAGAAGTTAAGAATAAAAACTGGATTAGCATCCATCAAGAAAAAAGTTAGAAGTCTTCAGGATCCACATTTTCCACATAGAGGGCTGCAGAGGTCACTCAACGCAGCTAGGGGAGAAAAACAGAACCAGCATTAACAGCAGTAGAGCCATCCCACCACTGCAAGCCCTGTGCCTACCCACCCCTCCCCAGAAGCCTGGCAGCTCCCATGTAAAGTAAGGAATAGCGGCACCTTCTCCATGTCCCCAGCACCACGAACAATGCCTCAACTCTGCCACCTGCTGTGCTGCATGCCTGCCACCACTTCTGAACCCATCCTTTGTGCTAATGGCAGGTACCGAGCTGGTACCATAAGACCCAGAAGGAAGAGCCTCTAAGAGCCCTTGTGCCCAGCTCTCTCTCTCTCTTTTAATGCCACTACACTGGCATGGGTGGACAATCATCAGCCCAGGCAGCACTCCATGTAGCACTAGGGTAGCATGAGGGCCAGTCTCTTATGCTACTGACTGGTTTCCGTGGTACTCAGCACCCTTGAGCTGAGCTGAGTGAAGTGGATGGCAGTGCTGAGTGACACTTCACAGTGACACTGTTCCTTGCTGTCTGGCAAGGAACAGGGGTGCTGTGCAAGCCAGCTGCCTAGCCTCGCAACACAGGGTGAGCTGGGCCCCTCTGAAGGTTGCTGCCAACACTGTCTATGTCTAAACTGCAGTGCAAGGGTGTCCCAGAGACCTGCAGCACACAACTGGGTCACCACTGTTCCACAGGGTGGCAAGATCTCAGCCCTGACCAAACAAATCTCATTCCTGAGAGGTACCTAGTTGTACTATAAGTCTGTGCCCTCTCCCCTTCCCTGACAGGTTAGTTACTGAAGCTGCAGCCAAATGCTCTAGCCTCTACCCTGGCTTGACTGCTAGATGTTTAGTCTCCCCACCTATGCTGCCACTCCAACAAAGAACAAGAATGGTGCTGTCATTTCCCATCAGGCCTTTTCTTATTATTCCTCTGGTGGTGCTGTTTCTCAGGGACAATTTCTTTCCCCTTCCAAGCTCTGTGGAGTCCAGGAAGACAAGAGCAGAGACCTCATGCCCAAATATTTGGAAGACAGCCATCAGAGCTCTAGCTGGACTTCTCTAGTCAGACTTTCTTTCTCCAAGGGCACGACTAAACCATGTCTTACCAGCATAGCTCCCTGAACAGACTGCAGAAAGGAGAGGAACAATTACAACTCTCTGCCCTACCGAATAAATGCACTCTGTTCACTGGCTGCTGTGAGAATGGTGTAAACAGAAGCTGTGACATGTCCCCTCAAGCTTCCCTCACTCAGCGCACCAACCTTCAGAGCTCTGCAGGGACTGGCATTCCCTTCTAGCCAAACCTCCAGAGCACTACAAGGAAATTAACAGACCACTGGCAGCTCAGAGCTAGGCCAGCTCTCCAGGAATAATCTAGGCCCCTTAAGAGGCTGGCCTGTGACTCACAAGTTGTTTGACAGCACTCACCAGTCTAAGAATGTAGTTGTGGAGCTGCTGGTTGATGTAATTCACAGTGGTACTGAAGGCACGCTGTAGAAGGGAGGGCACTGTATTGGCAATTTTTTTAGTTAAGACCATTGCTAGCACCAACGAGGCCATCTCCCGTTCCACGTCTAAGGGGACGGCTTGGGCAAGCCTTTCCACGGCCTCTGACATGTGCCGGGTTATCTCCTGTGTGGAAGAAAGAGGGATATCAGTGCAACAGCTGAAGGTTAGGCAATAAATCTGAAGGGCCTGAAACTTAACTGGGTGCAGAACAAGACAGCAGGACTGGGGAATGGTCAGACTTTGCTGCAGTCAGTCTGCACAGGTGATAAACTCTATCAGAAGAAAACCAAAACACAGTAACAAAGAAAAAAAAAAAGACTCAAGTCATTAAATCCTGCCTATTCAGCAAGAAGCTGGACCCTTAATTCAAAGACAGCATTGGCTTGTAGAGCATAGGGAACTTCACCACAGGCAGAGAAAACCAAACAAGCCGCAAAGCCACACTTGAGATGCCAGAACAGCTCTGTGAAAGCAAATTGTGGCTCTTGATCCAGATGTGGATCCAATTTTTAAAAAGAAAAAAAGTATGCCTAACACAAGGGACCTCAGACTACTTCCCTTGCAAAAGCAATAAGGCATGTTAGATGCTGGGCCAAGGACTATATCACATCTACTGTTAGGAATAGCAATTGCACGAAAGAGGTGGAGATGCCCCCTAGAAAGCAGATGACCCATCCAGGCTAAAACCCGCTGCTAATCCCAACACTGACAGCCTATTAGCTAAGCAGTTATGGCACTAGAAAAGGGTCTCACTACCTGCTGTCTCCTCTGTGTTCAGTAATAAGCACAAATTTCTGGCCCTAATACTGCTCAAGCTTTACTCACATGATGAGCAGCAAGCATACAGGACTCTGCACCAAAGATCGTTAAGAACAAATACTACACCTTCCCCAGACAGTTGGTTTTCAAAGATAAGGCAACGAAATGAGGGCAAAATGCCTCTGAAATCAAAGTCAGTCGTCCACAACTATCTCAATTTCACCATCTGCAGAAACAAGATGAGCCCAAGGAACCCAATTTGCAGGGCAACAGCTACCACAGCTGCATCACATCTAACAAATCATCAAATTTTAAGCTGAATTTTAAGATGGCAACAATTAAAACAGCAAACTAGAAAATACAGAGATAGAAGTTGCAAGTTTGCTGCTTCAAAGTCACAGCAGGAAGGGTGCACATTTAAAAGGGGAACTGCTATTCAGGTTGTTTTTCACTCACCTCTCCAGACAGATTATCATTCAGAAAGTGCTGCACTAGATCATTTACTACTCTTGCTTTGATTTCTTTATCAAACTGGTCTCCAATCTCAGCAAGCTGAGCAGCAATGTTCCGGATAACTTCTTCATTTACCTCATGGTCAAACACTGCCAACACACATAGCAGGGTTTAGTTCACAGGCTGTTCTCAGACTAGGTTTGGTGCAGGTAGGCTGACCCAAAACATTTGGCCCATCTCCAACAACATCCTTCCCACCCCACCTCCAATCATAGTATATTCATGACAGCTACACTTACTGTAACTCCCTTGTATGCACTCAACTCATTTACCAGAGTGTGCAAACAGGATTTTTATCTAGAGTTTAGGTAAAGTGCAACCTCACCCTATCCAAAAAAAACCACTGCCGGGACAGTTACAGCCAACACCCTGCCTGGAGAGGGGAAGCGAGAAAGTGTGCATGACTTTCAAGTGGCTACTGTCAGAGCCTCTCTCAAGCACCCCCTAATACACATCTCAGAATCATAGCGTGGTTTGGGGTGGAAGCGACTTGTAAAGGTCACCTAGTCCGAACTCCCTGCATTGAGCAGGGACATCTTCAACAAGATCTGGTTGCTCAGAGCCCTGTCCAACCTGGCCCCGAGTATTTCTAGGGATGGTGCATCTACCACCTCTTTGGGCAACCTGTTCCAGTGTTTCAGCATCCTCACCATAAACATTTCTTCCTTATATCTAGTCCAAATCTACCCTGTTTCAGTTTAAAACCATTACCCCTTGTCCTATCTCCTTTTGGCAAAGCCTCCTGTTGTCACTTGAGGCATAAGACCTATGCAGACTTGTACAAGAGTGCTATTTACTGTAGCAGTTCCCCCTTACCCTGCTTTGGTTGAGGTCAATGTGCCAGCTAACACATCCTTGGCAGGGGGCAATAGCCGTCCTGCAGAAGGCCAATGAAGCAGGAATGGTACCAGAAACTATTCGAGGAATAGTGTCCACTACACTGGTAGAGTAGAAAGGTATTCACCCAGTACCAGAACACATTCCAAAATCCTAGCCCAAGTACCAATACAGCCTGAGGAGCAGTGTGAGGTCTAACTTAACTGCTTAATACCACACCCCCTGAGGACAGCTATCATTAGTACCAGCTTTGTGGCCCTTGTCTGAGGTGCTGCAGACAAAACCCCAGGGTGACAAGTGCTCTAGAAATCCATGGAGATATAAAGTGCTAAGCACTAGCTATCTTATGCCAAGCATTCAATTCCCAACCAGCCACCATGCTGAAGTTTCTCAATGGAGAAAACATTACTCCTCTGAAACAGACCAACAGCAAAGATGGGGGAAGGGAAAAGAAAAACACCACCTTCAAAGGAATGTAGGATGGAGAAAAATAACACTCACCTGCCTCGCCATTCTGCAAGTGACCACTCCGATTGCCATCAGTCTGAAGTTCCACCTCATCATCGTCGTAGAAGCTGCCTCTCAGGAAAGACACAACCCCCTCGCTTTTCAGGGAAGGCAGCTGGTCTCTGAACTTACAGTCAGATGATACCTCCAGGAAGGTGTAGAGCAGCACTTGCTCCATCTGGACAGATCCATTGATCTTAAACATAAGGAAAATCACTGTGAAGCCCATGGCCAGGAAAACCCCCACTCAAGAGACCTCTGCCTATACTGTGTCGTAACCCTGAACACATTTCTCTGGCTTCCTTTGGGCATCCTTAATAGCATAAGCCGGGAAGCCCACAAGACTTCAGCAAGTGCACACAAAATCTTGGATGTGCACCCACACAGATCTGATCTGACAGTAAATGACAGATGGCTTTCTTCTTCCAAACCAGTGGTGGAAGAGTCAGCTCACCTTGTCCTCACATTTCCAACTGTGGCAACAAACTCTTAGAGCTCCTCTTTCGAAACAGACATGTACTACCCACTTCCCTCTATTCAGACATCTGTATTTGAAAGGTTTTTACCCCTTTATTTGGGAATTAGACATTCTACTTCTTGTGCAGTAGAAGCACAAGTAATGAAGCCAGCACCTCCCCATTTAAATGTAATCAGAGCACAGCAGTAACAAGGTGGGAAACACAGATAACAGCATAAGCCTGCAAAAAACCTCCAAGGTTGAAGGGATCTTGACTAGCTCCATAATAAACCTGTTCAGCTCCCTGTAGAGAGCCAAGCTCTCAAGACTAGAGACAGCAAGATGGCAGATCACTAGTGTCTGATATCATCTACACTGGCACATTCACCCACAGTAAACAAACACACGCTGCCTCCAAGGCCACATGCCCTGCTGCCTTGAAGCAAGGTGGACAGAATGTCCAAATTATGTTAAAGAGGTCCATGAGGCAGTCAGTCTGATGTGAGCAAGAGGTCCCACTAGAACATGGGGCCTCATAACCAACTAAGGCCTCTGTGGAAAACCAGAGGACTGTCTGGTAATTTTAGTTAAGCAGCTTAGAGAGCATGATGTTACATAAGCACAGAAATAAAATGAGAAAGGAAATCTTTACTCTGGTGTGCAGACTGTCTCCCTAAAAGAAAATAAAATGCTTAGACTTAGTTGTAACTAGGGAAAAGAATTAAGGCTAAAGTAGAATGTTTTGTTTTGCCAACTGCATAGGGTAATCAATATACAACGGGGATGAACTTGGTAATTAAAAGGCATTTTCAGGTACCTTTTGGGGAGTGGAACCTTGCAAGGCCAACCATATCTAGATAACTGTATCTGTAATATCATATAGGACCCATATTGCCTAGGCAACAATAGCAAAACTGGGTCCACTGCATAAAAAATTATTAAGGACAGGTTGTTTACTTGAAAGGAGACTAGGCAAAGAAAAGCATAAACAAATACAACAAAGTGGAGAATCCAGAAATGGAAACAAATAGAAAAGAAGGCATATGATCAAAAAATCAATAGAAGGCATATCTCCATGATCTCAGCATTGATGTTTACAGACTCTGAAGCTCACCTCACGACCCAAGTTCACTGGAGCATCAATGGCAATCCCCTCAGTCCCTACTGGACTAATCATCAGGTTTATATTCAAAAGGCTTGTGGAAGGGGAGAGCAAAGAGGGCTATAACAGTACCCTAACACTAGGTGAGGTGGGGAGTATGTTAGACAGCAGTTCAATGTAGTTAGTAAGATTTCAGTGTGATAAATAGTAGCTTCATAATAGTGTTTAAAGTTGCACAAAGCAATGCAACACACTGATCACAGTGGTGTATCTATTAATGATTTATGAGTTTTAGGAGCTTGTAGCTTTATCAATAAACATTGTAGTCTCAAACAGCCACACCTCCACCCTGCAGTTTGAAGTGGAAATGTCACACTGTGAGGTAAGAAGTAAGCAGTTTGCAAATAAGTGCTTCCATCCACTTGTCTGTATTCAGAGCAGTGTAAAGGCCCCTTAAGGAGCTCTGGGAAGGCATGAAGGACATGAGCCAGCACTTTTCACAACAATTGCACAAGAGAACCACTAGTCACTGTGAACCACTGACTTCAATCATGTTTGAATCTAACCTGTTCCATGACGGATTCAGAGACAGAGCAGCTCTTATCACCCTCTACTTCAGACCAGAAGTCCTTGCCCTGCAAGAGTAAGAAAGAAAAGGGTGAAAGTTAGAAACAATTCCAATAAACCCACATCTTGCAGTAGTGCTCATGGGCCTGGCCATGTCTCATAAAAAATTACCATTCTAGTGATAAAAGTCATTAAAAAAGGCTGAGAAAGCCACAACTGTTCCAGCAAAAAGGGCCCTCTTCACATGAAGGATGGGCATAAAACTGCTTCCTGCCACAGACACAGAAGACAGTGGAGCAACATAACCTACAAATGTGGCTTTAAAGCCAAAAAGTGATACTGGGGTAGGGAGGGACAACTCTTCATAGTACCAAATGCTGGAAAATGAAGCAGTATTATCACAGAGAAGTTCCCGAGTACTTAATGAGAGCAAGTGAACTGCTTAGGTCTACGTGCACAGCAGCATATCCTGAAGCTAAACACCCAGCTGAGATTGCTACACATCTGCAGGACTTCAAAGTGCACCTCTCCCTGGCCCCCATGCAGAGGTTCATGTGCATACTCAGGCTCATTTCAATACCTTTCCAACAAACATCTAGGGACTTCTAAGACTGGACAAAGTGCCAAAGGCTTCTAGTTACATGAGCACAACTCCAATAAGCCTTAGGGGAGGCCTACTAAGAAGAAAGGAGAAAACAGGACCCAGATCACAAGCTCCTCTGCCCCACGGTGCATGCTCAGGGCTGGCAACTCTCAGCCTGTCTTGTGGCTGGGCAGTGTACCAGGGAAAAGGTATGCAGGGAGGGCAGACAGCATGGTGCAGAGGCTGACCTCCTTCACCCACTAAGAAAGGGGGGCTGGTAGAAGCACAGCACTCCCTGCTCATCCAGCCAGGTGTAGCCACTGGGTGGGCCAGACCAGCAGCCCAACCAGTCACATCTGATACAAGTACCACCAGAGCAAGAAAGATGTGAGAACAGTACATCAGGTGCCAATAGCACAGGACTACCTAGCAAATGCCAAGGCAGGGAGGATAGGAATCCTACTTGTGAACCTCACATTTGCTGCCTTAGATGCAGCAGTCCACAACTGCACACAGAAGTCTCTGGTGCAAGCTGGCTTCAACTCTTGATGAGTAGGCTGAAAATGGGCACTACCTTCCCCCACCAGGCCTTCTTCACCCAGGGCAATAACCTGGCTGCTGCACAAGTACCTTCTGACCAAAAATGGGGTGAAAGCACCAAGGAGCCCAAACAGATGGCCTGCTAACTGTCAAAGACCCGGGCTAGTGATGAATGATCCTATGTCATAGTAACAGCCCCTAGTGACTGTGTTTTAAAATTAACTACTGTGCTGGTGGAAAACAGGGAGGAAGAGAAAGAAATCAGTGCAAACTCTGAAGGAAACTAGAGTAATAATTTTGATAGCTCATGAATTTCCCAACTTTTCAAAGGCTCAGAGAAGTGCCCAAGACCAAACCACAATCTCAAACATGTCTAAAATACACTGTAACCTACAGGCAGCCTCTTAACCATGAGCTCTTTTTCACTTAGTTGATACATCAGACTAATAGCTTTCTAAAACACAGGCTTAGCCTCTGTTGCTTTTCATTTTTCTGTTCCATTCCAATCCCTACTGCAGCTACTCGCCTCTGCTCTACAGAGTGTACTGGTTGGGGAGAGGGCAGTCCTCCGTTTTCTTCTCTAGGACCAGAGAGGGCTCTAAAAATAGGTCAGGGTGACCCTTCTCCTGGGCTTCAGTTTGCTAAAGGAGAGACAGATGCTAATTCAGGTTGGAGAACTTAGACTCCTCAAGACTAAGAGCAAAAGGAAGTATTAGCAGTTAGTCTGTGGCAGGACTTAGCCTTTCTGTAAACTCTTCAGGTGTTGCCCACATAAGCAGTATTTCTGTAGGCTAGGCCAAGCCTCAACTTGCACATACTTTGTTTTTATATGTAAAATGTATTTTTAATTCAAGGTAATTCAGCCCAGACCAAGGGTGTTCACGTTACAACTAGTAAACAGTAGATATCCTCTGATATTAACTCCTGCTGAATTAAACACCACTTCCTGAACCATCATGAATTCAACCACAAGAAGCCCAAAGCAGTATTGAGCCTCTTCTGCCAATATTCTATTTACCTTGAAACCCACAGTCATCACAGCAACCTTCACGGGCTCTACCAGTATTGCCATTCCCATTCAGCTCTCGCCTATACCAAAAGCTTCACGTAGGACCACAGCAGTACCACACAACTGGTCAGATGAACCCATACTGCCTAACTTGGGCTGGTAATGGGCAGCTGGCTTAATAATGTGAGTACAGGCTGAACAGATTTCCCTGTCTTTCAGGTTGCAAGAAGTTTCACCATCCTCTGTTCACATCACACTACATACACAGAGGGGCAGACATTGTCTCACAGCTCTGGCAGAAGTGTGACATGACAAGCTACACCACATCTGTAAGGTGCACACAAGTGGCCAGATGTGTTGGTGAAACTTGCTGAGAAGTACCAAAAAGATTTCCCACTTGCAAAAAGCTACAGCAAAACCCCTTCCACCCAAACCTAGCCAAACTGTGCTAGGATAACCTTTTTTTTTTTCCACTCACTGGTAAGAATTTCAGTAAATTGGTGGAGGGCAAGTTGAACACACCCAGGTGGTGATAAACAGACTAAATTAAACATCACTGTGCATAGGGACCAACACAACCTTTCTCACAGCAAGAAGATGGAATAGAAGGTCAAGACACTTCCTTGGGGAGTTTGCCACCTGTCACATCTTTTCAAGGAAAACTCAGAATGTGGCTTTAAACACCAGACTCCCTAGGTATTTTGTCACACTATTTCACACTACCAAGAAACTCATTTGGTTCAGCCCAAACACTCATGAAAGAGGCAACCAAACAAACAGCTGTCTTTTCCCACTCCCTGCTTTAAAAGCATCAGCAGAGACCACTCCAGTCTGGGAAGGAAAAGAAGCACACTGCTCCATTCCCAAAGCAGAAAGACAAAACCAACCAACAAAAAAACCCAAACCACACACCAATAAAACAAACAAAAGCCAAAAGAGACCTTGAGCTATTCTACACAAGCCCATACAGGTGGGCCCAGAAAGGCAGGGCCTAGCAGCTTGGCACAAGGCTCTGCAAGTTCATTATCCCCACCAGCTGACCATGGTGACTAGAAGCTGTAAGAGGAGCTTGAGCCTGTCTGCATCACACCAATTTCTCTAAGTGTGCAGGAAAGGTGCCTCGCTATAGCTCTGCAGACCCGAATACTGCACTCTGAAAGCACTTCTGCTCTTCAAAAAGAGGCAGGAGCTTATATGCTGGTTACAGCAGAAAGGTCTTCCCTGGGTGCTAGGAGCCCTGCACAGGTAAAACACCTTGATACAGGTGAATCAATAGAGATAGAAAGGGTCTGAGCAGGCCTTGCCCTGATAGGGTACATGCTGCACCCAGAGGCATAAAAAGGTGTGCAGTGGGAAGAGACTTACAACACATGGGAGTTCTTCCCATCCCCTCAGGGGGGGCATTTCAGCTCTACATAAAGTCAGACACTCCACAGAAAGACATTAAAAAAAAATCACCCATCATATCTGCAAGTTACAGGTTTGTCTAATCCTGCAGATGAGCAGAGGCAAGGCAAAAATGAACAACGAAAACACCCACCATGCTCTGAAGTACTTATATGGTAAAAAATTAAGACGAGGAGGCTTGAAGATGATAATTTCATGAACTGAATTCCCCGAGTCAAAGAATCACCACCCAAGCAGTAAAAGTCCCTGAGGGGTTCCAGCCCTCAGCTAATAAAGTTCTCCTTGGGTGGTCAAAACCATACCTGAGAACAGGAAAGATTTCTCACAACACAAAATGGCTCCCTACTACTACAATACAGGGCCAAATATTTTTTTTTAAGTTAAGTAGTAATTCCAGAAGCCTCAAGTTTTAGATTATTACTTTGAACCAATGCAAGGGGCTTGGATAGTCAAAAGTTCCTCCTCAGGAAGTCAAATTTCTTAATGGAATCTCAAAAGGATTGGATCCCTACAGAGTAAACCCCAAATAGTCCAATGTAATCATGCAGATGTCACCTGAAGTTTTTAAATCATTAAGACTCTAGAATCTTGCTGGTTTCATATTAAGACCTTTTCTGGTGTATGTGAGAAGTTGCCATATACTGGGTGAAGAGAGTTAGTTGGATCATGAGAAAAGATGGAAATAAAGGATACACCATCTGCATTCAGAGTAAAACCAGATCATTTGCTAAGGTTGCTTCAGGGCTGCTGAAAGTCTTGGAACAAATTTTATGGAGTATGATTTTTTTTTTTTTTAATTGAGATGCTAATTAATTTTAATACATGATTTCTTTCCACACTTTCAATTCTTTCAGATAAGTGAGTCATGTGTTAACATCTGCCCCTGAGAAACCACTAGATGCCTTAGCATTTAAATGGTTTTCTGGATCAGTTCGTTCCATATTCCTCAGGAAAAAAAAACAGAGGGGGTATTTGAAACAATGCTCTAAAGGGTCAGGATGGGGCATGTCCATTCCAGCACAATGTTATGTTGGGATGCAGAACTGTGGAAAGGCACACGTTAAACAATTCGTCAGAGAAGGACATCCACCAGTTGATTGTCTCTGTGGAACAACAGACAAGTGAGAATTCTGTGGAGGCTTTTCCCCAAGGCAATCACAACTCTTTAGATAGGGCTGAGTACTCTTTCCTCTTGCACCCAAGTTGCATTAGTCTTTAAATCTTACTTGTTCCTAGCTGCAGCCACCAATGAAGGGTGGCAACACTAGAGGCAACAACAGGCAGGACCAGAATCCCTTCTCTGACTCCAGGCTAAGGAAAGGTGGCACTGCAAGTTTGCAGGGCAGAAAAGAGGGAGAAGCAGGACTGGCAAGAGGAGTTTCACTCCGTGGCTTGCCTTCACACCTGCATCTCACCCCAAGTCACTAAATTACCTTCTGCAGTTCTGAGAGGAGTAAGTCAAGGGAAAAACCTCATCCCCTGTATGTATCCCCTAACATCTTCCACACCCCTTGCTGGTGATGCCATCTTGGGGAAAGAGGCAGCACTGGCCCATGGTTGTGCCAGAGACACCTAATTAGGACCTCCTTGCTGTACCAATCCCAAGTACTGCCTATTTCAAGAGCAAACAGTGCAAGCAAACATTTTATCCTCCCAGCTGGGGAGCTACATGTGGACACAGTATAGCTGCAAAGAATACAAGACTACACCTACTCTAAAACCAGTGTGGGGTTCTGCTGCACCTCCAGGCACTGGAAGTATGTCAGCAGCATTGTCCCACAGGGCAGCAAGAATCAGGTAGCATGATTACCATTTAGGGGGAACTCTCAATAGCTCTCAAGGCTGCCATAAACAGTAATACAACAGCAGCAGTGGTAAGCTACCCTACAAATTGGCTTTTGTCTCTTCTTTACACTTGTTAAACATCTTCAAGACTGCTCAGAAAAGAATCACTTCCCTTCAGATCCTTCACCTCTCATTAAAGCTCAGCCTGAGAGTTACTATTCTCAGCTGTATCCAGACACTGTCTGGTTATGAAAACACATTCTTTCCAGCAGCAAAGCCACATGCCTACAGGACTGCTTCCTTTAACAACAACTTATCTGGATTTTGAGAGATGTCCCATACAAACATTTGGGTAGACACACAGACCCGTTGCGTGAGTCGTCAAGATACTTATATCTTTATGTCTCACATTTGAGTTAGAAGTGAATTGAAGTCTTCAAAGGAGTAACTGCAAGAAAACATCAGTCACTGAGAAGGAAAAACCCCTTCCAACCTCTGCACTGCTTTCTCTGCTCGGCAGCTGAAAGATAAGAACTTTATTTTTGGCAGTTAAGACGAAAACATTATTGGAAGAAACAAAATAGTGCCTATTTGTCACTTCCTAGACCTGGTGGCTTTTACCTTTCTTGTAGGCAAATATTTCACTTTTGGGCAGCAGAGCTCTTTACAGAAGAAGGCAACATTTTTCAGCCACTACTGGAAAGCAAGGAAGAGAAAGCGTGCTGCAAGTTTCTGAAGCTCCTTATTTGAGGAGTTAATTAAGCTGTGCCAGATTGCTGTCTGTAGCACTTGAAGACACAAATCCCATATCATACAGCCCAAAGTCCACAAAGGAGTCCTCATCACTCTGCCACACTCAATTTCTAGCCCACAAAACCAAAATGAACTAAACAGTTCAGCTACCAGAAGACACCAGTTTTTCCATATTTCTCCAGCCATGGAATAAGTCTCGACTACTCCCACAGCAGCAGCACACACACTTCAGACTTTGCACTGCAAAACAGTGCTGAGATGAATAATGGATATACCAGTCTGGAACAGTGCATAGAAGGCCCAAAGATTTTGCCTCATCTCAGAACCACCATCCTCCTGAAGTAGAATTTGATTCTAGGCTTCAGAAAGAAAAGCAGGGTGGTGAAGGAACAGAGACATTGCAATATGCAAGCCAGGTGAAGGATGGGCTAAATGAGCCTCTATGCACCATCTGTAGATGCACATACACATGCTACTGCAAAAGCAATGTGATGGTTTGGTACCATGTGGTTAGCATCAAAGCTATTGGCTTGGAGTTTCTCAGGACTTTCCCACAATAGGGAACATGGCTTCCAAACAGGAGGCATTTTCTGTGCATTTGCCTCTAAAGGATACAACATCTTGCCACTATACTTGGCAATGGTGAGGCCACACCTCAAGTACTGTGTGCAGTTTTGGGCACCACAGTTTAGGAAGGACATTGAGCTACTAGAGAGGGTACAGAGAAGGGCAACTAAGCTAATCAGGAGTCTGGAGAACAGGCCTTATGAGGAGAGGCTTAGGGAGATGGGGTTGTTTAGCCTGGAGAAGAGGAGGCTGAGGGGAGACCTTATCGCGCTCTTCAGCTACTTGAAAGGTCATTGTAGGGAGGCGGGTGTTGGCCTCTTCTCCCTTGTGACTAGTGACAGGACTAGAGGGAATGGGCTTAAGTTGTGCCAGGGTAGGTTTAGATTAGATATTAGGAAGAATTTCTTTACTGAAAAAGTGGTGAGATATTGGAATAGGCTGCCCAGGGAGGTGGTGGAGTCACCGTCCCTGGAGGCTTTTAAGAAGAGGATGGATGTGTTTCTTCAGGGGATGATTTAGGGGTAAGAGTAGCGTAGGGCTATCGGTTGGACTAGATGATCTTGAGGGTCCTTTCCAACCATAACGATTCTGTGATCAGTAACTGCATTTCAGAAGTGACAAAACTGACAAGCCATGGGCAGAATACTCTGACGTGCTAGCGGGTCTGTAGCCCAGCGCAACAGATCCCACGCCCTATTTCATCTTAGGAAAGACACCCTGCTTGTCAGGAATCCCGAGACTGCTTAAATCCACCCCCACCCTGCGACTCCTCAAGCACTACTGCTGATTGCCTGAGGCTGTCAGCTCTTGTTTCTCTTCCTTTCAGCTTTAGGTTGCGTCCTCCTTTAAGATGTGAATGATGCCATTACCAATCACTCCGGCAAGGGCAAGAAAAAACAGTTGCTCATAACACTTTTGATGCAACAAATACATTAAAGCATGCCGAATACTTCCTACTCTTGAAAATTGCAGTGAATACTTAATCCCCCAGTGTTCAGTAGCACCAAAACTAAGTGGAACACAGACTCAATACCGATGGGTGCCCATTCTCCTTAACTTGGGCATTTTTACATTTGCTTCTTTATCCTGCCTTAGTACAGAGTGAGCATCTCAGCCTGGACACTTAAGTACTCTCAGTTGTGTATTTTGACTTAGAACTACACTGCAGTTTGTTTTATGGGGTTTTATCTTCCCTTTGAGAGAAAAACTGTATTAAGAGACAATTCTAAAAAGGTTTGATTGGCCTTTTTGCTAGAGATTTATTTTGGCTCCCCATGGTCTGCTGCTCTTTCACATTATCCTTCATGATGACATGAGTGGCAGCAATATTCTAGTTATCAGGGCAGTACTTCGACTTCTCAGGACAAAAAACATTCAACCTTCTCAGCAACCTTTACTTTCATTTGGCTTAAAATGCTCTGTTGCCCAGTTCCTATGCAGCACATCAATGAATAAGGAGAAACCATCATATTTCTAATTCTCTTTAAAAAAAAACGTAGCCAGGAACTTTTGATTACTGTCTTTTCTCTATCAGATGAGTAACAGACAAGACACTGTTCAACGCTCTTCAGAAGCCAGCCTACAGACACACTTGGGCTCAAACTGAGCTAGCAGAAAGCCTACAGCTCAAACTGCCCCAAAGCCTGGAGCTGAGATTTGGATTCAGCTAATTGTAGCTGGGCCCAAGTGGAATTTGCACATCTCCATATTTTGGGTCTGACAAATCTAAGAGGAAAGGACGGTATTTGGATCCTGACTGTCACAGTGCAGGTAGTTTTTTTGATCTGGGACTGAACGTAGTTTTCTCTCTATGGTCTTGAGCAAAGTAACTCCAGCAAGGTAAGCCTGTTCTGAGTTTCACCTCCTCAAACATTAAGAAAATACTTCTACTTTTCTTAAGGACCTGGCATGAGGAAGCAGAGCAAACCCCCATGAAAAGGCACTATCACCCTTCACAAGGCTGCTAGTCTTTACAGGGTTAGCTTCGTGCTCCGAAGTCCAACTACATCAGCCCAGCAGCTGCAAGAGAACCCTGCAGAAATGTCACAGAGCATACCCAAGCTGTTCTGTTTGCCTCTTGGAAATTACTGGAAAACAGGAAAGATAAGAATCACAGCTCTAGTCTTTTGACATTACAAAAAGAGGGTCAACCAGACTGAGAGCCCAGAGCTCCTTAGTAATGTTGACAAGTGGTGGGCACTGGAACAAATTCCAGCCATCACTGGTGATGTGCCAGTGAGAGTGTTGACACTGTCAGAGGAATGCAAGACTTGCTTCCAGATTTAGAAGATACTCCTGCTGGGGCATTAGCACTGGACACTTGCACTCTGGCACAAAGTGCTCAGTCCCTGGAGCAGAGAGGACAGCCTCTCACCACTTGGCAATAGTGCCTCTGACAGATGCAGGTGCCACTTATACAGGCTCTGACAAGAATTGCCAACCAAAAGATTTCAGAAGGTGGGACTGGATACTGTAACTGCCATGCCACCTAGAGGAAAAGAATATCCTCCTTCTTTTAGTTCTAACACATGAACTACTGTTAGCGTGTGTCAGCAGGAGCACAAGTCATCCATCAGTCAGAAAATGAGGAATGCCACTTCATACTGCAACTTAGATGCATGTCACAGCTGATACCAACAGTAGAGAGGAATGCAAATCTGTCTTCTCTTTGCCTCAATTGCAAATAAAGTAAGCAAAGTAGGAAACTGATCAAAAATAGTAATAAATAAATAAATAATGGTTTATGGACATAGGAGGTCACTAATAGTACTTTCTCCCTTTGGTTATCTTCAGGCCATATGACTAGACAAGAACTCCTCCAGACTCATGTACCAGGAATATTTGCACTGCTTTCTGAAAAAAACAACCCAGAATCTATAAAAATGCTCACAATGTCAAAGCCTAAATACAGGGTCTGCGAGGGTCATTTGAGAATGTATGCCCAAGGAACAACACACTAAGAGAATCTGATCAAAACTCCCTGCCTAGTTAAAACATGTATGGTGCTGCAACAGCCAGGATGGCACTCATGGAGCTATTAAGCAACAGCTCACTGCACAAGACAATTTACTTTCACAACGATTTTTACAGCTGGTACTCCCCAGAATGATTTTAGTGGAGCCTGTTCATCTTATCAGACTCAGAACATTCACTATTAAGAAAAGACAAAGCATTTATGGAAGAAGTGGTACAAAGGGAGGTGATGGAATCACTGTTCCTGAAGTGTTCAAAAAATGTGTAATCGTAGTGCTTGGGGACGTGGCTTAGTGAGCACGGTGGTGTTGGGTGGATGGTTGGACTCGATCTCAGAGGTCTTTTCCAACCATAATGATTCTATGATTCTAAAGACAAATCTTCACAGCTGCATGCTTACCTGCTCAGAAAGCATACACAACCCTGTCTCATTATTTTTCATCTTCTCAAAAATATGAAAATGAATTTTGAATGGGCTTCCTTCCTCCTTAGCATCAAGTGTATCATAGCTATAAACATCTCTTACTTCCCTTACTTTTATGAAGAAACCACGTACCAGTACACTGTCAAAGAGAGGATCCCCAGAAGAAAAACCTCACACTGGTCCTTTGACGACACTGAACACAATGGCCTATAAGAGAATTCTCCCCCACTGTGTTGCACTGCAACCTCCTACTCCCACCACGATCATTAAACTGACGAAGATAGTGAAAAATCAAAATCACCTTAAAGGAATTTCTTAAGGCATAAGCCAAGACATCCCCAAGAACCTCAGAGCGGAAGTTGTGCATCAAGCCATGCAGCCAAAACCAAAGGTAACTCAAACAAAATTCATAACCCTGATCAAAACCTTCTCTGAGTAGCACCTCCAACATTACAAGCATAAAAAGAACACATCTCTTTTAAACACCTTTAACACAAGGATACACAGCTAAGAAAACATTCTCTTTCAAAGAAACACTGCAGGAACCATTTGAAAAGTGTGATAGCAGAATTGCAGGACAGCTGCCTCCAGGAGAACACACCTACTGCTGAGGTAGACCTATGCAGTTAGACCAGATGCATCAACACACTGCATCAATCTTCCACTCAACGCTGCTCCAGGCTCTCTAGCTGTAGGTCTAAAAGCATGGTGAAAAAGTGCCAATTCTACTAGAAGAAAACACATGACTGTGCATGAAATTAAAACCACCACTTTCAATTTTGGCTTAGGAGGAAACCCAGATTAATGTTGAAACCCAGGAAATGAATATAAAACCAAAATACAGCAACTAGCTAACCTAAGCAGATTTGTTTTGTATGGCTGCTAATCTAAGGGTGTAACAATTACACCAGAGTATCAGGAGTTTCACTGACCACGGAACCTATTTTCTCCTTTACAGGAGATGAAAGAAATAGCCCAATACATTAGAGAGACCTGGGCATTGCCCATTCACCATAAACCACAGCAAGAAGATAGTAGAAACTGACCAAAGGTTGCAGTGTTTTATCAGGAAATAGAGCAGGTTCACACACTTGAAAAACAATTCAACATCCATGTGTGCGATGACTGCACACACAGTTCAATTCCCTTGCTCGTATCTGCAGTGAAGCTGAATAAAAGCTCAGATTTTAAAGGACAGTGGTGAGCAAAATACTGGGGTAGGAGGATTTCAAAGCCATAATGACACTCACCTCTGATGTGAAAAAGGAGCATTCTGAAGATGTATTGATGTCTGCAGCCTTTTCCTCCTGCTTACCAGCAAGGACAGTCCAACCAAATACCACCATGGCCAGGAAGCACTCTATCACGTCCACACAGTGCCACATGGGTACAAAGCGATAGTAAAGCCAGCAGACTGGAGCAAGAACAGAAACCAAGTGCCCACTGCAGTGCTAACAATGCTGTAAGCCACAGGGCTACAAGAAGGGGAGGGGACTGAAGGATTCTTAAAGCAGCTGTTGCAAGGAAGGGTACGAAAGAGACATCAACACACCCCTACGCTGTCATATAGGTATAAAGATTTGTCTAATGCACCTCACTGGTATCTACAAAGTCCTGTTCACTTCCCACTGTAGATGAGTTAACAGCAGGAAGTCAGGATATGGTTCACTGCAGACAACTGGTACAAATCAAGGCAACCACAGAAGCTTAACAGATTGATTTCAAACCTAAAGAAATGAGATTGGACACCATGTGACTCATGCAGTTTCTTTTTGCCCCTCCTTTCACTATCTTTCTCTGGTTTAGGTCAAAAAAAAAGCCAACTCAGACTTGTAAAATCTCTGGGGAAGGGACCAACAAACCAACCCCAAGATAAGCCATCCAACACCACCAGGGGACCAGACTTCAAGTAGGAAGCCATGAGTTCAGCTCCTTAAGTGTAAATATTAACATATATTTGGCTTTGCACAGCACACATGAAAATAATCCCAGCCCCAAGAAACTTTGTAATCTGACATAGACAAAAAGTCACAGCAGGCTAAGAGAAAGCCAGAGGAAGGCACTTTGCACAGAACACCAGATTTCCTGGTAAATTCTGCTCTTTCACGGTTGAGGAACTGCTAACTGGTGAAAATGAAACCTACTCATCTGCATTGAATTACCCTTCAGCAAAGAAAACCAGAGACCAGGCTGATTCCTCTACCTGCTATTGCTTGTTAGTTCATACCCTGTGGCTACAGGAGCTGCTTTCTCAAGGAGCCAACACTTCGTAGCTGCTCCTCCTCAGCTACAGCAGCAGCTTTTTCACCAAGCATATAAACCTGCTAACAGTTATTACATCGCTACTCATTTGATGGGACATAAGGGGAGTGATAACTTCTAAGCAGGAAGGTCTCCAAAGGTGGCAATGGCTAGACTTGTGTGCCTGTCTGCTTCCAACTTAAACATTTTCATTCTATTACAGAATAAAAAAAAAAAGTCATCTGCCAGCTCCTCATATTCCTGCCAAGTGTGGATGACTCCCGTCATCCTGTTACACAGGAAATACACAATACATGGAAACATAGCACAACTGACCCTAGGTGAGTGTTCAGTGAATGCAGACACACCAGCCTTCCCTAATTATATATCACTGTTCACAGAATGTTAGGAGTTGGAAGGGACCTCGAAAGATCATCTAGTCCAAGCCCCCAAACCCCCTGCCAGAGCAGGATTCCCTCTTACTGTTTTGGGATCTTAGAGAAATAAGAAGCAGCACTGAGCCCCTCTACTCAGCCCTCAAATTATTCCAAGGTGTGGTGTCCAGGCACTGGGTACAGAACACCTAATTCCCAAGAGCAGAAGCTCCAGGTTTGCACAGGCAGCCCTGGTGGAGTGTTGCACGTGGTTCTGCAGGTGGTGCCTAGAGAGAAACTGAGCTGAACTCACCATCTCAGCTGTGCTAGTGCCAGCTGGCCTAATCTGGTTGTAAGAAATTGGGAGGGCAGGAACCCAACAGAACCACCTAACCAAAAATCAGTATTATTTTTAATTCCTAAATTCAGATGTCACTGGATGCAAACAAGAAGGAGCAGCCAAATAAAAAAAAGGAGATTTTCACAGTAACTTTTCTTAGTACAGGGCAGCCTATCTAGAAGACTTAAAATCAGATGTTACACTCTGTACGTATGCAGAAAGCTTTTTTTGTTGCAGCTGGTCCCCAAACCCTGCCAGTCAGTTATGTCTGATGAGAGACATGAGACCTAGAAGACAGTAAAATGGGAAGAGGTAGGTTGCAAAAATTCAAGTAAATAAAGGGTTAGAACAATTTTTTTATACAATGCATTCCCTCATTTTTTTTTGTGCAACACCAGAGGGGCATAAAGGAGACCACAAAGAGTAGGATCATAGAGTGATTTGAGTTGGAAGAGACCTTAAAATCTACTTTCAACCCCTCCACCACAGCAGGGACACCTTCCACTAGACCAGGTTGCTCAAGGCCTCATCCAACCTGGTTTTGAACACTGGTTGTGATGGTTTGGACCTGGCTTTCTGCCAAATGCTCAAACCCACAGTGTAAACTTTCTTCCCTCCCTCCCCTCCTTCTCAGAATAATGAAAAAAAACCCCTATAGAACAATTAAAGAGTCAAAAATAATTCAAATTATATTAGAGATTAATACATTTATCTATAGAATACCATATACCAAGAAAAACCATACATAAAGTAGAGGGAACCCCCAAAACACCCCCCTGGGAAGGGAAGGGGAAAGGGAGAGGGAAAGGGAAGAAGGGACAAGGGGAAAAAAAAAAGCAAAGAGGATAAAACCGAAACAGATATGTAAGTTTTAAGAAAATAAATCTCACAACTATTCTCGAAGTTCAGGAACCACTGCTCCCAAGGCCTACAAGGCTTCTCTCCCCACACGGGCAGGACCGATAGCAGAGAACCTGCATCTCTGTGTCCACTGGAAGGAAGAGAGCGAGCAGGCTTCTGCTCTTCTTATTTATACTCCTAGTTACGTGAAATTGCATGGAATACTGGGAACTTCTGACCACTTCCCTGGTTACAAGCTGGCTACCAGGGAAGTGGCCTGGGCAAAACCATTACACTGGTATAGATAGAATACCCACAACTTTTTCGGGCAACCTGTTCCAGTGCCTCACCACCCTGACCGTAAAGAATTTCTTTCTTCTATCTCACGTAAACCTAGCCTCTTCCAGTTTAAAACCATTACCCCTTGTTCTACATCACCATACTCCCTGATAAAATGTTTCTCTCCATCTTTCCTGTAGGCCTCCTTTAAATACTGGAAGACCATTGTAAGGTTCCTCTGGAACCTTCTCGTCAGTAATGCCAACTCTCTCAGCCTGTGTTCATAGGGGAGGTGCTCCAACCCCCTGATCATTTTTGTAGCTCTCCTCTGGCTCTGCTCAAGCAGGTCCACATTCTTCTTATGCTGAACACAGTCTCCAGAGATCTCACCAGAGCAGAGTAGAGAGGGAGGATTACCTCCCTCAATCAGCTGGCCACACTTCCTTCGGTGCAGCCCAGGATGTGATTGGCTTTCTGGGCTGCATGTGCACATTGCTGGCTCATATTCAGTTTTTCATCCACTAATATCCCCAAGTCCTTCTCCTCAGGGCTGCTCTCAACCCACTTGACACCCAGCCTGTATCTGTTCTGGGGATTGTCCTGAGCCAGGTGCAGGACCTTGCACACTTGCCCTTGTTTAACTTCATGAGGTTCACACGGGCACACCTCTAAAGCCTGTCAAGATCTCTCTGGATGACATCCCTTCCTTCCAGCATGTCAACTGCACCACACAGCTTGGCTCTGGGCATCTATCGCCATCGCTGGTCTGAAACTGGTAGGAGTGGGATGGACTGAGGTTCCCCTACCCTAGCAACGTTATTTTAAAGCCTTCTTCAAGTTGGTGAGTCTGCTGCCAGAGATCCCCCTCGCCTCCTCTGGATAGGTGGATTCCATCCCTCCCTCCGGTTGTCATAAGAGCCAAAATCCACACGATGGCGCCAGTCTCCATGCCAGAAGTTCAGGTGCATTATTCGTCTATTTGAGGCTGCCTCCTTTCCTCCAACTGGTATGATGGAGGAAAACATAACTGGGGCACCACTATTTTTCACTTGTGCCCCCAAGACTTTATACCCTTCCTTAATACTCCCCAGGTTATGGTTTGCTGCATCATTTGTGCCCATGTGAAACACTAGCAGCAGACAGTTGTCTGTGCTCTTGACAAGTTGCAATACCCTCTTGACAATATCTCAGACCTTAACTCCCAGAAGGCAGCATACCTCTCTTGATTCCCTGTCAGGCCAGCAGATGGGCACCTCAATGCCCCTTAACAGAGTCACTCATGACAAGCACTTGTGGTATGCACTGCATGCTGCTGGTGAAGTTTCTTCCTGCAGGCCTTGCTCATATGGGTGTCTATGGCTGCTAAAGCTTCATATCTGTTTCAGGTTTTGCTGTTGGACGGTGGGGACTGAAGTGGGGACCCACTTTTGTGGATCACCAGGGTCTAGAGTTCTTCATTCATTCTCAGTTATTTCTGCTGCAGAAGCATGATTCTGAAACCACCTGTCTATTTCTGCCTCAGCCCTTCTAATGCTGTGCAGTTTTGTTACTGCTTCCTGTAGCTTGGCCACCTGACAATCAGATCAACCTGTGCATACTTTACCCAACTACTTACCTTCTCTCCAGAAAAGGGTCTGGGCACCCATTACAGCCTACTGTCTGTACTAAAGTCTCCTTCCTTACCAGTTCAGTCTAAGTGGAAGGGTCAGACACGTAAGGGGCCTTCCCTGCAGGAACACTGGTTTTACTTCTGAGGCGAGTGCCCACCATCCTAGCAGAGACCTAAAGGACTTTCCTGGGCTACGGACCTCCGTGCAAGTAGCAGCGTCATTCCTGCACGCCCTGCCCAAACAAACTGCCATGTCACACTCCTTTTACCGTGCTCCTGGTGGCTCATGCTCCTTAGGGGCTGTTTTTATCCATGCGTGTTAGCCACCTTCACTCCTAGCCCCACCCCCGCTGAGTCAGAGCTGTCCCTCAGGGAATCAACCTTCCCGCTTGGGGGGCGGGGGGGTGGAGAGGGGAGAGGGGGCCGGCTCGCCACTTGCTTCGAGGAGGTATTGCAAAGCTTTACCCTAAAGACTCCGACCAGTGCTAAACTTGTTATGTGAAGAAGTTGCTACAGAGAGAAAAAAATGCACAACCCTCCCCCTTATGTTCAATACCCTGCTCTGTTTCTACAGGCAAGTGAAAACAGTTTCAGTTTGAGTAGTTACAACAGAACAAAAGTCTTCCCCGCAAGTGGACTTTTGCAAAAAGTCCTTTACCACAAAAAACCCAAACCAAAAACCTTAAAAACAATTTCCTGTTGGGGAACCACCTTGCTCCTTCCTTCACCAAACACTTCACCTATTTTGAAAATACAACAAAACAAGTACCCTATGACAAGTTTCTGGTCCAGATACCCCAAAAAACAACAAGAACAACTGCCAGCTTCTCCTGAAATAAGCATTTCTGGACTAAGACTTCAGTGATTTAAATAATACCAAGGCCCTATACCTTAATTTTTTTTAATGAAATCTACAAAATGTTGTGCTTTAAAAGGAGACAAGAACTCCTCCCAAACCCCGCAGCTTCAGAGCCACTGTCACTCCAAGGTATAGAGACCATCACCTGACCACATTCATTAAAGAAACACCTTTCTAAGGAACAGGACCTGCTTATTCAGTTTCTTTCCACTTCACACACTACCCAGCTTCCTGCTCCAGCCTTCAGACAGTCACTCTGAATGTGAACATTGTCCTTGGTTCACAGGAACCTGAGCGCTGCTCGAAGCAAACAAAGAGATAGCCAAAGCACTCTCCACCTTAACAGGTGGCCACAGGCATTTGCAGCTCTGTGGAAGGTAAGGAGACTGGATTTTCTCCAGTCTCTTTTTCCACACGCTATACTGACTCATCTGTGTCTAGGTTTTCCTACAAATTATAGCACTAACACTAGAAACCCTTTCTTGCTTTAAGTTCTTGCTGTATGTAGCTACCACTCCCACATCCGGCGCTGGAAAGATGAGGCACGTATGGGTACACGATTAGTAACTCCTTACTCTTCCCTGCCCAGCCAATATCCCTCCAGACTGAAAACTCTCACCAGAGACTGAGGGCAAGATGTTAGACTTCACCAAGTAGGACAAGACAAGAGCTTTTTATGGTTTATGGGATAGCATCCAAAAGGAGCAGAGAATCCTTCAACAGAAACAAAGAAAAGCCGGTGTAGAGTGACTTGATTACAGCAAGAGAAAGCAAAAGAGAGGCCACAGTAAATAACCGGGTAGAGGAGGCTCAACAAAACAGACGAGAGCAGCAAGGATGGAAGATCAGGACAACAACCAACAGTGCACTGACACTGCACACCGAGACAGAGCTACCAAAAGACTGGGAGAGAGGGAAACAAAGTAGTAGAAAGCATAAGCTAACCACTGAAAAGCTAGGTCAAACTCGAACAGACAAAAAGGAAACAAGGGAACTGCAGAGAAGCAGAAGAGTTTCCAGCATCAGTAACAGAAAGCAAAACCCCTTCACAGCCTTCCTCATGGTCACAGCTGCCAGAGTGAAGGTCTACAAGAAGCAACTAGTAAATCAGACCCTGGGGCACCCCGAGGAGGCGGCGCCGAGTGCGGTGTGCCTCGCCGCCCGGAAGCCAGCGGGGCCAGCCCGCTGCCCGCCCAGCTCCTCACTACCACTACCTCACCCGGGTGAGAGCCATACATCACCTGCGTCTCAGAGGAATCGGGGTGAGCCTGTACCGCCAGAGGATGCCGCGATGCTCACGCCACTGGCTTCCCGCCTTGCCCTCCTGCAAGCCCAGGCGGGCTAGTAGCGCTGAGTCCCTCCCTCCACCCTACCGAGAAAAACGAAGGGGCAGATGCGGCCGTCAACGGCAGCGGTGACCCAACGGAGCCGTTCGCGGAGGACCGCGTCCCCACAGTGCAGCAATGCAGGCCCAGCCAAACCGTTCCCGCCGCCGGGCAGGCGTGGACCATACTCACTCGGGCGACCAAAGGCCTCAGCAACACTGCACGACACACCTTCTCCCGCTTTCTTCCGGCACTTATATGGCGCCAAGCCCCGCCCAGCCCCGCGCGGGTGGTGCAGGGCAATGGCCGCGCGGGTTAAGGCCTGAGGGCTGAGGCGGCGCGCGCCGGCAGCGCTGCCCAAGCGCAAACCCCACCTCACTCCCTGTGCTGGGAGGAGGGCGGGCGGAGGTTAGGGCGCCGGGCGCGCCTGCCGCCGAGGGGGTGGATGTGGGACTTTCCCCGCACTGCCTGGAGCCGGCGGTGTTGGCTACTCGCCAGCTCGGCGCTTCCTCACAGCGAACCTGGGGGCGGGGGAGGGGCTGCGAAACCGACCTTAAACCGCGGCCGGGGAATCTCCCCGAGCCGAGCTCTCCTCAAGCCTGCGCAGCCTCCTCTGGGGATAAATCAGCGTGGGGGTAAAGCAGACCCAAGCTTGCGGTCCCCGCTCCTGGCAGGATTGTTCTGGAACTCGGATGGCTTCAGACCTTGCATGTCCTGGCCGAAATCTCCTGACCTCCCATTTACAACCGATTACGTTCCGGGCAAATTAATTTAATTTTTCATTTACTGTAGTTCTTTGGGTGTAATATAGGTCTACTTTAACTGCTACTTAATACAGCCTTGCATTTTGAACCTAGTTCTGTTTAAAGCAATGCTTTGTTTGTGTATCATATAGGTTTCCTGTCACGCTCTGTCTTCTTCCTAACTTGCTGAGTCATGGAACCACTTCCAGCCTTTGTTTTACTAAAGAACAGCACATGAAGGGTGTTTAACTGGGAAGGGACTGATCCTCTAGTGCTTTTAAAAGTTCCTGGAATTCCACAAAATGAAAACCAGATTCAGGTTGGAGTCATGTGTTGGCCAACCCATGAGGTAGCTTCAAACTGGGAATTACATAGGCATAAAAAGCGACGCACAAGTATCTGCCAAATTTGTAAGTTCCAGGATGTGAAGAGAATGTTCTGGGTTTTTTTTTTCAAACTGTTTTAACTTGGAAAGTCAGCACTGCTAGCCCCAAGCACATAAAATACCTGCTCTCTCTTCCTTCTGCCCAAAGCGCACATAGTTTTTTGAGATATCTACTTCGTTGTTGTTGTTTCTGGTATCAGAGTAATATAGATTGATTTATTTGTATAGAAAATTTTAATAATAGAAGAGAGATGTGATCTTAACTTTTGCTTACAGGAAACCACGTGATTCCTGTGCCTGACACATTCAGAAAACTGCCACATACTCAGCAATTTTGGAAATACTTACATCTAGTTCCCTACACTGTTGCAAAGATGCCAAGGGAAAATGGCACTTCTTTCCAGAGGTTGCTGTGGACAGGTTTTTGGTTTTTTCCTTTCCTTATTTTGAGTGCTATGTAAGAGGATGCAGACTAAGGAAGGAGCCAACTCTTCGTTTCTTCTCTCCAGTAATATGTATGAAGTTAAGCAGGATGCTCCCTCCCTCTGGCTCTCTGGAAGGATGACACCCGGCAGTGATGCAGTTGGGCAGCCACATGCAAACAACTGTTGCTTTTCTCCATTGCTGCCGATACTTAGGATTTAAAGAAGGAAGATATGCTCATGCCCTGCTTGAATTTTTAAAGGGAATCTCCTCCAATAATGCTTTTCCTGGAGCGATGTGTGGTCAGGTAGCATTGTTACAGGATTAGGTTTTCATTCTCCTATATACAGACTTAAAAATGCAATTGCTAATGCCGGCAGCTGTCACAGCACTCTTGCTGAGGACAGAAACTGTTAAAATATGAGGGAAGACAGAATGCTAGGTTTTTCACCTGCTCTTTGCTCTTAGCATTAGGCATGAGTTCACCCTAGTTATTTTTCCTGGCAGGTTACATTCAATGTCTTTATCCAGGCCAAGTAGTAGTAGAACATAAATCTCTTGCTGCCAAAGCAAGGCTCTGCTTATTGCTTGAGGAACCCATTGACATCCTTCTTCCTGTGCTCCTCCTCAGAGCAGAGGGCACATTCACACTCCCTCCTCACTAACTGCCATGCCCTTCCTTACTCAGCCCTGAGCCCAAGGAGCTGGGGACAGGTCATGGTTCTTTGCCTCAGGGAAGAGAACAGGGCAGCTGGGGCAGCTTCGAAGACATGAAACATCACGTGCAGAAAGGCTCACAGGCTGCTGAAGCCTGCTTTCATTACCAATGGAAACTGAAAGCAGCAGCTGCCACCACACTGAGCTACTGAGGTGGGATGTCTTTGGTAGAAGGCCTTTTTATGGTGTTACTTCTCACACACACATGGCTGATTTGTGCAGGAGGTGCGACCCTGCTCATCTCAGAAGGCTTTCCATCCAGGTAGCTCTTCACCAAAGCAAGCAGTACAGGAAGGTCTCTCTAGAAGACCAGTAGTTACTCTGTCCGTAGTTTATAAAACAGCAGAACTTCTACGTCCCTAATTGAGATTTGGGGTTAACAAGTTTGAAGTACAGTTAAAAGCTGTGACCAAGTGTCACAAGGCTGGCCTCCTAGGCTATGGATGAGAGACAACCTCCTCTGACCTGGAGTCCATTGGTTACTTTTCATACATTCATTTGTCTTTTGACACCTAGGGAGAAATCTTGCAGACTGGCCTTTTGACACCAGAGAGATCCCTCCTGCATAACTGCAGGTTTCTCCTACTACTGTTTGAAAGCAAAAGAAACAAAAGGACAGAAAGAATTGTAAGGTCTGAAACATCCCTGAAAAACCAGCAACTTACTGAGGTGCACAAATGAAGGAGCAGTGTCACTCCTGCCACCTAGAGCACAATCTGCCATCCCCAGCCTGCAGGTCGTGCTCTTCGAAAGAGACAATCCAAGGCTCCTCATGCCCCCTGCTGCCACAATAGGTCTGCTTTAGTCCAACCACCTTATGAACACCAGGTTTTATGCTTTGTTTTGGAAATGGTTGGGTAAGCAGAAAAATAAGACTCATTGTTTGGGATTTTCCCATCTGGGATTTCCCACACCATCTGCTGTTGTGCTGCTGACTGGATCCCATTCCTCCAGGCTTCAAATTTCTGTCACTGGAGTCAGCACCCACCAATTAGGCTGCACATTAGCCCTTCTCAAACAGGGATATGCAGAAAGGATGCCTTTTCTTGACACATGAGCTGGTGAGGCTGAACCTCTGAATCCTTCTAGTCTTTTCAAGGGGCACAGCTCCAGAGCTGCACATTGCTTAGTTGACCTTCCCGAGCTGACACAGTGCAGGTGAAACATGGCATGGAGTAGTGGAGGCTGAAAACAACACAAAGTTAGCACAGAGGCATTTGTGTAATTCACTCCTTATTTACTGAATGCTGCTGTACCAGTAATCAGATATTCATGTTAGTACTGCAGGCTAAGGAAGTGATCTACAACTACAGGAATGAAATCTTAAGTTCCTACAAATTGGTTTACATTACCTTCACCCATTTTTGGCTATTTATCATAATTCCCAGAGAATCTGAAGAAACAATGTAAAATAAGGAGAAAAGAGGACCATGTGTCAGGGCAGTATCAAGATTGATTCATTTGTATCTCAGATAATTTAGATGGGCTCCACACGTTTCAGCAAGAGAGATATTGAAGTCAGGCCCTTTAACACTTAGGTTTGCTCCTGGCTTCCTCTTTAATCATCAACGGTGGGAGTAAATACAAGGGAAACAAAGGTAACTCCACCAACAAAAAGAAAAAATAATTAATGACTTTATTTTTTTTCTTTTTTTTTTTTTAAAGTTCAGTTGGCCATCTGAGGTGCTAAAATCTCAACACCAACAAAGCAAGTGTGCATAAAAACAAATGATAAAACACAACCAAACAGAAGAAAATAGGCTGGAACAGAGTTGGGTTTTTTTACAGGTAGGGTATACACTTTTCTGTTAACACTCCATACATGCCAACTGTAAAAGCCTTGAACAATCTGAATATCAGAGTTCACTTCCATACAAAAGGGAAGATGCCAAAGCAGATCCCTTCACCTGGATTAGGCTTCACACACACGCATGCACGCACAGATACAGAGTACTTAAATTACTGCAATGCCAACAGAACATGGCATCCTCCCATTCACATCTGCTTTCAGTGGCACCCTCATCTGCCTGGCTATCCTGCCTATAGCAGTACTGCAAGCAATCCAAAAGCAGGAACTTTTGGAAAAGCTTTTAATCTGTTGTTTTCCAACATTTGAGAGCCAGCAATCACTTCTTCTGTTAACTATATACAGGCTGGTGTTTAGTATGCTTTCAAATTCTCTTCATTTGAGAAAGTGATGACTGAAATTCCCATTACAGCCATATTGTGGCTTTTCAGTTTGTACACAGGAGATTTTATAACTCAACACCTTTCTCATCCACCGGTGTCTGGCGTAAACACTTAATTGAAAACTCATTTAAAAAGAATGTTAACCAAACAAGGTGTAGCTGTGAAAATTTTAGGAACAGCTGCTAAGAAAACAGAACTGCTGGCTGCTATAGGTCATGCAATCTAGACCACTTATAATACTTCAAAATGTTCAGGATTAGGATGTATAAAAATATTAAAAACCACCAGAGTGCACACGAATGTGGTGACTAGCTCTATGCAAGCACCGTGTTCTAAGAGAGGCCTAGGCATTGCACAAAACTCAGATTCTTGACCGCGGGGGTAACCCAAGGATCCACTGGTGTCTTTACACAGAAACAAATATTTACATAAAATATGCAGAGACAAATAGAGAGAAGGACAGACTTTTAAAACTTGCAGTTTGCTCTAAAATATGTTCAGCAACGCAGTTTGTAACATGCCCTAGCGAGGCCATGGGGTATTGGTTAACCGAAGGAAGGAATATGTCTGGAAGTTGGAGCTGAAATGTCACCTCCCTGCACACGAGTTCTTTCAATCTCAGGATTTCACAGCCATTTGTGAGTTTTAATGAAAACATGGTTAAAAGGAATAGAATAGTTTCTTAAAAAAAAAAAGTTATACTGTTAAAACAGCAGATTAGTTGTTTTGGCAGTCTTCACTCCCCCCATCCTCATCTGCCTCCCAGGTGTTTCCAGGAGATGGTGTCCCCCCTCTCTTCCTTGTAGGGGACTGAAGTAATTGCCCCATCCTCAGTGTTCCCATTTCAAAACAAACACCCTTTAGGTTCCAACCTCAGCTCTCCTCCTACCTCCTGCAGGGAGGAAACTGCCAGCCCCTGGTCCAGATGATGTCACATGGGAACTGTCGCCCTTGCGTGCCTGCTTCTCGAAAGCGGAGGGCCTTTTCGCTCCCCTCATACACGAAATGGACACACATCATTGAATGCACATGGCTGAATCCTGCTGCTGCAAAAGAGCTAGAACGTCCTACTTGGATTCTGATACAAATAAGGGATCTTGTGGTCACAAGAGCCTTCTTCAGCTTTAAAAATATAAAATTTGAATTAAAAATATTCAGATAGTTAAAAAAACAGTATCTGATATGCAAGTCATATTCTTAAAGTGCAACTGAACAGCAAATACAAGTTGTGCCTTTTACAACCATTTTGATATAAAAAGGCTTTTTAACATTCCCTTTTGTGTATTTTTAATTTATCTGTGTGTGCGATGTTAGCTCATTTTCATTCTCACTGCTGGAGGCCTTCAGCATAACCTGAAGAGTTCAGGTTTAGAATATTGCGGTCTTCCCCTGCAGTAGGGCATTAAACCCTCTTCAGCACTGCAAAGGTCTGGCCAGTGTCCCCCAGCATGAAAGGGAAAAGCAGTAATATGGTATTTTTTCTTCAGGTCTTCTTTCTGTTCTACAGCTCATACTCAGTGATCTGCTGTTAAAAGTTAGACGTGGTCCATATACCTAGTGTGCGCTATGAAATGGACTGAGGCCAATTTTCTGCACAAGGAGTTTTGGAGTAGACTATGTATAAAGCATCCCTCTTCCTTCCTTCCTCCTCTCCAGCTTCCACTGGCCCCTCAAATGTAGATGAGATAAAACCACCCTTGCCAATTCAACTTGCACAGCTGGCAAATGGAGGGAATTCTGTTTGGTGGACAACCTGTTGGTAAGCCAACACTGTGATGCTGGTATAGCAGATACCCCTTGCTGCCATGCACAATTATGAAGTAGCACTGCAGCTGCCTGTCTTCTTGGTTCCGTGAGCATCTGGATTTAATTGTAATGCCTTAGCAGAAAACAGAGGGAATAGAGGGGGAACATGAGGCAGAAAAAAACACGTTTCCACAGTCAACAAACAGCACTGCTCAGAGTCTCTGGGGATAGTCCTACCCATTCTTACTCAGCCTGAGGCATGCTCACGAGTCAGAGGTAAATTCAAATTGTAGACCCTGGCTTACAGAAGACAGCTTTGAATGAAGTAAACAGCCAACAGCAAGAAACCATGCTAACTTCTGTTCTGGGGCAAAAGATCAAAGGACGTTCAGCCCTGCTTGGGTGCCTTGCACCAATAACCTAAATTCAAGCTGAGTCAGTATGCTGTACGAATGTTTGGGAATAGGACACTTTCTTAGAGACATCAAAGAGCAGGCTTAGCTCTTTTTTAACAAGAAAAGGACATGGCCAACATCCCAAGAAAAACCTCTTAATACATCACGTTAAGGATGGGATGTGTACCGAATGCACAGCACTATTTCAGTTCTGCAGCACAAGTTAAGGATATAGTGTGCTCCGGGACTCTGTCAAACAGAGAATGGTGCTGAATTGCTCAGTGCATGTCCTGCTCATTGGTTAGTGTATGATTACAGTGAATACCCTCCTGGCTGAAAAGCAGCAGCTTCAGTAGCTGAGCCAAAAGGAGCTTCTTCCAACAGCTGCAGCAGGAAATATGCTATTTTTGTTTTCATGGAAGTCCCTCTAGCTGTATCTCAGGAGTGTGAGGGTGCCCTCTTTCATTGAGAAAGAGACATACGGGATATTTCTACCTCACAGTTTTGGCTTTCTTGTTATAAAAATGTAAAATTTAAATAAATTATAGGTTTATTAGTCCGACAGAGGAAATACGGGATGCAGAAGCAAAGTACACTAGGAACACAAACAGATTCTTGTAACTCCATGAGTGCACAGGATCTTACCATAAAGAAAAACTCCTAGGGCAGGATGCATCCGTGGGTACATAAAGGCTGCCCTTGCTGTGAAGCAAGGACCAATCTGCAGTAGTGTCTAACAGAGTTAAAAGACTCCTTCCACAATCAAATATGTGTAACAATCAAATTATTAATAAAGAACACTAATAAATAGCCACAGGTAACAAAGTCCAGTAATTTAGAAGTGGAAGTTGTAGGATGCAGCAGGCACACACCCCCATTTCTCATCCATTGTTTTTCCTAAAAGATACAAAAATGAATCTTCTTTCAAGTATTAAAAAAATAAGTTAATTGACATAAAAGGGTCAAAGTGACTGAGGGCCCAGGCAGGTTTTAAGCTTTGTTTCCAATGTGCAAAACCAAAATACAGAGGAAAATAATAAAAACACTGAAAAGTCTTAATGGTGGTTCGGTCACTTAAGGGCTTCTCCCTTTCAGGGGCTTAACAGCCAGGGAATGCTGCCTGGTAATGCCCCTGCCCCAGCACACACTTACCACTGCCCACAGTCAATATTTTCCAGTGTCAAAACAGTCACAACAAAAACAGAACAAAGCCACCCACCAGCCTCTGAGCTGTGGCCATAAAGACTAAGGCCAGCAGTAGCTGTCTCTCCAGTGTGTAGCAAAGCAGAGGGGCATATTCCCTCTCTCTCTTTTTCTCCCCTTTTTTTCCCCCATAATAAGATGATTTAGGAGGCTACAATAGGGAGAGTGTCCTCTGATGCTCAAATCTCTCTAAAAACCAGGAGGCAGAGAGTTCCATCACACATACAAGCAGTATCTTCTCTGTCTCATATTTCTTCATATCCATGCATAATGATCAACTGTAGGTTTCTTTGGTGGGGAGGAAGACTAAAGCAAAGAAGGTGTTGCCCTGGGCTTCCGGAGCTCTCTTGGACAGCTGACTCCACCATACAAGCTGCTACAGGCTGCTGTGGTTTTCCAGAGAGGGTTGCCACTTCCCTCCCTTTTATTAGAGTTGGTGTAGTAAAAAAGGGAAAGGAATGGATTGCCATAAATCCAGTTTAGTTAAGGGTACTTCTTCCCTTAACCTCCTTCCCCACACATGGATTATTCCTCTCCCTCCTACCACATACACAAAAGTACAGTCCATACATAGGACCACAAGGAGACTTCACGGTCTCAATTCATTATCTTCAACTTGGCTTGCAGACATGTAAAACTTAAGCTTCTGGAACCAACACACTTATCAAAAGGCTTCTCTGAGTGCTTCAAACCAAATCCCTGCATGCTCTCGGACCCTTTGGAGGTATCCCCTTCATCTTCCTATCCATGTAATTCTGGCGAACTCAGGGTAGGCCAACTGGACAAAAACACAGACCAGCAGAGGTAAATGTATTAAGCTCAGGACCAGTTCAAGTTAAAACCTTTGGAAAGCATGACTGCCTCCAGGTCCTTGTCTTCTTCTTTTTCTCGAAGCCGTTGCTCCTCAAGGAGAGCCACAAGAGAATCTCTCTGCTCCACTACATCCAGCATCTCATTCAGAATCCTCTTCTCCTCTGAGAGCTCCTCATCTGTCTTCAGATGATCTACAGAGATGCCAAAAGCTATCAGCATACACATGGCTAGAAATATGCACACAGAATCTAGAAAATGTTCCCTTTTGCTCTCACCTTCTACTGCCATCCTCTCCCGGAGTTCCTGCTGTAATCGACTCTGCCTGTCTTCCAGTTCTAGCTCCCGAGCGCTGAAAGGGAAACATCAGGAATCCAAGGTCTGGGTATATTAAAATACTCCATACATTGCTCCATATCCACTCTAGATATCTGCTACGCATTTTACCAAACTATTTTGGAACAAGTCTTGAAACGCTATACATAACTACATTTTTAAAATACTTAAATGTATTTTCAGCACCTCAGGTCTGTCACCTTCAGCTAGGCAGTGCAATGCAGGAAGTTGAGCAGATTATGGGTGGGATTAAATCTAAAACAGTGTGAAGGAACAAATAAATCTGCAGTCACCGCAAAATTATAGTTTACTTCTGTGTATCTCCTACTACCTCCTGCTCTAAAGACAAAGTTACTTATCAACTAAGTATATGTCAGGCAATTGACTTTTCACATTCTGAATAAGACAGCACTTTGGAGCTTTTCCGACACAGGTATTAAGGTGGTCAGATTCCACACTACAAGGGTCAGCTGACAGACCCAGTAGCAAATTTCAGTGATTTTGCAGCACAGAGACTGAGAAAGCTCCCGATTTCATTAACAGCAAAAAAAGCCTTATCATCTGAGCCCAAGTGAGAGGCACTAGAGTCCCACTACAGGCAGAGGGCCATATGGCAAAGGTGACCAAATTAAACATTTTCAGCTACGCTTAAAAGTGGACTCTACCAAAACCAGGTGTCACATATTTCTGCTTAAAAACACTTGCATGAACAAGATGTGTTTTATCCAAGGACAGCTTGGGAAGGGATCAGAGCTTTAAACGCACATCCATACTTCTGCGTGTGCACAAACATTTGAAACTTCCATCCCTTACTGCTATTATTCCTTCTTCTACCATTCTCCTAGAACACACTTGGATTCATAACTCAGCCAAGAATCATCCTAAGAGACTGCTGACCTCCCAGCATTACAGTGAACACAGTACTGACAGATCTTCCAATGCTATTTGTAACATAATCACCCTTTGAAGCTTTGCACATTCACTCACAATATCATCAGTTCAGATTCATAGCGAACTAAAGCATTCTTCTCCTGCACCAGCTTGAACCATTCCTGCATCAGCTTGGGATCATCCTTCTTACCCATGCCTGCCAAAAAAGAAAAACACCTGGTAAGTTTTCAGGTAACACTGCAATCCTTACAAGCCCAAACTGCAAAAACAACAATGGGGCAAAATGTGCAAAGAAAGCCGAGCAAGATGCTGCCAGAGCACTCCCAAGCCGGGTCCATTCAGTTTGCCTAGAGCACAAAGAACAGTGGAAGTCACATCCAAAACGATTCATTCTCTTCTCTTGGGAGCCTGATTTTTTTTTCTTTCTGATTTTTCTTGTGATTGCTTGTTTCTTCCTCACTCTTAATGCAGAAGCCCAGACTTCTTTAAGTATTTCACTTTTCCCTTCATTATAGACACTCATGCTTTATAGATACTCATTCCTTTAAACATATGCTACTTATATGTGCGCTCATCATGGATTCAGATGTCACTTCTTGAGTTTCACCTTTATTTTCTTCAATTGTATGTCCTCAATCTTTTCTTTTACTGGCCAAAACTAATGTCTTTTCTTTTTTCAATAGCTAAATAAGTCTTTTCTGACTGCCCCTCCCAGCCAAATGTATCTATCCATCTTGAAGATCCTCTCTGCACAGTGAACACAGAAACTAATGCTACAGTACTGCACATCAGAGCTGGAAAGAAAAAGAATCCCCAGACACACTCTGCTCATACCAAGGCAGAACAAAAATACCTTGGGCCTTGGCCACCTGGTACAGAACTCTTGGTTGGTATTTCATTTATTTTAAAACCAACTCCTAAATTTACTCTGTAGTCTACTGGTGAATCTCTAATGTGTCAGGAGTTACGTGGAGTAAATTGCAGAATGCTGTTCCCAAAGCCTTCTGTTGATAGTTATCAAATGCAAGAGTTTATTGGGGAAGCTCCTTCTAGCAATCTCCTGGTCTGGGTGACTGATTCCACACTGAACTACCGGCAGATGAATGCTGTGACTTACATCAGACACCATCAAGGACACCAGCAACGTTCTGCCTGCATGGAAGCAGAGGCAGAAGAAAAGCCTCAAATCAAGCTCAACATCCTATCAGCTGCACTCTATCAGGTAGCACCACAGGTAACCTTTAGGGCATCCTAAAGCAACAGATGTTCTTGTCTAAATTTGTTATTATGGATGCATATTATCTACTTCAAGAGCAAAACCTCTCCAAAAGTCATCTTTAAAACTAGTCAAGCAGTAAGCTTACTATTGAAACTCTGGGAAACACTTCCCAAATACCACATTAATGGCTAGTTAATTCAGACCTGCCTCCATCCTTAGGATCTCAGAGAAGTGCTGCACTGCAGCTAAACAAAGGAGAGCCTACAACTCCTATTAAACTGCAGTTTAGGCTGAGAAAACATGCCTTTGAAAAATTGTAATAGCAGACCCTCAGGGAACACCACACCCAGTCATACCACTGTTAAGAGCCTCTGGCTCTGGGGACTTTATAGCAGTGTGTTGCTCAGTTCCAAGCATTCCTTTCTGAGCATCTCTGCACAATATGCCCGTGTGGCAACAGGAGAGGGAGACTGTACATGCAGATGTCCAGTGCTGTGGCGCCATGAAAGCACTGGGAAGTCTCCCCCATCCCTTCCAATGCCAGGATGTAGAGAAAATAAATGCCTCTAAGAGAAAGCCAAAAACACAATGCTACTGACCTATGAAATACAGAGGTATTTTTAAACAGCCAATGAGCAGAGGAATAATGGGAGGACTGGAGAGGGAGCACTGACAACTGATGTGAGGGAGCATCATGAAAAGCAGAGTAAGTGGTTAGCAAAATTACACCATGAAAACACACAAACAACCCCTTTCCCCATGCCTCGGCAATGGAAACTCTACAGCAAACTCCACTGGGACAGTTAAAGAATGCACTGAGCAAGACAGATGAGGGAAAAGTGCTCTAGCTTAAGGTTTGTTGCTTTTTAAAGTTCAAGGATGTCTTTGTAAACCAGTCCTTATAAAGACACAGTATTCCTTTAATTCACATATACTAATTAAAAGGCCGTATTTAAGGAAGCAGCTTGTCTTCCCTTACCCCACCTTTCAAACATCTTTAGGAGGAATAGACACATTGAAGCCACCAAATGAAAACAAACTTTTAAGTGTGATGTTACTGCTCCCACTGCTGCTGCCCAATGTCCCTCCCAGTCGCTACATCTGCCCTAGCACAGCTGGGACTAGCAAAAGGGATACTGTACCTTTAATAACTTGTCATGGGCTCAGAGAAGCTGATTACGAGGTTGCTACTGAGAAGGCTGGTTTGGGGACACAGCAAGAAAAGGGCTGGGGATGGAGCTGGCGGCCTTGTGGTCACTAGCTGCATGCCAACCAGCTACGACAACCCAGCTGTGGTCAAGGAGAATGGGAAGCGTGTGAGGTTACATTACCTTCATGGGCACAGCAAGGGCAGAAGGAGAGAGGTCTACGACGTGGTGTCCCGGCATTGGGCTCAACTTCAATAGGACCAAACGAGGAAGAGGAAGAGGCAGGAGAGGAAGAGGAAGTTGGAAGTGGAACGGAAGAGGAGGAAAGGGGTGAAATAAAAGACAAGCAAAGGACAAAAAGCATAAGAGTGAGAAAGAAAGGAAGCACAAGAAGAAAAGAAAAAATACAAGAAATGGAGAAGCAGAAACAAGGGATACAGTCTACAGATGAATAATGTCCCTATTAAGCACAGAAAACAGGTAAGAGGTAGACTGAGGTACTGGTGAACTCTTATTGAGCTGTACGAATACCAGGCAGAAGGTTATGCTTACTGTACTTTTTCCTAAGGTACATTTTTCGATCACATGGTCTTCAACAAAAAGGTATGTGAACAAGATGTCAGGATGAGCAGAGATGAACATTTAACTCCTGCTGATAAATGTCAAATTTCAAGCAGGGCTATAAAAAGTCTCACCTGCATGCATAAGACACCAGCTATAAGCAGCCACCCTACCTTAAAGTTTTATCAGGACCATGCTCTTATCACCATGACAGCATCCATTGATGGTAAGAGTGTCCTTTTTAATGGAAAATAATTTCTTCAGACAGGGAACATCACAGGGAGAATCTGCTTAGTGTGGAACCAGCCTGCCAGGATCTGCTGTGTCAAGCATTGTGAGTACACATGTACTCAACTGGCCTGTTGTGCTTAGAGGGGAAAAGGTTTTTACACAGATAAAAAGAGATCTGCATCAGGGTCTGTGGAAGCAATAACCAACTGAGAGCTTTGCACAGTTAAAACGGTAAAATTAAAGCTCTCCCTTGACATTCTCATTTCACAAAGCATTTTAAAGCTTACATGTCCTATTACTGACTATTGAATCTCTTTCGTCTTTTCTGTTACCCAGTGAAGGACAAACATTTCTCACCTCTAAAATGGTTCGGCTGTTTCAACTCAGAATTTGCTTTTTAGCTGTACTTAATGTTAGAGAGATAAACAGCAGGAAATAACCAATGTGACTAATAGTTACAGGAGAACATATGCATCAGGAAGGTGATGAGCCTGAAACATCAGAGCTGGCAGAATTGAACACTTGCTGCTCTCAATGCACAGCCACATTCATAAAGTGGAAGTATTTCTGTGTTGGGAAAAGGTATAAACTCCACAACAATAACATAAGAGTAATGCTTATTTTGGAGAAGTCAGCAGAGTTTCATATATGTGGTTCAGAGAAAGTTTTGCAGAACTGGACTACAGGCAAACCTTGAAGGCTTTAGAAGGGACCATCACAGAACTAGACCAGCACATGGAGGACACACTGGAGCAAAAGAGAGAGCACATCAGCTTCAACACCTGACTGAGCAGTGTGGCTTTCTCAGACAGGAAGAAACCTTTCTACTAGGAGCAGGAAGGGACAACATTAGGAGAGGTGCCACAGCTGGCCATATGACAGTTACAAATAAAGCATCATACCAAAATTCGTTGACAGTACCAGAACCTTAATTTTAGTTCTTCAGAATTTTCCAACTTCTTCATTGAAAATATTGAAAAATAAAAAGTACTAGGACTTTCCTTGTATTTTATTTTTTTGCTGTTATTGCCTTTTCACAGAATAGATCACAGCTGCAAAAGCAACCAAAAAACCCAAACCCCAAAGGCACTTGACAAATAAGCTATCCACACAAAACAGTGCACGATACCTATTATATTTTTATTTCACATCCTATCTTATTCAGCATAAATTACTCTATATAAGCTTTAACACTCTTAACTTGGTCTAACCACTATTTTGAGGGGGCAGAAGACATTTAACTGTATGGAAAAATCCACTTCAATTTTTCAGGGTTTGAGATCTCATTCAGAGTTGTGGGGCATAAGGGGATGTTGATAACCAAAACACAGCTATATATAAGTACACAAATTTCAAACCATGGACATATAGACTTGGTGAGGCATCCCTAGTTTGCCATTTTTGATCTGGAAATAAATATCTGGTATGTGAAAATGCCATTTATCTTCCTGTGACATGGCCACAAACTACTGACTTCTGTCATCAGTGAGTAAATGGTCTAATACTAGGGGAACACACAACCATACCAATAAAAAGCCATGGGACACAGAGCAAAAGGCTATAACATGGAGCTCACACCCTGCAACTGTGTTCTCTTCCTTTGCTCTTAGTTACCCTATTTTTTTTTAACAGAAATATAATACTCCCAATCCTATCAAGGAAAATTTGTCCTTGAATCAAGTTACAAAGTCCATGGTATCTATAAGAGTCCTGCTACTGGAAATATTAACATTTCCAGTATTAATATTAACATTTCCAGTATCTTCTTAAGATACCTTTAAGATATTTCTTGCCTCTTCAGTAAGATAATGAACATAACCTGTACTATTAAGATCCTTTCCAACTACTCCAAATGTAAATTATTGTTGCTTTGGAAACAATTTCTGTTCAGACTAGGATGATTGGCACAGCTTTAAAAAGTGCTCCTTATGTACTGGAGGTCCTAAACAGCAAGGAAAGAGGAAAGTGCAAACTGAAAACTTATCTCCTATGGTTCTCTAAAGCTGATAAAATTATGGTACCCTAAAATGTGTCATAATCTGAAGTCACAAGGCTAATAAAACATAGCATGCAGTAGAATTTTAAATGTTTTCAAAAACGTCTCCAAGGGGGTCATCATGAAAACTGTCTCCCCACACTTGCTAATAAAGAATATTGACACATGGGGTTCTGACTCTAAGCAGACTGAAATAGGAACTTTCTGATTTTAAGAGAAAAACTATTTTATTGCAGTTCCTGAAACAGACAAAGATTTTTCACTAGCAGGAAGCAATCTTTAAATGTATTTCACGTCACACATTTCACTACCCCTTCAGAAGAACTCTCTCAAGAAAAGGCCTCTTAACTGTTTCAGAAACAGAGAATGGGAGGGGGGGAAAATACTTCATAAATGGAAAAAGCATTCCCTCAGCCAGCTGATCAATTTTCCTTGCCATGGAATAAAGGCCAGACAGGAAGAACTCCTTTATCAAGCAAATTTAAAAAAAAAAAAAAAAAGCAACCTTCTTTCCAACTAAGTTTCCTCCAACACTAAAAAACTCTGGCCAGGTGTGGCAACACAGGCCTTCAGCTACAGCCTGGAAAGAGTGCTGCTATCCACAGCAACACAGGCTACCAGCTGTCCCACTGAAGCAGTTTACTAGGAAGGAGCTGAAGGGCAACAGAACCACCATTTTTGTGACCATTCACTTCTTAGTTTCTCTCTGTGCTGTTTGCAGAGGTCTGAGGTTTAACTATAGATTCTGGACAGGAAATGATCGCTTTTTTCCCCCAGAGGAGCAAACCCACCAAAAAACTCTGTTAATCATTAATTCCTTTTCAATGCCACAGGCCAACTTTCCTGAATGCATGTAAAGCCTTCAAAGCAGAGTTCAGCAGCCCAAGCTGCTGGCAAGAAGAGGTACTCAGAAGGGCACATGGGGTGATTGGCACAGAGCCAGAAGCTTGTTGAGGAAAGGAGTGTGCCCCAGGTCTTAAGCACATACATCATCCTGGAGAGGCAGCAGCTCTGCCTTACAGACTAGCCACATCCCATCAATGAATTGATTGGAATTATCTTGCATCTGTGAAAAGAAGCCCTTCCCAGATCTTTCTGGGAAATCTTGCATGCAACCATGACAAGAAAGACCTTGTTTGTCACTGTACTCTTGAGAGACTGCAGACTTTGCTACAGTAGTGGAAATCAAGATCCAGGCCAAGAAAAAATACTGTATGTCCAAATCCTTTTCAAAACTAGGAGATTTTTTAGACTCAGTGGAAAATACCTTCTTTTGACTGTAGGTTGTTACACAAGCTATACTGGACTGTTGTCATCTTTTCTACTTTCCATTCACCTTTTGTTTAAAGGGCAATATTTCAGACTGGTTTTGTCCTTTTCTGCTGTAGCTACGTAATGCTTCTTCATAATCTGAAGCACAATAGTAAAAATGGTTGATCGGAATCAAGAAAGCACAGCAGAAAGTTTGGGGTGGCACACATCATTATCTCCAAGATACAGCTCACACTGATGCCATTCACTATTTGCCCATGTCCTGTGGTGCAAGAGCTGCAACAATTTCTGAGAAGTGGTGCAAATCAGAATTACTTGAACAGATATACCACAGACCAAATGGGATCATATCCCTTGCAAGCTCCGCATCCAAAGACTTTGATTTCTATATTGCTGACTATCACCGGGCAGAAAATCCAGCTCTGAGGCTAATCTCAGTTCTCCTGAACCATTATGCTGGCACATGATCTCACAAACTAAGAGTATGAGACTTTAGAAATTCTTGTTCTACTCATAAATTCCATTACTTACCAGGCAGGTAAGAAGCTCTGATTTTAAATCAGTGCTTTAAAATAAGTGTCAGTCCAAAAGAGATCAGTAAGACAAACTGTACCAAACTGTACACTGATCACAGAAAATATCCTCTAGTCCACTCACTTTTTAAAAATCTGTTGTCATCAGAAACTTGAGTATTGAAAAAAATAAAAAAATAAAGAATTTCAACATCACTATTTGGTGAAGTTGTTCAATAGCAGTGTTGTGAAAGAGCAAGAATACAGAAAGATACCTCTTGGAGAACAGCATCCACACAGCTGCAGGTATTATTAAGTTGAGGACAAGGAGAAGAGGAGGCTAAGGGGTGACCTCATCTATGCTTTTAAATATGTGAAGGGTGTGTGTCGGGAGGATGGGCGTCAGGCTCTTCTCGGTGAAGCCCAGTGACAGGACAAGAGGCAATGGCTGTAAGCTGAAGCACAGGAGATTCCGTGTGAATACACATAGAAATTTTTTCCCAGTGAGGGTGACAGAGCACTGGCACAGGCTGCCCAGAGAGGTTGTGGAGTCTCCTTCTATGAAGGTATTCAAAACCCGTCTGGACGCGCTTCTGTGTGACCGGGTCTAGGGAATCCTGCTGTGACAGGGGGGTTGGACTAGATGATCTTTCAAGGTCCCTTCCAACTCCTAATATTCTGTGATTCTGGCAACTGTCCCATGAGCACACCACTCTGTGTCTGACTTAACATTTTACTAAAACTGTGTCAAAACCACTATCCTCTGAAATACAATCACTAGCATAAACCTGAGGAAAACCCACAGACCACCAAACTGTCATCCAAACTGAACCACACCTTTATTTATCCAGCAGAAGAGAGGGGGGGAGAACAGTAATTGACAGGGGAAAGAAAACTAAGGAAAGCAATAGCTGGAGCACAGTCCGCACACAAGTAACAGCACAGAAGTCTCCTGCTTCTACTAGACCTCAAAGCACTCCAAAATGCAGTCAGAATTAGTATGGTCCTGCACTGATCATGTCTCCCAAGACTATTAGTTTTTGTGTGCAGTTGTGAAAGGAGTGCAGAAAGGAGCAGGGAAATGGTAATTGCTTGCCCCCAGCATCCAACAAGTACTCTAATTATACTTAACAAGTTCTGCTTATCAAAGTGCTCTTTCCTGCTCCAAATTTACAGCAAAGAAAACACGTTACCAACTCACTTCAGTGTCAAAGGCAGCTGCAGGATGCAAAAACAATGTTTATCTTACAACTCCACTCCTCTTCCAGGAGAGCTGTTTGCCAATCACAAGAAATAGGACTGTTTGCACTTGAGTGTATCAGATTTCAGTCCTGCAGAGTTAGTTCATAAGGCTATTGTCAAGAAGGGAGAACATACATCTGAAGACAGCACTATCAAACATACCAGCACTCTTCCTAGAATCATAATTGATACGGTTGGAAAAGACCTCCGAGATCACTGAGTCCAACTTTTAACCTAATGCTACCATGCTCACCACATTCTTACATGCCTCTTGTCTGTCTCAGCATACTCCAACCAAGAGCAAAGCAAGATGGTAGTGCACAGCTGCTTCCTCAAGGATTCCCTGCTGGGTGCAAGGAGAAGGAAGCTGCTCATTTGCATGCAGAGGGAACAACAGAGGTACTTTCCACAGGCAGATGAGGAGCAAACTGGGACAAGGAACTGGTGGGTAAGGAGGAACCGAGGCTGGTAATAATTAAGAAAGAAGACTTAAGAATGCAAACTGCTAAAGGAGAAGAGACAGAAAGGAGAGGGGAAAAGGGGTAACGAATGAAAGGAAAAGGCAGATTTGTGGAAGGAGATATGACCTACAATTTTCCAGACGAATAATGCTGGGCTGAAAAGGGAGCAGAGCCCAAAAATTCTGGGACAAGATCAGAGGCAGGGATTGAGACTGCCTCAATCTGTGGGGACTGTGTCAGTGAGATGACCAGAGCAGAAGTGAAAGACTAGGAACAGCTAGTGGGGAGGAACAGAAGGTCTGAAGGGTAGAATACTAGGATTGCTTTGTCAAGAAGGTAGGGGACTGAGAATGAAAATGGAAGCATGGTAAGGAGCTTTGGATGGAAAAAGGATTAGGACAAGGACTGTCTGGAAAGAGGAAATAAAAGAGGCAAAATGTGTATCCACCAGAGCACTATGTCCTTCCAGACTGGCTCTGAATCTATGTTTTCAAGTCTCACCATTTCACAGCTGCCAGCAAACATCTGTGAAATCCACTGACCATGTCCCACTTCCTCTCCATGAGGATCTACACAAAGAATGATAACCTAGCATTGCTACCAGTTGTTCCATAAAGGCATGAGGCAGAGTTCTCTGTGGTATCTAAAGGTTATAAATCTGTTGATATGTGAACATAATACAAAATCTTAATTTCAGCTGACTTTGCAACCCTTGTAATGTTCTTTTAACATAACCACATACAGAATATACACATAGGAATAATTACTCAGAATTGAAATGTAACCATCTGTAGTGAGAAATGAAACATCTGCTTCACAGCAACGGTACATGACATTTTAGAACAGGAAGAGAGGATTATGGCATCTGAGCAGAGCAATGGGGGTAGTCAAGATAGCAATTTGTAATCTTGCAAATTGGAACTTGACCAAGGATATCAGAAGTTACCACTCCCTTGCAGAAAGCTGTTGTGCAATCTGTAACAACTAAAATGCAACTCTTATTAGTGTAAAGAAAATCCAGATTAAATTAATGCCCTAGGCATTAAAAAATCATTACCAATTTACAGATAACTTTTCAAAGTATTTTGCATTTTTCCTTATTCTACTGACAGCATGACTCTACACTCTTGCTGTGCCACAGAGATACAAGTTGCCAGTGGAGTAATTAACTACACAGCCATTCTCACCGCTTACGGCACTCAGCAGCATCATGCAGCCACACGGCGCTCCAGGGATTTTAATGGCACTACACCCAGATGCAGCATCCTGCACAGATATGTTAATTTTGAAGCTGAGCTCTAAATCTGCCACTGAATTGTGACAAGCATCATCAGAGCAATGTATCCCTTCTGGCAAAAGTGTTCTGGCAGCCCCAAAAGTAAATACAAAGCTAATTACAGAGGCAGCAAAATAATACTATAAAGCCACGTACTTCAGGCAAGCTATACTGGCTCACCGCATTTAAAGGGATACTGCCCAATACAGTTGTTTAAAGTTTGTTTCAATAAAGGTGTTTTTGAGGTGATCAGAAACTTGATTAGTCTTTGACCGTTGGAAGCCCAAGTGACTGAGTCACCATGTAAATAAAACCAGACTGTTAGAGAAGATCAAATATGACCACTTGAGGTGACTGAGTTCAGAGAAATGAAAAAAGCAAACACACAAAAAAAAGATAAACAGTAAATTCAGCTTTCAATTAAGATTTTCTGCAACACAGTATTTTTTTAAAGTGACAGTGTCCCTTTAAGTAAAGATTATTTTGCTTTTTCTTGAAGCTACTATTAGTGATTTTGATGGGATGGTTTTCTCTAAAGAGGCATTAGGAAGAGAAGCAGGAGGAGGGAAAGGTATTGTGAAAATAGCATTAAACAGGGATAAGGGTCTGTTAAGTGTAATTCAGCATCAACCCTTTTACAGCTCCTACTCTATGCACATATGGGTATGGGCCAGCCTTGATGGAACTAACTAGGAAGAGGGTTTTAAAGTCTATCTGCAGAAGATACCCCAGGAAAGAATGTCAGAGGAACCGAAGAGTGTCAGTGAACTGAAGAGTAGAGGGCTAGCAGAGGACTGTCACATCAAAATTACCATGGGGGAACTGGGCAACAAATTAGGTCTAAGGAGAAAAGTCTCCTGTTTTGAAACTTGAACTTAGGTGGATACTCTTAACTCAGGTGGGTGTTCTTCAATAAAAGCCTATTGTACTAGGACAATTTGGAGTCACTCCCAACAGCTACTGACAGATACTGTGTGGGACAGCCTCCTCCTAGAGGAGAAAAAATGACAGTTAAAAGCCTGGGCAAGATTATGTTTGAAGGATCAAATCCAGACCACAATGAAATCAGGGAAGACTTCTAGTGATGAGTCTTGGATCAGGCCTAGAGCATGTGGATCTTTCACTCTGCAAAGCTGAACTGTAATGCTCTCCCTCAACAAAAACACACCTTAGATCAAGCAACTTCATAATCCAAAAGACAAATGAAATGAGACCCTCAGGTGAAAAGGCAACCCAGCAGAGTTTGCTTTCTCTTGGATCTGCTAACAGATGTGTTCATTTTATAGGAATAGATTTAGGGTGATTAAACTAGCAAAGGGAAATTTTCATTTTTGAGATGGGCAAATGCTAAATGCCATTTGCAACCCAAAAGTTAACCACCTACTACAGGATTCAGGAAGTAACATTAATTAAACAAATGCAGAACCACGGTACAGAGCGATGACCAGATTACAATCACCAAGTGCAAAAAAAGATGAACACTGTAATGTGTGTTTAGCACAAAAAAATTATATTAAAAAAGGGTGGGGAAAAAAAGCATAGCAAGAAGCTTTTTAGCTGTGTAATGATGCAAACTGGGCTGACTGGAAACACTAGCAGCAGATGACAGCAAAAAAGACTGGAATTCTTAACAGTGGATTCTCTCCTGACCTCACAATACAACAAAACAAGAAAGAAGTAGTATCTGTCATCTAAAAGTGTTTCCAGAGTCCCTTGAGGGAGCATTTTGGTTTTGTTAGATCATCAGCACACTGGCTTTTTTGGAAGAAGCAAATATGCCTCAAGAGCTAACAGTATTCTAAAGGATTAGTCATGCCATTGCCTCCCTTTCCACCTCCTGCTGTCCTCTTCCTGTTAAAATGTTTTCCTAACAAAGACTTCAGTGGTGGAGTTGGACATTACATAGCAGAAGCAAAAAAACCCCAACAGAATGGCCTTCCACTGCTAGCAAGGTGGCCTGAGTGAAAACAGTAAGTAAATTTTGAAATAATCAGCACTATGGAAAACAGAAGAGGGAGCCTTACACATGGTTTGTGTAGCATGCCAGGATCTCCTCTTCCTGAGCTGGAAAAGGGGTTCTGCTATAGCCAGTCATGTGCAAGGGCTGTTTCGTTCTTGTTTGTGAGCCAAGGATGGGAGAAGTAGGTGAAGGGAGGGGTGGGAAGGAGTGTCAGCAGGGTTAGTTTCAGCAGGAGGTTCAGCCATACATACCACCCAGATGCAAGTCGATGAGGTCACTGTAATAAGACTCTCCCCAATAGTCTACAACAAGGAATTGGTGAAGACAGAGTTATTGAATCAGATACCCACCCTAGCCCCACAAAATCAAAGCAATATACGAGAAAAAGACAGAAACAAACAGTAAAAAGACAAACAAGAAACATGTAGCTACACATGTGGGCACACACATACATGTAAATTAAATATATGCTTTTTCTGTATGTATATGTATATGTATACATATAAATATATTATGAACATATATATTGGGAAGATGAGAAAATTCCCAGCAGGCAGGCAAGGACTTCCAAGGGGTTAAAAAAAAAAAAATCATAAAACCTCCACAGAGACACTTCACCTATTTCACCAGCACCTGACACTGACGGCTTCCCTGTTCTGGCTGAAAAAAGCAGAACTAAACTTGTTGCTTTTATTTTGAGTTAGCGTGTCAGAAGGAAACAGTGTCACTTCTTAGGTCAGCTGCAGGAAAGGTGTAAGGGTTGATTTCTTGGAGATGAGTGGAGGATGTATGGGCAGGCCACGTGGGTGGGAGGCACTGACTGAGCACTGACATGAAGGACAAACGGCTAAGCATAGAAAGATGGGCTTGTGTGTTTCTGCTTACTGCAGTATCTGTGCCAAGAGGAACCTGCGCACAAGTGTGTGGAACAGAGAAATGTACCTCCACAGCTGCTAGAAACAGGTACACCACGAGTGTGGCACCAGGTAATGTTTCCTTGGAGAAGAGACAGATGGGAGTACCAAGAGCACTGTTTCTCACTGCATATGAATCACTTGATGTAAAGAGGTGGCTCTTAAATTTTTCCAGCATTGATCTGACAGCAGGAGACATTTTCCCAACTCTTAAAAATGACTATCAAAGTTTATTCAAAGAGGGATAAAGGAGGAAGAAAAAAGTTCCAGAAATTTCTGATTTTACAGAATGTTTAAGTTAATCACTGAAAAAAAAAAAGAAAAATCCCACAAGAAATCAAAGTCCTAAGCATGTCCCAACAGGTGAACACGCTATAATCTGAAGTACCATTATACTAATAGCAATCCCATTTGAGGTGTCTCTTGGGACACCACAGAAAAATCAGAAAATTCTTCACTGAGATTATCGTACTTTACCTTTGAAGTGAAATACCATGAAAGATAAGAAAGTGGGGGAAAGGAGGAAAGAGGAAAAGGGTTGACAAAAGCTTAAACCACCCTGTCATGTTAACAGGCGGGATCCCAACCTGAACATGACAAACATGACACCTGAAATAGAGCTTACATTGTCACTTGAAATATAACTTACATTCCAAACCATTCATTCTTGCTATGAATGTGGTTATCAAAAGCTGAGATTTTCAAAAATTATCACAGAGAACATATAAAGCAATTAAGTAATCATAGTGGTGAGATCATTTTCTGAATCTGAAACTAAATGTTGAAAAAAAGCTGAGCACTCAGCTTTTAAAAGAATAAGAGACCAATCGCACCTTGCTTGAGGCTGAGCCAATTTAAAAAAGGAAAAGACAAGGAGGTAACCAAGAAGGTGCAATTGTTTTGTCAAAATTGAAGTTAACAGTGACCTCTAAAGTGTTTCTGAGTCAGATTAGTTGAGTATCTTCATATAAATATTGCCACTTGATTACTATCAGATAATGAATGAAATTATCTGGAAAGAGTATTGAGCTGTCTGTACCTATTGCTAAGATCTAAAGTAACTGTAATTTTATAAGGAAGACAGCAGGGCATCACTGCAAAGAATTTATAGAGAGTCTTCTCAGTGTAAGTCACTTGGTAAGAACATATTACAGATGATGCAAAATAGATGGAAAATAAAAGAAAAATTATTCTAAGTAAACAAATTCTTCCCTATAGTATTGGGTTTTGTTCTTACCACTCCAACTGAAAAATACTTTTTTCTCAAAAATGGAAAGAGGTCTAGAGGTCAGAGATCTGAGGAATGAAAGTTAATGGAAGACCTCTACAAAAGCAAAACTTGAAATTCTTCACAGACAGGAGAGATGACTAACAAGCAACGTACTGAAAAATAAGAAATGACAGAAGTAATTCAGATGGTCTTGCCTACAACAGAAAAATCGCAGAATCATTATGAAACATAGAATTCTCTTTCTTCTGTCAGGATTTTCAAGTAGTAGAAACTGCCTGAAACTGCTAGTAGGAAACTTCTACTAATACTATCTAAAACTTCGTATTTAAATGCCTAGATCAGTGAGTGATTTGTTATTTCCCTACAAAAAGCGAAGCTGAATAACCCACTCAATACAGATACTAACATGTTATCCTAGTATTGTGAATACTTGTTGCTGCCTACAGTACAGCCATTACTTTGATCCTGCATTGCAATGCTCTACTCATGTGGACAGCATAGGAGGCATAGCTCCCACTCTCCTCCATTTCTTCTCCCTGTACAAGCTTATTAAAAGAAAAGAGGTTTTTTTTTCAGAAGACAATATCAACTTTATAGACTGCCCTTCACTTTCTAAATTTTTTGTTTACATGGTTTCATTAGGGAAGAGACCCTTCAGAGACAAGAGCATGACTCCACACCTTTTACACAATGGTATCTGCTCAACGCAGTGGTCATTGCTAGGTTAGTATCTTAGACAATGCAGATGACAAGACAGTTATACTGCCCTCCTGAATAATTAATGGCTATTGGAGGCAGAAATTAAGTCTACTTATGGAATGTGATGCCACGGACTTTAAAAAGAAGAAAATCTGTTATCACAAACATATGTAAAATGTCCATGCAAGAGTCGTTGGGAGAGGTGAAGCATGGAATTTATTTATAATCTTGTGTTTCAGCCAACACAGGTTAGAACATGCTTTCTCCCTGCCCCCACCAACAGAATGTGTTTCTTCTTAATCCCCTTGAAACAACAGTGAGTAGAGGCTGGTGAATTCTTTATGACAGAGTTAAGCTTCTGTAGCCATAATGTATGATCTGTTGATAGAAACATGTTGCAAAAAGCACCATGACCTAGAGATTTCCTGAAGAGAAGAGATTAATTTTGCAAAGGGTGACTTACAATTCAATAATTCTCATGGGAAACTCACAAATACACAAGCTAATCTAAGATTGCTTCCATTTTCGGAGAGCTGGGAGTGAGAAGTTTGTTATACGACAGTTTAATTCTCCACTCTTCCACACAAAACAGCAATTCTTGCTCTTGGTCATATTCTGACCTCTCTGAAGTATTCTAGCATGAAAAATATTTCCTCAGCTGCTAAGATTTCCCACTTGTGATGACATGTCTTACATTCAGCAGCTGAGTAATAAAGACAAGACTTGCAGATGAAAAGAAGAGAAAACAATTAAGAAGAGGTGGTTTTCTTAAGTGCAGTAAGTGGCAGGCCAGAAAACAAAGTGGGGGTACACAGAAATACACAGGATGAGGAAGGAGGAACCACCACAAGGAAAGTTTTTGCACAAGACTATTTTTTTGAACCCGCAAATGAAAAAGCAAGTCAGATCACAAAACCATTGAATTCCTCAAGACTGTTCTCCATACTTGTAGTACCTAATTGCTTTGCCAACTACTCAAGTCTTGCTGCTTTGGCACACCTTTATGGAACACCTAACATACCTAATCCTGGACAAGTAGTAAGCGGCGGGAAGTCACAACAGACTTTTTCCTCTGTTGAACCTTCACTGCTTAATCAAGTTCCATCTTCTCATGCATCATAGCAGTTCTTCAATCCAAACAACAAGCCAAAACATTTCCCAAACACATGTTCTTCTATTACTATTCCTGACCTCTGACCCTTGCAATCAGGTATGTAATCCTCAGCCTGTCAGGTATACACTCACTGCATTTGCCTGTTGGATGTTTGACTCCTTGCAACTGAGGATTTTTTTTTCCAAATCTTTATACTACTACCAGCATTATCTAAAACAAGTACTTCTTCACTCATATGCTTACCAGATCAGATGACACTCATTTAATTTAATTTCAATAACACATAACATTCCTTTAACAGCTTGAGATAGAAATCTTTCAGTACACATACGCATTACTGCTCTGCACAACTTTATCAGAAGTAGCCAGTGTGCTGGGCTGTGCAGTGAGGAAGATGTTCTGTGATGGTCCCTTGCAAGGACACTACCTTGATAACTCAACACAATAGAGAAAGCACACACAATTCACAATTACTTCCTTAACATACCATCAGGGTTCTCTTACTGTGACAGTTTTATGTGGATTACAGCTAGGAAACCCCTGCAATTTTCTAGCTGTAATGTCCAACAATATACAGGAACAGTCAGACAGCCACTATTAATAGCTGGAGAATTACCTCCTAAGCCTCAGGCAAAGACAAGTGAAGTAAGTCTCTGTCAACAGGGAAGTCCCAGTATTTGAAGAAACACAGGAAAAACAAAAGTACACAGGAAAAACAAAGTCTCAAAAAGATAGCAGAAAAGGGAGAAGGGATTCACATTGGACTCCAGGCTACAGCGGTCCAATTGCCTCTAAATTCCAAGCAGCTATGTATGGACTACGGCACAAGCAATTAATAAGAAAACATTAAAAAGCAAACCAACTCCTGATTGATACCTGCTTCTCCTCGAAGGGCCTTCTCCACAGCAACTCCTCTCTCCTCGAGTTGCCTCTGCTTCTCTTCCACTTGCTCAAGCTGCCGCTGGATGATCTGTTCAGAGAGAATGGAGCAGAACCTCACCAACAGCAATCCTCCTGTTCTGTCTGCAGCACACAACCAACACTAAGTGACTTCAGCCAAATTGTCCTCTTCAAATCCAAGTATTTGTATTCAAGAAGACACTGATTCAAAAGCTAGCAGCACAGTCCCAGTAGTGACAACATCCTTCCCATCCCCTTGCATTCTACCCTTGAATTCTGCAAGCACCTTCATACTCACTTAATTGCTACAACTCAAATCACCTTCCTGAAGATGACGCTATTCCATCAGCTGAGCCCCTACCTCGAGTTTTATACAAATCTCATGGCCTATAGATGATGCCAGCAGCTTTCCAACAGATCCTCTAGTAATCACTGGTTCATTTGTTCACACTTCATCATCTAGCAAAGCAATGACAGATACAGCTTCAGCAGATATTATCTGACTATCACTGTTCCATTCAGTGCATGATGGGAATGGGTTCAAGTTGTGCCAGGGCAGGTTTAGATTAGATATTAGGAAAAATTTCTTCACTGAAAGAGTGGTGCAGTATTGGAATAGGCTGCCCAGGGAAGTGGTGGAGTCACCATCCCTGGAGGTTTTAAAAAAACAGACAGATGTGGCTTCAGGATATGGTTTAGAGGTTACACAAGTGTAGAGCTATCAGTTGGACTTGATGATCTTGAAGGTCCTTTCCAACCGTGATAATTCTATGTGTCACTTGCCTCCAGCTGAGAGGTGTTATGGGCATTATTTTTCCCACTGTGAATCTACCACGATAAGATTCAGTCATTCTTTCCATGTTTGTGACATGATAGGGATTTGAAAGAGGAAGCAAGAGCAGGGACAATCACAGAGAAATACAGAAAAAAGTTCCATCTCCGGATCCTCTTCTGAAACACCCAGAGGAATGTCAGGATCATGGTGCTTTCATAAAGAGTTAGCTGTGTGCCATGACATGAAGAATGTGGGACACTACCTGAGCTCTGTGCAACCTCTTCAGCTCCTCTTGCTTGGCTTGTCTACGGGCAGCTTTCTGTACTCGACGAGTCAGCTTGGCATTCAGCTCCTCTTCTGTGTAGGCTCTCTGAAGGAAGGAAAGACAGGATCATATTTTATTTGCATGCTTAGAGGTATGGGTAGAGGGATGACCATTTTCTTTTCCGAAATCTCAGAAGGGAGGTGTTCTGTCTTTGCCACGCCTGTGTCAAATGTCAAGCTTCTGTAGGCAGAGGTGTTCCCAGTGCAGTGAGCAATGATCTCAGGGTCAAATCAGGAGTGAAGAAGCATATAAGCTGACTGCAAAGCTGTGATTTTATATAATGTCCTGCCTTCCACTGCTATATGAAACCTTTCCCCAAAGATCAAATCAATTTTTATTCTACCTCTCAGGAGATTTAGCCAAACAGTTTTAGTTAAATCAATGAGTACCATATAGAGGAGTCACCTTGATTTCACTTGAAAGCAGGCACTTACAGCAGTATAAGCAAAGAAATTATTATAGACTAATGTAGTTGTATTCGTATTCCCTTTTCCCTGTTCTACTCTGGAGCAAGAATATCCACAGTTGGGAGTTATCCTGGTATAACTGGTAATGACTACCTGTGTAAATCTGTGCAACTGTCCTATGAATCAAGAAGGCAAAAAGACATTTGAAAGCTGAATGACATTCTGCTGTGAGGTGGGAAATCACATCTCAGGAGAAACCCCACAAAACTGACTACTGTAAAACAGAGTAAACAACTTCTAAACTAAAACTAGTTATTACATCACCTGAAGTCATCCAAAAGAAGAAAGGCTATGTTTATGGAAAAAGAACAGTATTTCCTTCTCTTCTCTCAGTGAAACTAGCTTAAAAAAAAAAAAAAAAAATCAGTAATTTTTTTTGACATTTCTGAAATAGGGTTTACTATCTTCTCAGGTATACTAGCTGGATGAGTCATGTCTAAAAAGAGTTTCCTCTCATGGACTTTTAAGAGTGTCAAAGAAACTTCACAACTACGTTAAGTGTAACTACACTGAAGAAAGAACTCTCTTCCCACATACACATGTGAAAGCTTTAAGGGACAGCTGTAAACAAATGTCTTCCACTTCTGGAAAGAGATTTTCTCCATGGATGATCAACTTTAAGGACAAAATGTTAAGACAGACCACCCTGAAATTTGCTTCACCTAGCTATTGTACTGCCACCCTGGTCTGCCTACCTCTGGTTTACTGTTCTCAGTGATTAGAGTTTAAGGCAGGATCACAGCTCTATTAAAAATCCCTCAGGTATGTGGCTAGCAAGCACCATCATTAAAGCTCCAAGAAGGCAACACTTCACTCTCTTTTAAAACAGAAAATCCACAATAATACCCAAATCGGAAGGTAAAGTGATACAGGTTGTGACTTCCCTATCCCATGTGATTGTGAAGACAGGACAATAAGAATTTCAGAAAGCAGCAACATTCCTGAAATAGAAATGCAACTTTTCTCTTGATTTTAGCTTGATACAGACTTTCATTGAGATTTCAGTGAAGAGTTTTGAGTGATGCTGATTGAAGTGTGATGATTCACTTGAACTCACAATCTAAGCATTAAAAGAAGAATATGCATAAATATTTAATTGCCTTGAAAAACAATTTGTTCTGAAGCACAAAGATCATCCACATCACTCTGTACACTGGTGCACAGCCGTGCACTGATAACTGCATGCATTCTGACCAGATGGTCAGTTTGGAGCTTAATGCATTTTTGGTATACAACCTCTACAAAAAGTTTGCTGCCCATGTCTGCTAACATCTCAGGCATGCACAGTCAATGTTTGTGATGTTAGTGCACATGTGATGGGTAGCTATGAATTCAATGGGTTAATATAGGGACATGCAATGCAACAATGGCCAACTAGTGGGAATGGAGACACTACCTTTGACGAGTATGATCTCTTGAATGCCAAGGCGTGTGGTACATAAATCGACTTTAAAGGGGGAATGGTAAAGGGAAAAAAAAATAAAAACACATACAAAATGAAGCAAAATCAGTTCAACATTGAAAACAGATGCACAGTAATAAAACAAAGCTGGTTTTAAATGAAACAAAATTGTGCAAATGCCGAACATGACCCAGACTGATGGAGCACAATGGAACTTATGTCTGCAAAATGAAGTTCCTAGCACTCTCCTGAAGGCAACTATCTCTGGTAGCCTCTTTGAGAATACAGTCAACATGGAAATACCTTTTTCAAGATGAATTATTTGGCCTTTATCTATCTATTGTTTTAATATCCACTGAGCAAGTAGACATACATACACATACCAAATTCTGGCTTAGGATTTGGAATAGTTTATGCTGGGGCATATTTGGTCTGAATCAGCTCAGCCAATCATGTATTACTCTATCAAGCAATTCTCTATTGGCAATCTGATTTGCCACCTCTCCTAGGAGTTGTGTTTATTTCATGGTTTTACATTCTCTCTACTTCATAGAAATTATCATTTGCATTTAACTAACAGGACAGGAGAAACACCAGATAGGCTCAGAATGAGTTACGTGTCCTACAGTAATGGAATCTCACTATCTGAAAAGAGAGCCTCCAAAGAACCTGAAGAGCAAAAATTAGGAGGAGAAAAGAAATCACTGCCTTCTCTATCAAAAGACATTCTATTACCTTGTACCTGAAAATAAGGCAAGTAAACTACTTAGGTATTAAAAAAAGAGTTAAATTTTCTCTGTGTCATGACATAGAGAGGGCATTGTGTCATTCTGGGTGAACAGTCAGCATTTTGCATTTCACATTCAATTAACTAAAAACCAGTCATGAATGAGAAGCCACAGAACAACTTCAGCATGTATGAAAACTTCAGTATAAAGCAAGCTACTTGCAGTAGTAAAACATATATCTGATAACAACACAGTTGTACAGGAACAATGACAAACACACACAATGACACACACCTATAAACATGAGACCCACAGGGCATTTACATTAGGAATTCTTTACAAGATGCTTCTCCTGAAAGACACTACATTAAACAACACTGAATAAATTCACTGCTGAACACAAGGAACAGGCTACTAAACACAGCAAGCTGGCTGGGAAGCAAGCTCACTACAATATCAAAAGAGCAGCACAAGCAGAATTTCAGTTTAGAGAAGGGGTTCACATAAAAGTTTTGTGGCACACAGGAAGTCAACTTGTACCCACAACAAGTAGCAGGCAGTTTGTCACTTAAAAAGTACAATCCCCAGCCCAAATCAGTACAAACCCAATTTTGTCAGTTTTGAAGTTCATCTACATCTCTTTTGACTGGAAGACATTCCAGTGTTCGCATGCACATTCTATATCCTTGGACAGGATGCAACAAAACTAGGGAAGTGGAGTTATCAGATTAGTTGCCTCTCAACAAATTAATTCTCAAACCTATTCTTTAGGGAATAGGTGGATGCTGAGTAAAGAAATTCTTAATGTAACTTCAGCAACAGCAAACGGGAGAAAGTGAAACACCACCACTTGGTGTCTACTCTTGGTAGAGCTGGTGGCATATTTTTCAGCATTAGGATTCCAGGCATCTGCTACTGTCATCCATCCCCCTCAATGCTTAGTGATGGTTATATTTTCTTCTGCAAAAGCCATTTTAAATCAAAGTAGTTCAGCACAGAAAGAAGTGACCATCAAGACATACCAGAGTCTGAAAACAAGCACAGACCATACTGGAGCTGTGCTTCCTCCTGGAGGAGCTTACAAGGCAGAACAGTAACTCTGCAACTCTTATCTGAACCCCCTGTATTGCATATCTGTCCTCTGCTAGCCACAGGTACCTCATTCTTATGCATCTCTTGGAAAATGGAGAATTTCTCATGAAATGCCTTGAGGGCATGCAATGAGGAATGGAAGGGGAGAGGAAAAAAAAGGAAATAAAACCAAAACCAAAATATCTTCCTCTTAGAAGAGATCTAGACCAACTACGGAGAGAAATTAGAAGAGAGGTAAGCAAATACAAAAAATTCCTACTTATTTCATCAACTCCTTCCTCCAGCCTTAAATCCACCAGTTATTCTAATTCATTTCACTACATATACATAGAAAACATTACCTATAACACTTTAATTTGCAATGCTTTGTCATCTGAGCCAAGTATCAACTAGATCTTGCCATTTGAGATTGATTTATGCACAGTGGATGATAGGTTTGAGACAGGAAGCACAGACCGCTGTACTTGTGACACGACCCTTTCAGATGGCCTTTTCTTCCAGACTTCTTTTAACATGTGAGCCAGGCACCACCAGAAAGGGACAGAGGGAACAGATTTTTCATTTTTAGTACCAGAAGGGTCTTAGTGTTCTGTGTGGTCAAAGAAATCTCTACTTATTCCTCCCAACTTTGCAAACTCTGTTTAGGAAAGCTTAGAAGCTCTTAGGAATGAAAGAAGGTTTCTCCCCTATTACTGTGATCGAGCAGCAGTTCCTTACACAGTTCACTTATTTTTGCATTACTAGTGCCATCCTAAAATCAAAATAAATAGTTTCAAAGGAACTAACTTTGGCACTTAGCTCTCACCATATATTTTCTACATACAACTATGTGCAAATAAACTAAATGTATTTTTCTCTCTGGGCTTTTATGGAGACCTGCCGGTGTCTCCTGGTTCCTCCTCAGTAACCTCCTTAAAGCACCATTTAAAGTGAAACTACTTTGGCTAGAAAGCCATTGATATTTTACAATATGACATAATAGCACTAGCTAGGGAAGACTGGTCAGCCACAAGAAACAGCTCTCTCAGAAGCAGCAGTGTTCATACCAGCCCACACTGGAATAGGAACACCAGGCTACAGGAGCTCACTACCATATGTTTCAGCTTCACAGCTGTTACCTGCTCCACAATGGACTCAATGACCTTAAAGGTCTTTTCCAATTTAATGATTCTATGACTAAGTCCTCAAAGAAAACAGGGTCAAAATGGAAGAAACAGTTATGGCTCATCTTTTCTCCAAAAAGAGAAGGGACTAATTCAGACTGTACACATTCTCTTCTCACACAGAAAAAATAAGCAAATCTGCATGAACAGCAAAACTGCAGCCTGTAGCTTATGTCTGAGTTACATTCTACCTGTCCTGACTATGCCCTTGAGGTAGGCAAAAGTACATTTCTGTCTGTAGCTTGCCTGGAATTCTACCCCTTCAATCCATCAAAGAGGCTGGTAAAACAATATCCTAAAATTGGACCCTTACAAAAAGTGAAAACTATATCTTTTTGCAATAACATTAGAGCCAGTGAAGTTTACTCTTCTGACATTAAATGTCTATTTACTGTAGATCACTGGTACACTCACAACAGGGACCAAACTCGTTATTCTGACAGTGATCGTTGTAAAGTAATGTCACAGTGTGACAATAGACCAACAGTGGTGAGTAGCTTGCATTTGTGAAACTAACCTATTTTAGGCAGAACAGGAAAGCCTGTTCGATGGAAGAAACAGTAAGAATAACAACAATTAATCAAGTTTCTGATGTGGTTCTCTGAGCCCATGACCTGCACAATGCGAGATCTATCTAAAATGCATTTCTCATCTGCCTACCTCTCTCTTAGATTTCTGGGAGGAGCGTTCCAAAATATCATCACTGGAGAGGTCAGAGTCCTCTGAGAAACTCAGGTGTTGACGAAGCTGCAAATCTGAGAAGCCAGGAATAAAAAGGGCATGTTAGAGAAGTGGTAACAATTCTTCCTGTCAACGTTTCAGAATTCAGTTGTAACTTAGTTGTTTGAGCTTCAAAAATACTTTAATCCTCCTTCACCAGCCTCAGTTGCTTCGCCAGGGATTTCCAAGTGATCAGCAATGCACTGCTTTGCAACATGATCAGTATTAGTTAGAAGCTTCAATCTAGAAGAGCATCACTTCCTGCAAACACTGCGAAAGTAATCGTCATGGCTCTCCCTTCGTACTCTTACAACATCAATGCTCTTACAACAGATACAGCACTTAAATGACAGCAGCTGGCATTATTTTGGCTATTTGCCCAAGGCCAGAGAAAAGTAATGCTATCAATCACATTTATGGCTAACTTATTTACTGTATCACAAGCTGCCATTAAACATCTCTGCCTGCACCTGATGGCATGTGAGAGAGTTACATGAGGCTGCAGAACTCCCACTCAATAGCAGACAGCTGGACAGTTCCCAGATCACTGAGAAACAGGAGTAACTGCATCTCTGAAATCATCATCCATGCAGCCAGGTAGAAAGGAAGAGAACAAACCACGCCAGGAAAAGACAAGGATTGGATTTAAAATAGAGATTAAATGTCATAAATATATGATTACAACAAGAAGTGCTTATTTCTCAGATCAGTCTAAGGCAAAAAGCATCTGCCTTGTACATATTGAGAAGGAGGCTTTTATTTAAGGATCCTTTTTTTTTTTCCCCCTCCAGTGGCACAGCAACTAATTCTGTCAATATGCAACCGTAATTCTAGTTGCTAGCACTTATCTTGGTTTGCCCATTTGACACTGGAGAGCAGTGTCATTCAGCACAGCAGCAGAATGTCAAAGTAAGCCAAACTTATTTTCAAGGATACCTAGCTGCAGGAAAGGTACAACCTTGCAGAGGCACATATCTATTATACCTGCAGCTGTAATCAACGGAGTAGCTTTGTGCTTGCCAGAATCCACAGTGGCACTGCTTGAGGGAGTACTTGGGCAGGATTTGTCATCAGCCTTTTTCTTCTTGTCTTTCTTATACCCAGAGAAAACAGACTTCCATAATGACCTAGGCTTTGTTGCTTCCTCTGTCCCACCACTAGATTTGTCAGAAAGCCTGCTGTCATTTTTGGATTTCTTCTCCTTTTTGTTCTTACGAGGGGAGAAAAGAGAAGTTCTTTTCTTACTCTTCCCACTGGAGCCTTCTGAAGATGTGACAGACCCTTCAGGTCCAGCCACATCAGCAGCAGGAGTGGAGAACTTCTCACTAGAAGCATCATGCTTTCGTGTGGATACTTCTGCTATTTTCAAAGCCAGATGCTTTGGAGAGTCGTAAAACAACTCTTTGGTCTTCAAGGGCATAGAAGATGCCTTTTGTGCCCTCGTGGCCCCAGCAGCAGCAGATGCAGTCATTTCCATATCTTTCATCTTACACAACTGTTTAGCCATGGCATCACGCAGTGCTTGGCTCTTGACAGATTTCTCTCTGGCTCTCATTCTTTCTTCAGCAAGCTCCTTGGCCTCTGCAGAAATTTCAGGCAATACTCTTTTCTTTTGGTTAACCCCTCCTTCCATTGAGGGTGGACCACCATTTTCTTTGACCAAGGGCAGAAGAAGTGGCTTTTCTGGCCTTGGCCTACTGGTAGGAGGTGTAAAGAACTTCTCATGAAGGCTAGAGTTCTCTGTCCTGTCATCATATGTGTCTTCTACATCATCAGCAAATGGAATCTCATCAACACTCTCTGCAAAAGACTTCCGCACATCATCTTTTTTGGCCTGGGATGACTCCTTGGCAGCAGAGGCCAGCTCATGGCGTGGGGGAACGGGAGGTGTTGATGCTGGTGTTGGAGGTGACCTGGCTTCAACCTCATTCTGCCAGACTGCTTGATACTTCTTTCTCCGCAAAGTGGCTGGTTCTTCACCCTGAGGAGGTGGTGGTGGTGGACTTGAAGGAGGAGTAAGCATGGTAGAGTCAGAAGTGTTGAAGCTCTGGCTAGCCATAGTTCTCATGTTAGATGAACTCTCCTGAAGGCCAAGTCCAGAGCTGCTGGATACATCTCTCCTTACTTCATCAGAACTCTTTAGCTCTTTTTCTGATGGAGATTTTGGAGTAAGCAGAGAAATCTGCTCATTTTCTAACCTGGACGATCCCTGTCTTCTTGGGGCAGGCTGGGGTTTCACAGGATGGATCCTTTCATCCCCTGAAATATTCTCACTATTAAAAGTCTTCAGAGGAGTTCTCTCAAGGGCAGATACATTAAAGTTCGTCTCTGAGCGTTTGTTTCTGTCTACTGGGGTGAGCCCTAAGCTCCTCCGGATTTCAGCACTCTTCATCCAGAACTCTTCTACAAGGTTACTCCGTTTTAGGGCTTCTTCTGCAGTAGTAGGGGTCCCCAGCTTTTCCACCTCACTGTCTTGGCCCCTTAGGACCAGTTTGGCTAAAGGAGTAGATGTTAAGGCTGGGACAGGTTGGAAACATACTGGAGGCTCCACTGGGGATGGAATGGATGTTTCGGCAGAAGGCAAAGGCTGGGAACAGATAGGCATTTGAGCTGATGTTGGGGATGAAGCCAACGTTGGTGCCCGTGGCTGAGACTCTGCTAGTGATGTAGGTGCAATGGCTTCTGGTGATGCAAGTGGCTGGGATAACACTGGAGATGATGGCACCAAAGGGCTCTTAACTTTCCTGTCTTTGGGAATTTCATCCTTTGGTCCTTCTTCAGGAATGAAAGGCTCAGGAAAAAAGCGCGCCTCTGGAGATTTTACTGCACGGGATATTTCAGCCAGGGGAGCTTTTCCATCCTACAAAAATAAAAAAGGGAAATATTAATAGTCACTGGGCACATCAGAATACTGTTCCCCTTTTTCCTTTTAACCAAGTTAGCATTAAGGAAACAATCTAAGTACTAAAATAAGAAAACCCCACATGTGGCATCCCATTAGCAGCCCTGGAACATCAGGTATGGTTCACTTTTCTGCCCCATCCTTTGTAGATGATAACAAGGTAAATTTAATTTTTGGAAGAAAAAAAACGAAAAACTAAAGTAAATTCCAGAAATCCATTTCTATCTTTTCCCAGTCTCCCTTCAAATCTCCAGCTCTGTATTGTGGTGGTCCCTCGTCTCAGACTGATTTGCAGCAGATGTCTCCAGCTCTCATCAATACAGCACTTTCTGCTGGCTAGCATCTACTTCAATGTTTTCAAAGCAAGGGGTGCTTTGCTTTCTCTGTTAAGAGCCAAATTAGGCTGCAATTCTCTTGACCTTAAATGGTCTGAGAAGTCTTGGTTTTCATTTCCTACATCCAGACTACCATATTAGTCAGTAGCACAATTTGTTGGTTTATAAGTTAACCCCTTGGCAGTAGACTCCTTGAGTTCTGATATTATTCTTTCCTCTGACATCTTTTGCATCAGCTTTCTTTTGAACACAGCTTGGTTTAACTGACACATGGCCATTAGAGCATGAACCTCTCTATCTGTGTGCTTGTATGACATATATTAAACACCCAGGACTTGAGTACTGCATAGGTACTAACAGAATAATTAAATGGAGAAAAACAAAACCACACCTTAATTTTAACAGAAAGCGCCAGCAATTGCTGTTGGCAAACCAGCCTTATCCTGTAAGGTGTCCATTGTAAAAGTAAACTGGTTTATAACAAAACTCTCTAGAATAAAGTCTCATTTTTTAGTAATTCCTTAAAAACAAACACTTGGGAGGGAAAAATTGAACTGAAGATTTTAAATGTCGTGGTTGAGGTCCAGCTGGCAGCTGAGACCCACAGCCACTCACACACTGCCCCTCACATCCCCTGGTGGGACGGGAAAGGGAATTGGGAGCAAAATGCTAAACCTCTGCATACATTAATTTTCAAATGTAAATGAAGTCAAGATTTCAAGAGACCAACACGAACTAAAGAGGCAGGAAAGGAGGAAAGCCCACTGCTGTCAGTCCTCACTAGTTTATCCAACAAGCTGTTTTACTGAACTGCAGGCAGTAAGTAAAAAAACTTCGAAGTTTCCCTTTCTTACCTCTGCTTGTTTTGCTTTGGGACTGTCGACTGGAGACAGAGGAAGAACACTGTCACTAGATGACTGGGTAGGGATGGATGGCTTGCATGGATCTGGAGAAGCAAAAATGTTTCCAAAAACTCATGAGATTGCTGGTATTCTATTTTTTTATGTTACACACAGCAAGTAGTGAAAAATTTCTCAGCTTCTTACAAATTCTAGATTAGACATCTGGATCATAGACAAACATGTTTCAATGTCAAAAATGGTACAAACTTTTTAAAATAAAAAATTCTACAAGAAAAAGCAGTTAAATAGGTTCTCATGTTTTAGGAAGAGGTAAATTAATGGATTCAGAACATTCCTGTCAAAAGCACATACCCTGCCACTGAGAGTAGTGAGATGGGTCAAATTCAACAGACTGTTTTCTCTTAAATCTAACAAACGTACAGACTATCTCAAGTGCAATTACAATCATTCAAACACTGATGGGGAAAGCTATTACCTTCAGTCACACTGCAAGAAGCACATTCTGCTCCTTCTTCATCTTCAGAGACTTTTAGTTCTGGCTCTTCTATGCCACCTTGATGTAAGCGAAACTCTGCTTCTGCATCAGATGGGATGTCATCTGATCACAGATGGGAAGAGGGAAAAAACACAGATCTTAGATACAAGACCATTAGGACATCTTTTTTGTTATATAAAAATCTTTTCTTTCTATTCACATAGTGCTAACCACTTCCACAACCCAACTGCCTAAATGTTTCACCCTTTTTTTGTGTGCTAATCATGTAATTTAAGCAGTAAATGGACTACTAGTACAAATAACTAAATTAGTAAAAGTCATACCTCACCAATTTCCTGGAAAATTTTTGATATAGTCTGGCATATGCAGTTCATTTTACACAAGCAAGGGAAGATTTCTGGCATAATAATGTGGACTTTTCACACAATTATTTTTGTTATTCAGCAGGATTAATACTGAATACAGACACAAGACCAAGGTCTCTACTTAACAGACGGTGAGAGGACATGAGAAATTTATGCTACAACCCATGGCATTGAGGTTCTTCTTTTTTTGTCCTTCGCTCCTGGCTCTCTCTTGACTATTTGAAACAAACTCTTACATCACTAAAAATAAGCTCAGTTTTAAGTACCCTCATACAAAGTACTTTCTGCAAATACAATTCTGTTCACATAACAGAATTAAACAATTAAACAATGCATGGTGGTATCCCTACCATCATCCAGCTCTGCACCTGTGTCTCCCTCTTCACCTGCCTGCCCTTCTGTGTCTGCAGGCTCTGTGTGCAGCTCATCCTCCACATCATTATCCTCACATGGAGCTAGAATATATTCAAATATTGAGAAAAGAAACAAAAAAACCCACCCAAACCAAAATATACCATGAAAAGGTTCTACATTGAACCGAAACAGCAGTTTATAGTAGAGCTATTTATTTATCACTGCCAAACAAGAAATCCTGAATTGTGTCACCTGGAAAGACATCTAAAGTGAACTGATACTTCCAGACTCCAATGAATCAAGAAATGCCTGCCCTCAGGGAGTCACCAAGGCATTTGCAGAGAAAGCAGCCAGGGCTTTTCTGAGCAACAAGCCTAGTGAAAAATTAAACAAGAAGGGGACTGGGAGGGCATCAAACCAGAATACAGTTTACTCTTTTTCCAGAAATACTTTTTTCTTTCCCACAGCAGAACAGTTACCACCACTTTACAGTATATGTGCGTTAGGTGAAAACTGCAATCTCACAATGTACCACAACTGTTCATCTTGAAATTGAAACATGCTTTTAAGGGTAAGTCAGAGAGAGTGTAGCTCTGAGATTGATCATTATTACATTGGGAAACTGTTTAGCTCTACACAGCTAGAGCAGTCTCTAGTAAAAACGTCTAAGGGAATTGATATGCTATACAAAGTAGCTATTATTTGGTTTATGAAAAAACTCTCTAGGATAAAGTCTCATTTTTTAGTAATTACTAAAATTAATTGAAACACAAATTGAGACATTTTGAAAAGATATCCGAAACTTACCCTTCTGTTACAGATCATAAATTAATTTGCTGGGTCAAAATAAAGAAAAGATTCTTGAATCTGTAACTCCGAAAATTGCTACTTGTGACAGGATTTAACTACAGAAGGAGAGACAAGACCAAACTGTGGGATCTAAATTTCACTATTAAATGATACTTTTTAAAAAACCCTAAACTTTATGACACTTTGTCCCATCTCTAGTGCTATTGATTATTTGCTTTTTTTTTTGTTAAGCATTTTAATAAGACAATTTAAATATAAAAAAATAAGTGAGCACTTCCAGGGTTTTTTTCCACAGTAGAGTCAGTCAACTACATTGTTGATCTGTGCAGCAAGTTAGGATCAATTCATGTTCAACAACATGCAGATATTTAACTCTTTTGTATATCCTATTGCAAATGCATACACAAAATTACTATTATGCACAACATTTGCTAATTATACACATAGGATATGGACCCACAATGATAAATACATTTTATGACCTTCTTGGCTGCACCTATACCAATAAACTAAGTGGTGTAAGTCTCCAGACCTGAATACAAACATCTTTAGGAGGGCTCCTGGTGCAACTCCCAGCAGTTAGTTCCCATGCTAAGGCTAGAGGCTGTCTCCTACAGCCAGTCTGGACATAGTCCCCTGATTCTTGATGGCAAAAAAGTTCAGCCATATGGAAGTGAATCATGCTGTGCCAGCTTTCTCTTGAGCCAGGTAGTAGGCCCCGATTCTTTTTGTTTGCTAGTGATTATGTGGCTTTTGGAACCATTTATATGACAGCATTACTAATTAAGACAATCTTGAAAACAAACCAACCCTCCTTAAAATTGAGGTCTTCACAGGTTTTTGGTTATTTCAAAACAGAGCCTTCAGTGACTGGTTTGTCTTTTTCCTTTACTCTGAGAATTGTTTTTTTTCCATTATTTTCCCCTCTGTAGCATTAAGACAGACAAACACATGGGCTACTTTATTTTCTGTCAACTATTGTGATAAGGTAGTTATGCTTACATGTGACAAAGCACTGGCCTTCCCTTTCATCAGAGGCTGATAAAATCCAGAATCTTACAGATGTCGAGCATAGGAGACTAAATCAAAGGCTGGAGTGCCCACAGGGGCATTTACAAAATCTACTGAACAAAACCAAACTGTGTCCCAATCTGATTGTTGCTTAAGTATGCAGTAGCTTAGGTTAAGTTGGAAAAAATAATGTCATGGGATGGTTTATGGTAGCAGCAAATGTGAGAAATCTTAATCAAAACTGGCAAGAATGTAACTGATGTTAGGAATATCTGATACCACTATGTATATGTGCATCATCAGATCTAGAAGGCATGAACTGACAAGATATACAGATGTGGTGCTGACAAAAATGGTTTAGTGGTGACTTGATAGTGCTTGGCAATGGTTTGACCTGATGATCTGAAAGGTCTCCTCCAACCCAAATGATTCTATGAGATATAGATATATATAAATATATATAAAGATATATATGTTGGAGAGAGAAAAATGAATCTTAAATAGGTCGGTACACAAAACTCAACAGAAGATTACAAATGCATATGTAAGTTACAACTTGGTGCAAGGGTGGATTCCATTTTGAGGGACATGGAGAGCTTGCAGGTGGCTGGTTATTTTAAAAAAAAAATATATATATACACACATACTGTGCATATATGTTCATACAGTTAGGATAAGGAGCAAAAGGCCAAAAGCTGTTACACAATAACTCAGAAGCTATACACTATGGCAGCCAGACACTGGGATGAGCACTTGGTTCGTATCAGCTAGCAGCTATGAGCAGACTGCATCATGTGCAGACATTTTGGAAACACTGCTGCCTTGCCAAAGCAGCAGCAGAAGCAAAGTTTTATAGGCAAGCTTGCTATTCTGATGTGCCAAAGCAACTTAGCTGTAGATCAACTACCTAGCCACAAACTACTGCTGTTCCACTGATTTAGATACCTTTACTGCTTTACACAAATTTCCTTTCTTTCTCTAATCCTAGGGTCTTCATCTCCTCAGTTTTGTAATAAAGCTTAGAGGACCACATAAAAAAAAACCAGCTGAGCTCTACCATCCTTCAACTTTCCTGAGGCTTTCCTAAACAAAGGGAATCCCAAATTAAAGGGGACAACCACCAACACTACTCCTAAAGATCCCAGCTTCAACCTTACTCTTCTTTCTTGTTTCTTCACCAGATAACTAGAGTTTGCAGTTGCTACAGAGAACTGCAATTGCTTTATGCACCCTCTGTCACTTACTCTTTCGACTGCAAGAAAGCCCCATGTTCTTTTAGTCAAGGAGCTAGGGGAACAATAACTAGCCCAATCTTCAGTTTACAAAGCAAATAAATAACTCAAGTAGATTCCTCCTTCTATTTCACTACACCCAAGATAACCTCTCTGTCTGGCCTGCCTTCAGAACGGTTACAACATGTGTCGAGTTCATGCAAGAACTGTCTGAGCAATGCGTGCATGCACACTCCCGTTTCCTCCCTCCCTCCACATCCAGTCATGCAGTAGCGACAGGGCCATAAGTTCCAGGGTTAAAATAGCAGCTCAGCTGCTGAAGGCATGGAGAAGAGATGGGCAGGGTTATTGTGCATTGGAATATATAGAACATCACCAAACTACCTCCAGGGACCGTCTCCAGCCACGCCTGTACCGCCTCATGGCGTACGGAGGGAAGGTCGGATGCTGAATTTAAAAAACAATAAATTGTAAGAAATCAAAATTAGACCATTAGTGAGTGTCTAAAACAGAAGAGTGACAAAGGGAAATTTTTCAGCAGAAAATACAGGAATAAAACCTATGAGATGTTAAACAACCAATTTCAAGCTTGGGATTGATATTGAGAGAATATACAGATGTCAGGGGCCTAATCTTCCATTAGGACCTCTGTTATGTTAGAGGAAATATGGATGGTACAGTGAGAAAAACACTCTCTGACCAGCAGGTTACTGCTGCTGCTGCACCCCAGTTGAAACACTGCAGAGGAGAGAAACTAAGAGATGAAAGAGCTGAGCAATAAGAGAGGAACAGTCATAACAGGCATTCCAGAACCTGTCCTGCCTGGGTGTCAATGGCAGCTGATGAAGAAGAGCTCCCGAAGCACAATGAGAGGGGCTTCTGTGTACTGTCATGCTACCCCAGGCTGTTACATCAAATCCTATCACTGCTGCTACTGATTGGCTCTCCAAACACCTCCTATCACAGAATACAGCTTAGCCAGGAACAAATTTATCTACTGAACTGAGGTTGAGAACTTACAGTGTATCCACAAGTACTTACTGGTGATATTCCTTTAAAAACCCAAACTGCTGATAGACCTGCCCACACCTGTACTGTATGACAGGGCAACTGAAGCAGCTAATCAGTTGATCAGGACTGTCCCAGTTTGCCCAGTTTTAGGAGAAGAAAGAACAAAAATTTGGAAACGACAGTGATACAGACCCTCAAAGAAGCAGCTAAAGTAAGTTTCTTAACCTTAATTAAAGTTAACACTTTTTACAAGGTGTTTTTAAACATTAAGCAACTACTCTAACAATACTGAACATTACAGATGGTTGAACACAACCTATTTCTGTGGTTGCAGGGAGAGAGAAATACCCATCTTTTCTTTGTAGGGATCAGATTTCACACCAGAAAATCCCAGTGCATTATATAAACTGCAACTGTAAGTGTAGCTGATTTGGAACTGTACCAAGTTGTACCAGGAAAAAAACCCAAAAAAACAATAAACCAAAACAAAACACCAAAACCAAACCCAAAGATCTAGAACTATGAGGAAAAGATTATTATCTGGAATGGAATATGATCAGGCAACATGAGGTAAAGCCCTAGGCTTTTATAATAGAGATGAGTCAGTAACTTGATTTCACATTTGCTGTAAAAGACATCTCTTCCCACAGCACACTTAATCCCTCTACAATTCTAGCACAACGGTTACAGACTCAGAAAAGACCACCACTCACCAACTGCATGGTTAACTTTTATTAAGCCTAGGCTACTGCACAGGTAAAGCACCTATGACAATACTTACCTTAGACATGCTGTAATGTAGTCCACAATAAGGTCGGCAGGGACTGCTGGAAGGTGCTTAAAAGAGAGCTAGACTATTGGCATTTTCTCTCTACAAAGTTTTCCTCTCCTTTGGCAACTCAAAGGTCACTCCTCACATTAAAAATAGTTATACTGTCAAATCTTAAACATTGGGAGTCAAAACCAACACTGACCAGATTTGCAAACCCTTTGAACTCCATCATGCCCTGCTAATACCAGATACCAGTTACACACCTTGAAAAGCAGCTGCAGAGAAATATGCTCAATATAGAAGCTGACCCTATTCAATCTTTGCTATAGTAGCTACACAATACAGCCCTTCAGCTTTCCCTAAAGAGATACAGAGACCTCACTGGCCACAAAAATCACATCACAGATTCTATTACTATCCCTGAAGTCAGCTACCAAGGGCATATTGCCTGCACTATCAAATCATGTGTGTAGTGAGGAAAAATGCTATGGAGTCAAAGCAGGCAGGCAAACAGGTCAGAAGTCACACTACCACAGAGCTGAGAAAGCAGCCATATTAAGTAGACACTGAGCTGAAAAGCAAAATGTTTAACCAAGTGTTATTTCAGTGTGACCTGAAAGTAGTTCCTTTCAACCACTGCTGCCCCTGCTGAGGTACACTGCTCTTGAAGGGCACAGAAGCAACAGAATTAAACAGTTGCAGTGGTGATCCAGGAATTCATGGTGCAGGGCTTGGGGGAGATTACCTCTGGAGGTGGAGGACTTTGAGGTTGAGACCATTTTTTCCTCCTCCTCTTTTTCACGGATGTGTGTCCAGTGCACATCTGCCAGAATCTCCAGAGGATCAACCGGATTTATAATCTGCTGCAGCCTAAGGTTTCCAGCTAGCAGGAGGAGGACATGGAATACCAGGTTGTAGGCAGGGTGTACGAAGGACAGGGAGGAAAAGATGGGAGAACAGTGAAAAGGTAACACATCACAGGAAGGGAAATAAGAAAAGAAGAAAAGACAACATTATTGCCCAAGGTCAGTTTGCAAGGCAGACAGAAAAAGCTCAGCATTGTGTGTGCACGCATACAATACAGCGCTCCTCATACTTCCCATGAAAGCTGAACAATATCATTCCGAAGGCAGAGAGATGATATTAAAAACATCATTGTAGATTATCTCTACTGCAAGCAGCTTCACTGAAATGAAAGACATTCTCTGAGTGTCCAACAGTATGTGGCATATAAATACCAATTTAGCAGAAAACTCCAGCTCCTTCAGCCTATTCATTATGATTATTGCCAAAGACATCTCGCTGTTAAAGGCAAGGTACAATCTGCATTGTAGTTTGATGCACCAAACCAAAAGGTCCTCAGTGCCCTACTACAGAGTTAAGTGCTCCTTTTTACACTGGGTGCATATTTGTGAACTAAGCTACTTGACGGATGTCAAGAGTTTCATGTGTATGTACACACAGGCACACACTTCAGCAATTAAAACACTACTTTGTTTACACTTGCTTTTTTGTTCTGACTTGTTCCAAAGGCAGATTTCTTTTTCTGAAGAATAAGTTTTTTCATTATGACACCCAGACCCCTCACCTCCCCAAAAGGGACTTCCTCCCGCAGAAATGGATCTATTTAAAAGAAATCTTATTTCTCCTCAATTACCTGCCTACACAAAGCTCAGCTACTTATGGAGTGTCAAAGGGAACAGTGTGCATCTAAAGCAACTGCTCAGCAACTTGTTTGATTGCTGCAGAATAACTGCTTTGGAAGCATCTGATCTGAGGTATTATATTCACAGCCCATGTCTTTATTGCTATCTGCTATGAGACTATAGCTCAGTTTTTATTTATCCACAATAAAATAACTCATTCTATCGGGACAGGTGTTCAGCATCTGCAGGAGTGGTCTTCAAAAGCAAATGACTTATCCTGAAAGGAAAATGCCCATTTACTTCATAAAGTAGGAAGTCAATTTTCACAACAGCTGGATTACCACTGAGTAGGGTAAAGCACTATTTCAGCAGTTTAGAACCTCAAAAGCAGTTACATTTTTGTGTGCTGCACTAGTGTTTGAAGGAAACAAAAAACATTAGCAGTATTTAGAGGTTGTACTCATTGTTTCCTGCCGTCTTGTTTTAACAAAGTTCCTCTCTCCCAGCCATGTTTTCCCCAGACTTGACAAAGTGTTTGGGACTTCTGTTTCAGGAATCACTATGTGTGAGATTTGACATTAAAACTGCAGAAGAAATAGGCAGAAAGGAACTGCAGGAAGGGCAGAATCAGCAGCCGGCTATTAAAGGGGAAAAGGGTTCAGACACACAAACTCAAATGCAGAGTGGGATTCACATTTAGCCAAATATTTAACAGCTTTATGTCTCTGTCACATCATCAGAGAGTTTTCATAGCAGTTAGTGCTACCACTTGGTCTACCAGCGCTACTGGACATCCTGCAGCGACAGGAACCTGGGCTTTCCTCACTCGGTATCAAAGCACTTGCATGCAGGCCCCAAGATGAGTAGAGTTAGCATTTGCATTGCCACACCAGATTTTGTGTTAAAAGGTTTAGGTTTGCCAGCAATGGCTGAGAAGTATATAGCCACTCAGCAAGGCTTGGAAAGAGCAGGTCTCACATGATCTGTGTGTTTTAAAATGGATTTCTCTGGAATTTAGACCAGCGTAGCACACACATTTAATTACTCCATGAGTCTCTAGTCAGAGGCCTGAGCCTGTCCGGGTTTAGGACACGGGTCTTTCTCGCCTTTTCCAGCAAATAAACTAGCAGCACAGTCAGCCATGAAGGGCTGCTGCTTGGCTAAGATGCAAGCCTAACCTTTCCTTGAGGTCTAAATGCTTAAGAATGTCAAAGACACCAGGCATAGCCTTCCCCCAAGAATGCCTGTGAAACTTTGCAGGAAGCTGGCCATTAATTACATTTGTATTTGGAAAAGCAGCTTTCCCCTCCAGTTCCCAAGCACTTCAGAAGCAGCAGGCAGTCTCAATGTTTAACTTCAATGGAATGAGAAGCCACCCAGAAATCAAGCCCTTAGGAGCCAAGTCTAAAGCACATTAGCAACTGAAATGGGGAACTTCTTCAGTTATGCTCCTCTGCCATCTTACTAATACTTCTCATATTCTTAATATCAGAAAAGTTAAAGTAGAAAAAATTGTAACACTTCCTTTTTTTTTAAATAAAAAAAAAAGGAAAATGTCAGAAGCTAAGCTACAGTTGTCACAACAAGAAGCTGCAAAATAGGCAGTTTAACAACTGCATATGCCCTCTTACCTGCAGGAAAGCACTTGGATTTCCCTCATGTATTCTGGCTCTAATGAACCACATTGAGGGAATAAGGCATTAACAAGCTACTAGGACCAAGAGCTTCAAAAGAAAAAAAAAAAGCATCAGAAATAAACTGCAAGAGACTGTATCATGGAAAATACCACCACCAGTTAGACTGGAATGGCAGCTTCATTTTATGCTCATGATACAACTGAAAAAACTTGAGGGATTGTTGTAGCTTAATTAGTTTCCCCCACAGACACACATTTACAAAGGACAACAACAAAAAATACAAGTTTGCTGCTGACACAAGCAATCTAAAGGCAGTACTTCTGATGTGCCCCATGTGTCCGACATACTGCACAGGTGCAATTAGTCTGTGTGTATGGAACAAGTCTGAAACTCCTGAACACATGGGGGTTACTGTTCATGCACATTACAGGAGCAAGTTGTCCAGGCTTTCTAGATATCCTGAGGAACCTGGCAGGTTTATCTTTTTCCTACAACATCAGAACTGATGTATGTCACTTGGACCAGGAGATGAAGGTAACAACAGCTAATGAATCAGTTTTTAGGGAATTGATAAAGCAATTGAATAAACCACAGAAACTTCTCATGTGGGACCTGCTTTTTAAAACATTCCCCCCTCCTTTGGGGAAATGGAAGTGGAGATCGTATATGGGTACCTTTAAATGTACCCGTGTCCTCTTCATTTGAGAGATGTTGAAGCCAGAGGCCTTGGTGCAGCTCTTTCTCCCAAGGGCAATACTCCCCCTCTACAGCAGAGGGAGCCACACATCCACATACAACACCAGACACGCGTGTACACACACAAGCGATGGAGAGAAAGAGAGAAAGGACAGAATCAGAAAGAGTGTGTCTGGAAATCCAGCAACTCCCTGTACTCCTGATGTATTCAAGGAGTTTGACAGGAAAACTGCTCAAATGAAACAAGGTCCATTCAAGAACGCCACAGTTTAGCAGACTAACCACACAACATGCATATTACCATACTTAAAAAGCAGGCTTGACTTCCACAGACTTTAGTTATGGAGACAGAGCTCCTATGTTGCAAAAGCAGCCAACCAGCCTGCTGAGCTCAACAAAACTCCAGTAAAGACTCAAAAAAATGGACCTCTGCTTGCATTAGGCAGCCAAAGACCTTTACAAAGAAGCTCTTTGGAGTCTACTAGCCTTCACAAAAAAGAAACGTGAGTACAAAGACAAGACAAGATTAGCGAGAAATTTGGCATGGTAGTGAAACACATCTATTCTTAGCACAAACTTTGCATCTTCAGGACTGAGACAAACACACAGAAAGGAGTCTTTCCCTAAGATATTCCACAGAACACCCTCAGAGCTAAAATGGGAACTACCTGAACCCCCCCATTACCCAAGGTCTTTTTCTAACTAAAGGAGAGCTACAACAGCTGCTTCTGGGGTGCCCTGATGACAGTTACAGGGCACTACCCCTTAGTGAAGCACTCTGCAAAACTGAAAACACTGCCTCTACAATGCTTCCAGCTCTTGTTGACAAAGAACAAAGTGCACATTCAAATCCAATTTGCAATAATTATGAAATAAAACAATACAGCATCTCAAAGCTGTGAATTGCACATGTTGGCATGGTGTATGGGAAACATATTATGTTGGTACTAGTGCTGTAACTGCCCTGTGGGCAAAGATCTTCTGTATTCAGAACGATCCATCTAAAGCTTTCCTTGACAATAACTCTCTCAAGAATCAAAGCAATAAAGTGAAAGAAGAAAAGTTTTCCACGGCAAATTTTTCTCATTCTGAATGACAAACACTCAACTGGGGATTTTCCCTGCTGTCTAGCAGAAAGGAAGGACAAATTAATCTGTCTAACCTTCACTCGACAACTCTTCGTCCTCTTCTTCCTCTTCCTCCTCATCGTCGTCGTCTTTGTACTCTAGCTCATGATTCTCCTCAGCCTCAATCTCTTCTTCGCTCTTTCCCTTCAGAAGGGCATGGATACGCACAGCCTCTTTCCATGGCACACCACCTAGGTCTGAAGGGGGTTGCTGAGGCAGCAGTAGTTCATCATCTTCCTCATCTTCCTCCTCCATCTCAGACTCTGAACTACTGTAAGGGTTTAGAGAAAAAGATAAAGAAACAACTAGTTAATGTTTCCTAAGATAGTCTTAGATCCCTGATACAGTTGTTTCAATAAATACAAGCCCAAAATGTACAATGGAAACTATAACACTAATTTTCTGCTTTCAATATTTCATAGGCATTTTAGTGGAAGCATCACATGTGTGCTGCAGGTGATAGTCCTTGCTCTGCTTCTTTTAGAGCAAGTGAAACAGTAGAAAAGTACCTGTGAAGCCCAAGTCCAAATATTTGTGCAGCATTAATTGCTACAGCTTGTGACAGCTGAATACAGCAGTAAAACTACCTTCTTCATATTGCTCTGGAATAAACCAGTGCAACAGCTCTTAGCAGAGTCAGAATGTAGAAGGTCATATCCATCAATAACAGCAACTACTGCTAGCATTTTGAATAGCTAAGATGTTTTTGGCACTTGTTGGGGAGAACCACAGAAGGCTTTGGGAGTAGGAAATACACAACACAGCTATCAGGCCAAAGAATACAGCATTTGAGCTAAGGAGAGATAGAGGAAAAAAAAAATATACAAAATTCCTTACTTTTCTACACCGCAGACAGAACTACAGTAAATATCCAAGTACACTGTGCAAGTAGTGGCAAGAACCTGAAGGCAGCAGCGCAAGGATAATTACAATAACAAGCTCATTATTCTCACAGCAGTCATGACTTTGTAAAATATGCAAAACAGTAAATCATCAGTGTTTTTCAGTAGACATCTGTTTAATTCTAACAGTTCCTCAGTAAAAGCAGGAGAGGCAAGAACCATAACCATCTATACAGTGACATTTAACCTGGCTCACTCACATGCTGGACTACCTGGAGGTGCCGGGGAGAAGGCTGGCTGCATTTGTCACTGGAAAATGAATGTGAACTACAGCACATCCAGAAAACACATCTGCAGGGTAAAAAGGTCCTCTTCCATTGTTTTTCCCTTAATAGATCATTGTCATGAAAGAACTGTATTTATTAAAGCAACAGTTGGATGCTTCCCATATAGATCTTAAAATGCCCAAATTCATCTTGGCTGAAGGAGAACACTGTTTGTGAATAGTTTGGGTGAATCATCTGAAAACAGTATGCTATACTTTTGCTGCTTCCTTAAGACAGCTATCACTGTAGTTAACAGCCTTTGGTAGAACTCATTCCATATAGACAACAACAGGGAAAACCAACAAGTTGAAAATAATGAAGCTTAAATTGTACATACATTAATAAAATACAACTTGTACAGTTGTAATTCTGTTTCCCCTACACTGGTTTTATTACAGTATGTGACAAACTGACAAAAAAAAAGATATGGCATCATTCTTTGTTATATTGCAGATAAGCCCACTCAGGTGCACAACTTCAAATTAGTCTAACACTACCTGAACACATTTACGTAATTTTATTCATCTGCTTGTCTGAGAGATTATTTTTGATACTAAAGCTAATGAGGAAAACATCACTTTTTGCATGCCCTTATCGTCATGTACTTCTGTCCATAGGCTCCTAAATCCTTCTCACTGTTCTGCACATATATAACATTGCTCAAATTACAACCCACTTTTTCACAGCATGAACTGAATGCTTATCTTCAACAGGTTACCTGGTTTTCACATGATACAAATACTGAATACAAACCCTGTTGCATGCCCTGGACTCTGCACGTATTCCAGAGACTGGAAGCATATTCCAAAACGCTTTATGAAGATATTGTCACAGAGATAAAAAGCAATGGTCCCCTCCTCCCTGATGAACTTTCTCACCCTTTGATATGGAAATAAAGCTGACAGGTGCTGCATGCTGGGGTTTTTGTGAGCTGTCAATTAGGTTTACTGCTGCTCAAACTGTTACCATTACTGCTGAATGGGAGAGCTACTCCGGCTTATCGCATGGGATATTGACGACATAAATTCTTTACCACATAGCTCACCTTCACCTTCTCTGGCTTTTATTTATAACTTGGGTTTTGTTTGACCTTTGAATGCTGAGAGAAACGAGAAGCTGAAAAACAACTGTGAGATGGCCTTCTAGAGTGGCCATTTCTTTTTTTTTAGCATGGCAACTTTGTGCCACAGGAATTAATTCAACAATTGAAACTTTTTTTCTATAAAGCAGAGATCAAAGACCAAAGCAGGTTGCTTTATAGAATTTGTATAAGCAGTTGAATAGCTCATTAAAAAGGTGTACCTACACAGATTTAGTGCTGAGTGAACTTCTAAAAAGTTCCATTTTTTAGAACTGAAACCTAAACTATGGAAACAAACCTCTTCTTTTCCCTTGCAATACAGACCCATAGAGCACAAGCTGTTCTACAACATTTCTTCAGAAGGCCACAGGTTATTATACTAAAACTGCAGATGACATACAGAGAGTTACTGCAAGTTAAAAGTGATAAACAAGCTATCTAAAGGGTTTACTGCCCATTAAAACTGTGAAGCCAGGGTTTGGCTGCTTAAATTATCTTTTTCTTGTTGAAGCTTGAACAGCATTAACTCTCTTGTGGAAAAATAAAAAATCTGCTTTAGATACTTTTTCTGTAAGCTTTCTCTGCAGCGTGCACACTCCCAAGTGTGTACGTGATTGGGAAGCTGTGCACCAAAATGTGTGGCCTCTGCTTGATTTAGACCTAACACCTCGGTGAATCTTGAAGCCCAATCCTTTGCTCTGTAAGACATGGAGGGAACAACGAGTTCCCATCTCCTCTACCTGCTCCTAATCCTGCAGCGCTGCACCATGACAGCGAAGATGATCAAATCAGGCTTTGGTTCACTTGTTGCAGAAGTCAAAACTTTTTTTTCCTTCTGTTGCTGGAAAAATGGTCAGACTTTTTCCCTTTTTTTCCTGTTTTTTGAGACATATCATGGAGTGGATAGAGCTGAACAAAGGATACCTAGTAGTTACGTAATCTAGAAAATTCTCTGTGATGTTTGGCCTGCACAACCTTGTCTATGCTCTGAGTAAATTGCTTGCCATACCTGGATCTGAGTGATTTTGCCAGGTCAAACTGACAGGGAATTTAATGTATTTTCAATTTCCTCTCTTTCATAAGAGTGTGAATTGCCCACCCCACTACACACTGCTTTTCACATACAAAATCATACAGTACAGTCTATTACAGACAGAAACGCTCAGTTTAATACAAGTCACATATGTAGGACAAAGAGACCTAAATGTAATACCCTACCAGAGGAAATCAAGCACACTAAGCTAATAGTGTACTACTGCCCTGTCTCCACAATCTTGCAAAGCACCTCCTGGAGATGACCAAAAGCTTCACACCAAAATACCAAGACTACACTTTTTTAAACTAACTATTCTCCTTTGGAAGCCTTCTGCCACTTAATGAGTGGGCCTACTGTGTCTTGATTTTCTGAAATCAAGACCAACAATAATAATGCTCCATACTAGTAAGTTTTGGTTTAGAGCTAGAAACATAAAGAACTAAAACCCCTTCAGTGTCATTAATGCCCATATGTCACAACTGATATAGCTCCTAGGCCTGACCAGGGAGATAAAGGAAGGATAAGTGAAACAAACAAGAGTCTGCTTCTCCCACAGATAGTCCCGAGATTATTCAGAGTACTTGATAAGATCTCATTTATATAAAATATCAAAACAGCATCTTCTAAAGAAATTAAGAAGTACTTTTTAAGTTTCAGAGAAAACATCTGTACAAGATATTAGTAATTGCCAGGCATTTCTAGGATAGCCACACCTTCAAAAGTCTACATGTGCGCAACCTCTGTCAAGACTAATTCAGGCTACTAGAAGTTACTCCTTCCCAGATCCTGCATCTTCAAACTTACCTTATAAGATACATAGATGACAGATTCTGTACTACATTAAACCTGTAAACATTTTAATGAACACCTTTATTCCTGCATTCACCCCACCAATCCAATTCCATTTAACATATATAAATGTACTAAGGAATTTCTCACACCACATCAAGAGATTGAGAGGCTGCAAAATGTGTGACGACTACAAAGCTTACACACATTCTTCATCAGGTATTTTCTTTCAAAATGATTCCTGCAACAGCCATCTACAGTAGCTCTACCTGCATGTGTTTGGATCCTGGTGTGCTTACACTTTTGCAGATAAAGAGAAATTTGTGAAGGTACACCATGTTTTTCAACAGCCATAACTATTGCTTCAAATTAATATCTCTCAAGACACTGCATCAGCATTCAGTCAGGATAACGTGTATCAAGCTTGAATCTTCAAACCAGAAATAGTTTTGAATTGTAATGCAAAACATACAGAAGAGAAGTTAACTTTGGATCCCCCTCCCATTTGAATCCATGTTCTGTTTGCTCAAAAGACTCCTTTGTCTTTGATAAAATTAGAAGTTTTTTAAATCCCTTTCAACTTAGGACTGAATTTCACAGTATTATGGTACTACAGGTTTCTTCTAAGGATGGTAGTAAGCTATTTAGAAGAGAAAAAATCCCAAGATAAAATAGCCTTGTACACACGCAGAACATTTTCAACAACTTTAAAATAGGCAACCTGGTAAATAATATGTTAAAAAAAAAGCTGAGGGAAAAGCAGGTAAAAGTCTGTTGGGATGATTATAAAAAAAAAAGCTTATGGACAATGTATACTAACCTGCTGGGCACATCCTCTTCTGTTCCTTTGTCCAACACACTGCTTAGGTTATGCTCTGCTAGCGTCTCTTCAGGAACCTCTTCCAGTTCTTCTTCCCGCTGCAGTGACAGTCGGTAGTTCTCCAGCTCAATCCGCTCAGGTGTGCCACGCAGCCGCTTAGCAAGGCTGGGCTCTTCCAGTCCATTTACATTAGAACCTAAAGAAGAAGCCAGTGAATAAACAATAAATGCAACAGTCAGAACTATTTGGGATTTTTTTTTTTCTTAATTGAACAATTGGGAGAAAAAGGGCATGAGGCAGAGGGAGGTAAATAAAGCGAGAGAATACCTTATATCATTATCCTGTTCGCTACTACTGGCGGAACCTGCTGGGAGCAAGACTGCAAAAGGGAATCTTAGTGGATTTGACTAACAGATGCTAAAAAGAATTTTTTATGTCCTAGTTGAGACAGGAAATAGGGACATTTTAGCTGGAAAAACTAGAGCTACAATGAAGTCTATGTAGTAAGCACTGGGGAAGGCCTAGCCACAGACTGGCTATATCCTATAAGACATGGTAGGAATGCTATGGGGCAATCCTGCTGCATGTTAAAATTTTTGCCAGCCAGGGTAAGTTGAGAAAGTTAGGAAACAAGAAAATAGTTTTACTATTTAAACATGAGGGAGGGTATGAAAAAGCCCCACTTGGAACAAGTTTTAAAACTTTTTATAGACTTAATTTCCCTCTTAATCACCATTTGTGATGAAGTGAACCATGGGGGGAGGGGGAAGAAATCTGTGTTTGCAAACACAAATCCCATGAATCCCAGAAAATTGCAAGGACATGTGAACCAGACAGTTAGAGGAAAATATACAAGTACTTTGTTCACTGTGGCAGTACATGAATTAAAGTCTAACCTGCATTCGTCCATTTCTTTTTAAAATTCTAGTATTTTAGCTTAAATACTATGCCACTGTTTATCCTTACCCAGCTTACTATTTACAGTGTCCAATCTTTCCTAGCTTCTGTTTTGCTTTACTAAACAAACCAAGCCTTCCTCTCATTAGATAAGCTCTTCAGTGTACCAATCACCCCCTAAGGTCTCTGCACCTGTTCCAGTTTGGATTAATCTTTCCAGAACCTACGTGATTAGAACTGAACACAGCTCTCCAGATGAGGTTTTATTAGCCTAACATACAACCCCTGCCAGAAATCTCTCATCTGATACACACTGAGAACACACTTGCCTATTTATATGCCACATAATACTGGTGACTTTTATTCACTGACTGATAGTCAGATCTGTCTCCTTTGCTTATAACTGAGATAAGCACCTTGTTGGTAGCCAAAATTCTCAACACTTTCTTAGTGCATGACGTGGTACTTTCTATTATTACATTTCTATTTTTAATATTACAATCTGCAACACTTTGCAGTTCTTAGTGTATGCCATGCCTATCCTCCTCTGCATTGATGAGGGTTTGAAACATTGCCTCTGCAATGAATTTTATTAGCAGATTTTTTTCTTTTTTTCTTTATTTGCCAGTAACCTTAGTGAAAGTGTTACAAAGATCAGTGCCCTGATCATTTCTTATGAAACTCCACAGTAAGTGACATCCAAACCTATTTATTTCCTTTTTCAATAAAACATCTAATCTCTCATTTAAGTCAACTTCTTAGCTACTTCACATTTCATGTACTATTCCTTCATTTTATCCAGTTTAAATAATTATTTCCACATGGCAGCCTTCAATTGCTCTACTGCAGTCCAGACTGTTCAAATACACTACATTTCCCTTCTGGAGGTACTCATTTACTTCACCAATAAAAGCCGTCAGGCTAGTCCAGCGTAGTCTTTGGTGAATCCTTGTCACATTTTATACCACTTACCTTCATAAGGTCAAAGGACTTCACTTGTAGTCTTTAGGTATTCCTTCGAATAAAGTGATTTATCTACTGTTTAGATTAACTAATATGTACTTCAGCAGACCATCTTTTTTGGTTGGTTGGTTTGGTTTTTAATGTTTATCTGTAGGCCGCACATTTGTCACCCAGTGGTCACATACTGTTACTCTGAATTCAATAGTCAAGGTACATCAGGATAGCTTGATTTAACAAATTGTTCCCACAAAGCTCACACTTTCATTGTACATTTCTTCCACTCTTCTGAGACAAAGACCATTTGGTTGAATTTTATTTCCACTCATTACAGTATAGTAATATTTAAATTTTACTTCCAGCTTCATTGGGTTAATTTCCATTTCCAAATCTTGCTGCACACTGACTTCTTTTGCTCCCATGTCCAATGGCATTGTCCCAACTGAAACTGAAGGCCAAGTATTTATTTGATTGCCTGACTACCCATGAAACTGTATTTTATGGCAGCCCATCACCACTGCGGATCTACTTCTGCTTTCCCTTACCTTGCTTTTACTCATATGCATAAGGAATATAGCTGTTTGCTTTCCTCTCCTTTGCAAGGTCTAACACACTAAGAGCTTTGGCAACGTTTATTTTATCCTTTATTTTCTTTTTCTTTCTCCATCCTTTGTAGTTTCTCAGTTTTTCCAGGGTAATTACTCACTCTCTACCATCTCAGTCTTTTACAGGAATCTACATCTGCCTTTGCCACAGTTAGTGGCATTTATATCCAACCCCTCTCCAGAAAGATAAAATCTCATAAAGACAACTGCCCGGAGTGTTTTTCTCTCTTCCTTAGAATTGAATTCTGGAACTATAGGGCTTCTTTATGGTATAAGCCATAAAAGATTTCTCAGGTGGCAGGAAGGAACATGACCTTGCACATCCAGGTACGCTATGGTCTCTACCATTTCCTGCTGCTAAGTCTCATACTGTGTTAATATTTTCACAGTTTAGTGGAACTGGACTGCCTTTTCAGCTGGGATTCACGTTTCATTTCATTCTCTCTAGATGGTGATACCACCTCAGCCAAATCTATTTCTGTAATCTGTGTTACATTCCCCAACCCTGAGTTCACAGTAACAGGGGAACTGACCTGGAATACTGCTCTGCCACTTCTGGCTCACAGTAAAAACCAAAGGACTCTGGGTAACGCAGGAACACCAAAGTGAGGGAAAACAGAGAAGGAATATACTAAAATAATCACAAACCAAGAGCTTTTCTACTACTTGGAACTCTTTATATACAACAGAGCCATCAACTAGGCTCAGCTAGTTCAAAAGAAAAACAGCTTGTGAAAAGATTTTTAACTCCCTTTCTTCTGATGTATATCCTGACATAGCTACAAAGTCCACAAACAGAAAAAAAAAAATTAAAAAAGACGAAACCAAAAAGAACAAGGTTTTCTCCAACTGACATTATTTCACTCCTCCTGTTTTCTAACAACCCTGAGGGGTTTTTGGTCAGCCTTTTCAAAGTCAAACAAACAAAAAAGGAAATACAAAATAATTCCCATAGAAATAAAATTGAGTATTAAGAAAATAAATAAATGCTTGTTTCAATGCTGCCGTACCTAGGGTGGGGAGAACGACTGGCAGCAAACACTCTATGGTAAAAAAGGACTGAAAAATCAAGCTAACATTGGTTTGTGTTTTATGAACACATATGATCTTTGAGGTACGTTTTTCAAAGTACAAATCATCATCACCCTTCTTATCATGAAGACCCAGTGTAACTGGTACATACAGAATTATCTGCCAAGTTGCAAAGCCATTGTCAAACTTGCTGCCACACATGAAACAGGAGAAATGCCACTGATAGCCAACCTCCTACACCACAAACCCATCAACTATCTAAAGAATTACAGTTCACAAACATAGTTAAAGGATGAAACGAAGTGAGATACAAGTATTTGTAACATGATCCGATGATGAACAATTTACATTATGTTATAAAGTTCACAACAATTCATTTGAAGCTACAGTAAGAAACTATCAACAAGGGCAAGGAAATCTGAAGCTTTTCTACCCTCATTTCCTCCATATATATATATATATATATAGATATATATAGATATATATATCTCTATATATATATATATATATCTCTCTCTCTCTCTCTCTCTCTCTCTCTCTCTATCTCTCACAGTATCACAGTATGTTAGGGGTTGGAAGGGATCTCGAAAGATCATCTAGTCCAACCCCCCTGCCAGAGCAGGATTTCCTAAGACTAGGTCACAACAAAGCTTCCCTGACTGGGAATTGAACCCAGATCCTGGCGCTGAAAGCGCCAAATCCTAAACACTACTTATATGCACAGCCAAGCTCTGTTCCAATGCAGTTCCTGTAGATGCTAAAGCTTATTCTCTAACATTCCTCTGGAGGTGAAAGGTGCCTTTCTCATCACCAGACTGTTTTGTAGCTTGGCAGTGGGAGACAGCTGCAGAGTGTACTCACTATCCATTAGCTGACATTCCACCTTGTCACTGCATCTGGGCTCACAGAGTCAAAAGTAACCAACCAACCACTACTGAGAGAAAAAGAGCTGATGAGCCTCATTTGCCAGAAAAAAAAAAAAAGCTATGTTACTAGACCAGAGCAGGATGCTACCTGAAAGCCAAGAGCAGCTTCTCATACAATCAACTAATCAGCTAAAAATCCACAAACAACTTCCAAAATAGGACACATTTTAAAATTGGATTCTTTACTTTGGAAGACTCAGTGGGCCATGAACATTAGAGAGATCACCTGAAGGGAACTATTTTTCTTAACAGTAGAGCCTGCTTCACTTTTGCATGAAAACTGCCAGAGTCTTGTCTTTATTTCAGCCTTGACACAGCCTGCCTCCTGTACAGATAATTGTATGATCACAGATTACATTCCTACACTGAACCACTCCTTGCCTGCATGTATGTCCTATTTGAGCAACCCTGGCAACTTAGTGGAAGGCTTGATAAGCTCCTCTTGAGAGAGAATCCCATCTCGATTTTCCCCCAGTACTACCTTGTTCTGTAAAAATCTACAGATCATTCTCATGAGCTAGATGAAATCTTGCCAAGGTAACTCCCTAACATAACACTTGCTGACGGTGCAGGAAAGAAGTGGGAATCTGAGAACGATGAATTCTCCCCAAAGGGAAACTATCTGCTGTTTTACTAGAATTTACTTTTCATTAATCATGCAGTACCTCCACACTTCATTTTCTTAGTCCAATCTGTTAAGACTGCAAGCTCTCTAGGTTAAATGCCAGTTCTTGTCAGTTGTGGGTCCAGTATTTTGCACTCAGCTGTGGCCTTGTGGAGTTTCAGAAAGTCAGATAAAGGAGTCTACTCTGAAACATGTGTAAAAGGGGAAAGAAATTAATACATTTCTCAGGAAAATCTTCATTCTGGATTTCTCAAATATTGTGCTTTTATGATAATGTGTAACACTGTAGCTGTTTGTTTTCTTGTCTTTTCCAAACTCTTCAAGTACTTCTACATCCACGAAGTTGTTTGAGCACACAACTATGTCAGATAAAATAATTCCTACAGAAACAGCAGCATACTGCATACAACAAAGTACAGAAGTTGGGAATTTTCTGTGGGAGTTTAAAAGTGATGCAGTGAGCTCTGAGTCAAAAATGCTAAAGTCCTCAGATTCTGTTACAATCAATTTCTACGAAATATCTTTTGGAGTAAGGTTTCTGAACTGTGCTTGCAGTTCAGCAAACATTATCACTGAGGTATACAGAAGGCAGCAAACAAGATCCAGCAGCATTTTTTTAGGCTTCTTATATTTCATTTGTGTTAATGTCAGGCTGAGTTCCATTTTTTTCCCCAGAAGTTTTTCCTTCACCCACTCCAACTCCATTAACTGCCTCTTGGTATTTGAGCTCCACTTCTCACCCAAGGGCCTCAAAATGTTTTACAAGTATTAGCAAATTAAAACAAACCAGTTTTGGAAATAAATAAGCACTGTAGAGGCATTGCACAAGTCCAGACACAGAGATGAAATACCAGCAAGGCAGTCTCACAAAAGACTAGCAGCAGAGCCAGAAACAGGATCAATAATGCCCAACTCCAATGACGTGACTCTCAACTTCACTTTAAGTTAGAACAAAGCACTGAAGTAAGAAAGGGACTATGACATTTTAAGCATAATGATAACATGGTTTACGTAAGCAGCCTGAGTAACTGCATCTCCTATTATGAGATACTCACTGCGCTCAACAGAGCACATATAAAAAGGAAAGCTTAGTACTGAGGCCTGTTGCTGGATGCTGCACATATTGACACAGTAAGTCAATTAAGACATTTCATTTAAATAAAGGCAACTGATTTCTTGGGAGATGTAGCCAGAAGTCCTTTCCTTAATCCTCTCCAAAAATCAGTATCTAGCCATTGTTAATAATTTTAGTACTGTACAGTAATAAGATACATAAAACATCTAGATTGCAACTCTAAACTGACCTGCAGATGCATGCTAAATGGAATGCAATTTTTAAGGGTTAGGAAGAAGTTTAAAGTTTTAAATCTAGATTCGTCCGCCCTTGAAAATTTATCTTCCCTTTTAAAAAACATCTCAACGAAACTGATGAAAAGAGCCCAGCAGGTCTGGTGAATTCTTATCACTGCTTGTTTGCAAAGCCTCACATCACAAACTGCAGAACTTCATATATCCTGGTAGAATTCCCTGAATTTTGATAAGCACATCCTCCAAACCAAAAGGAGTAACACCTCAGATAGAAGCAAAAATGCATTTAGTTGAACATAAACACTTCGCAAACATCAAATGTCAATGTTATTTTGATATAACACCTCAACTTTCTCTCTTACTACCCTAGGGTATTCCAAGACCCCATGAAGCCAGAATTACTCAGCTATATTAAGAAGCCATCAAATCTTGAATTTTCTGGTAGCTGTGTTTCCAATTTGATCCATAGCAAGTTCTGCAAAATATAAAAGCCCTGAATTCAAAAAGGACAATACGAAAAGAAAACCAGTCTATTCATAAGCAAGATACCCAGAGCATCCATGTACAGGATTCAAAATGAGCTCAAACCTGAGACTGCCCTTCTGAAATTCTTCTGTAATGCACCTGTATCAATCATGGCAATAAATAATAACTAAATAAGCTTTTTCTACCGAGTCAGAGCTCTGGGAGTTTGATATGGGAATTACACATATGCAAAATTATCTTATGCAGGTTGGACCTGATAAGCACAACTGTCCTTAAACTGATATTTAAAATCTAGGGAACTAAGGAGCGGACAGAGCAGAACAAAGGGTTTTGCCACTGAGCAACCAACATGTTTCAGACTTCAACTACCATGTCAAAGCTCAGACCTTGAACTGTCAATTCTTCCTAGCACATCAGGGACCTAAACAGCAAAACAGGAAGATTAAGCTGTACGGACATAAAGGTGTTTTATCTAAATATCTTCTGATGCAGAAATACCAAGATTGAAGAACCAACACTACTTCTAGTGCTGACCAACTACTTTTATAGCATTATTTGACTCAGTAGCACTCAGCACATGAAGGAAAAAAAAAAATCACTGAGATTCCTGTCAAAATCTACTGGTTCCCTAAGCAATGACTAGCAGAGGCCCCCCAAGGCTCCCTCCCCTCCATTATAATGTGTATGGGAATAACTGACAGCTAAAATATTCAAAGGATTCTGAAACAGATACCCCAGAAACAAACATACACAGATGTAAGTCCTCCTCCACACATTCTACAACCTCCAGCCAGAATTAAGATCTTCATATCTCAGATACTGCCAGTAAACACAGAAAACCCTTCTCTTCGTAATTATGGAAGTGAATTGGACTGACTCCTAAATGAAATCAGTAACTTCTATGTTTATCTTACGGGTGTTGCAATGTTTTCTCCCATCCTATTTTGGTTAAAACAGACTTGTAGAATTGTCAATACAGACAGTGACAAAATGTTGCTTCCTACAACATCAGTAGGGCAAAAACTAGAAACAGCTGTCAATTTGATTCATCTGACCTTTTGTTTTGTTTTAGGGTTTTTTTAGTAGAAGCAATCAGAAGTGACTATAATTAACCTGTTTTATTTCAAGGTCATCTGTAATATATGTTTGTCCTGGAAACAAAAAAATCATCTGCAATGTATACTATAAAATTTATGTTTCAAAGATAGTGTTCTTCACATACGGATGCATGAAGTAGTAGTATTACATAATGGAAGTTAAAAGTTCAGTACACAGTTTAACAATACAGAAGAATTTTCTTCATTACAGCAGAGGTATAGAATAATCCAGGCATATAGTTATTTTTGACTCCTGGAAGGAGTCCACTGTTGTAGCTGGTGGCTGAAGAAAAGAAACAGGGGAAAGGAGGTATTAGGTCACCCAATCCAAGCCCCAGGGAACACTGCTAAGCACAATTCTCTTCTTTGCATCTTCTCCAGCAGAAAATCTTAACATCTGTACAGATTTCACTTATACTGTTGTCCAAACATGTTTCCTGCACTAGCAATACAAAATCTCTACATCAATTTATATTAAGTCTGCTAATTATTGGTGGTTTCTATTTTGTTGGTATCACCTAAGATGTCTGAGCTCTCTCCAGTATTTTAATCAGCTCTATCGTATGTTGCCCAGCCTCATTTCCATTTCCTGAAACACGCTGAGCGTGGGAAGGCTGAAAAAGCACTAAAGGATAATCTGGCTAAAGATAACATTGCTTTGCAGGTGTAAACTTTGTCCTGGAAGCTATTAAAGGTATGTTATCTCAAAGAACCACCTGGGTTGAGGCACATCCAGGGACTAGCAAGGAGAAAAAGGAAAGAAGAGAAAGGCCACACTATATTTGAAAATCACCATGACCTTGGCTCATTAAGTTTTCACCTTTAAGTACTCTTTGTGTTATTAAATACCTTGGAAATAAATATTTAAGACTTTATCCAGTTATAATCCAAACTGTAACCCCTTTTATGTTGTTAGAAAGAAAGCCTCTTTTACAAAAGACTTTGTACACTTTGTCATGGCATCTATTTCTTGCCACTGGTACACAGCAGCCCTCTAGAACATCTCATTCCACCAGGAAGGATCAGACAGGTGATTCCCATTGGGCAAATAACAAAGCTGAACCAAGGACATTTCCATCTAAAAGTAGCATAGGAACCTATTAATACAATAGAAGAATTTTAAAAGTAAGTACAGGAAACTAAAAAAGTAGCACAGAAATCTATCAATACAAAGTGCCTGCTTTTTCTAGAAACTGGTACTTCTGATTCTACCTTGGATACTGGATGAAACTTTGATCATTAAAGAACAACAAAACAGGAACTAAAAATTTTATCATACATAATGAAAAAAGTGTGGAATATCAAATGCTTTCAGCTTCCCATTCAAACTGTCATCAGATTCAACACCTAGCTTTCAAATGGGTATCTTCTTTCAACTACTAAGCTAATAGCCACTATCTGTTCTGATGCAATGCACCGGAGATTTACACAATCACTGGTTCTCAGAATGTATTTAGATACTAACCATGTCCTTGCTTATTTTCTATCATTTGTGTCAAGACTATGAAGCTCTGCAAATGAAACAGGCTGAAATCTGAGGTTGGCAGTTACAGGAAAATGTACTGGGGAATAATACTTACCCCAAGTAAAAACTCCACAACATACTCCAGAAAGCATCAGCATTCTGAAAGCTCCCTCATTCTGTTGCATGCTTTGCTCTTATCTGTGTTTATCCCACACGCTCTCATATAACTTGGCGAATATTCCAAGCATTCCAGTGCTTCACGTTTTAGTGGGAATTAGTGGGAGTTTAGTGGGAATTTTTCAGAAACTAAGAAAAATCTTGTCTATAGGTAGATCCAAAGTCTGTCCCATTCCAAAAAGAAAGCTTCCAAAAGACCCATTACTGATTAAAGATAACTTGCACATCAGTTTTGATGGTTTAAATCACTGAGTTACCCAAGCTTGAAAGTATTTGAAACATCTCTTGGGTAAAAGGTTCTATTTTTAAACACTTCTACCCACAAGCCATCAGATAAACTCCTGCAACTGCAGAAAGCACAGTTATGAAATTTTCCTAAAAAAGAAAACACAGCCTTCTGGGATGACAGCAAACATGAGAAATGTCAGACTAAACATACATTTTTGAAAGATGATGTAAAACCAGCACAGAAGTGCCATCCCATCCTTAAAAAGCATACGGTCAGTTTTGTTTGGAAAGCATAAACTAAGCTCAACATCACCAAGATCAGCTCAGCAACCACTACTCCACTTTCCTCTATAAACACACTTGAAAGAAGCAGGAGAATAGGTTCAATGTTGACTCCGGTGTATGTATTCCTTCCCTTCAGATTACTTCTATTTGGCTTTAGTTGGGGTTTTTTTAAGTTTAGTTTTCTCCCCTTGTTTCTCCTTGTATTTTAACATACATTACCACCTACATACCTTAATATATTATGCTGCTGATCACAAGGAGGTAGGAAAACTATCACTAGCTTGTTTTAATTGGTATAGAGGTCAACAGATTTATACATTAATTTTATTCTTTTTTAAAGCACCTTACACTTACTTCCTCATCACTGTTACAGAACATAAGAGGAAAAGGTCTGTATGAAACAGTTACTCTTTCCTACCATACCAGATAAAGAAGTGCAATATGTCTAATAAGTAAAACAACTTGTACAGAGCAGGCTTTCTACACGACCCCAGTGATGTGTGTGGCAAAGGAGACAATCTATGCCAACAAGCCTCTTGGAAAAACTGCTATCAAATGTAATGGGTTTTTTACAAACAAAACTAGGATGCCTTTAACAAAAAGTGACTTTTGAGCACCAAGGCCATGGAAGGAATTCCCTGGCACCACCTCTCTCCTATCCAGTAGGGCAGGATACAGAGCTCAACTCTTCCCAGAGGCATTAGTAAGAGAACACTAAAGCCATGACAGTGGAGAAGAATCACAGGCACAGAAACAGCATGAGGTATCTGTGTAGACTTCAAAGAGAGTGAGGCTCCCTGGGAGAGAGCCTTCCCAATGACACGATTACTTGGTTTCTCCAAGTTCTAGCTGAAAACAGTGTCTCCTATACAGCAAGGGAGCTTTCACCTCTGATAGGAATAAGCTCAGAAAATGCACATCCCTTCATTTTTTAACTAGTTGTTGACTGGGTGTTTTTACCCATGAAGCAAACATACACTCTTCAGAAATCAAATATGTAGCTGCAAAGTTATCAGTTTTCCTGGTACAGAACAGTGAAGGCTGTTCTAGCTGTGCATCAAAATGACATTTCTAGTTCTAGCTTTACACTGAATGCTGATGGGTCTTTCTCAGAACTGAAGACCCATTTTAGCCTCAAAGTCAGGACTACTGATGACAGTAAAGAAAAATAAAAGGCAATTGCAAAGAAAAAGTGATTACTTTCCTCCAAAGAAAGAACTCTTAAGTATAAGAGAATTGGTTTGCAGTTGCATTTCTGTGACTTGCCACTTAAACTAATTACTCTGGCCAAATAAACCCAAAAAGAAGACACTGTTCACAATTAGACTCTCAAAAGTTATCTGCTGTTACAAGCCTTTAGTTGCCTGCGATGCAGCAGCAAGCATGAAAAGCATGTGAGAAAAGACACAGAGCAAGTTCCTAATGTAGACTAATCCAATATATCTTTGAGAACAGGAAAATGCAGCTACAAAAAATGTGATTGAGTTGCATTTGTCATGGTGAGAACATTACAGAATAGTCTCAACCATCTCGAGGAAGTGAGGTCATTGAATCATAGAATGGCCTGGGTTGGAAGGGACTTTAAACTTTAATCACCTAGCTCCAACCCC
>VWZX01010074.1:202900-280563 GCA_013399015.1 Galbula dea
GAAGCCATTCCCCCCTTGTTCTATCACTTTCTACCCAGGTAAAGAATCTTTCTTCCCCCCCATCCCCCTTCTATAGGCCCCCTTTAGGTATTGGAAGGCCACTATAAGGTCCCCGTGAAGCCTTCTCCTCTCCAAGCTGAACAAACCCAACTACTCATGTGCCATCTCCTGATAGAAGGCAACTGTCCAGTTAGGACATAAGACAGAATATGGCTACAAGGCTCCATATTCACTCATTTTCTGCTTTTCCACCACACCAAAACACACAATCATCATAGCTGCTGCTATGCCAACAAGAGGAACCAAATCCTGCCAAGAGGCTTACCTGTCACACCAGGTGCAAAGGCTATGCCTCCCTGTTACTATACGCTGACTTCTACTCACCCACGTTCCTCCTCTCCCCTCACATGTGGGTATCACTGCCTTCCTTACAGAGTGTGACAAAGACCTCTGCCCTGCAGCAAGGCATTTGAAACTACCTCCTAAAATCAACCAAAAATTAGTGAAGCTGCAACACAAAGCTAGCTTTGCCAAAGCAGTAAAGTCTTTAGCACAGGGATCTCCTTAGCATGTGTTCTACAGCAGTATGTCACGCTGCCTGTGCAGTGTACACCCTGCACTCTGAGCAAACCACAACACAACAGCAAAATTAAAACAAACAAAAACAATCAAAACAACACAATATAGGAGGCTGAAAAGTAGTAGTACTGTGCAGTGACAAACAGCAGATGCTAGAGAGCTCTCCAAAATGTCTTTTGCATTTGAGCTCATCAGGTCTACTAATTTCCCTCTCCCCCAACTCTGTGCCCCCCACAGCATCCCTCACCTGGAATCAGGGAAGGGAGAAGGGGGAGGACAAAGAAAAACTCAGAAACCTGAAGTTTGTTTGGAATTTATTCCCTTGAATATTTCACACAGTTGAACAAATAATGTCTTGATTTCACATCGAGAAAACAAACCACGTGTTACATGATTCAAAGAGACACACACCCAAAACAAAACAGATTAAAAAACAACTGCATAAATCAAAATCTTCAGAGGCTATACAATGGAGACATGAAACCTTTCTGAGCACTAACAATCTCACTTGAACATTTTCTGTCACCAAGCTTATTTTATGCACACTCCCTCTTTTTCTGAGGGAAACAATCTCCAAATGGTCATTTCTTTGCTTCCACTTTTGAAAAACAAACAAAACAAAACAGACATTTTAATTCTGCAATTAAAGAAAAAAAAAATTAACTCCACACAAACTTGGTACTCTTCTAACTACAAAGACATTCGATTAAGCTCTTAAAGTGCCCAGAAAAATTCATATCACCCTTCAGAATATACACATACAAACAAATAAATAAATATTCCGGTGGCACAAGTCTACAGGTCTGAAAGCTCGAGAGAAAGGTGGAATAGGGAGCCCAGTTACTCCCAAGAAAGTGTGTTCTTAGCAGGATCCAGCCATGAGCACAAACTCAGCATGTTGCTATTTTGTATATACTTCCTCAGTCCCCAAAACATTTGTCAGGATTTTCCAGTGAAACTCTTATTAGGCCAGCTGCATCTCCACTCTCCAGAACAAATAACCTTCCCATTACGCCTCTGCCTTTTCAAATTTTCTGGTCTTCGAATTGCTGGTCTTTTAGCATTCTTCTTTCCTTTATGCCAAAGCCACCCAAATCCTGATAAGAACACTGACAAGGAACATGATGGACTAGGAACAGTCAAGCACTTATCCTAAACAGAGATTCCTGGCTTGCGATTGAGCGATAATTCACTGGGCACTGAACCTTGGTCAGGTAACCCACACGCTCTCCTCAGCTTCCAAAAGTAAAGGGTCTTGTTCTCAAGTTCATATTTTAAATGTTCCAACACATAGAAATAAATCTTGCATCAGATCTCTTTGGAGTTGTACAAAACCCCATAAAAGGGTTCAGTATGATGTGCCACATCCTGCAAAATACACTACTACAGCTCCTCCCAACAGAACAGACAGCATTCAAGGCACAGTAGTAGAGGAATTACCTTTCCTCCCAGGTTGGCAGTGCATCTGCATGTGCTACTGTTTTATATTATTATTATTAAGGGGGGGGGGGGGGGGGGTAGTGGTTGTGGGGTGCAAGGGAGTGAGGTATGGGTATGTTTGTAAATGTACAATTCAGTGGTTTAAAATGAAGGCACCAAAACCAGAACTTGATATCACAGTATATCACATGATATCACAGTTACTGCTGTCTTCTGTAATTTAATGTTTAAAACAGACCAAATTAAAACAAGAACCAAACCCAAATGTAAATAATGATGAAAAGAAGTGACCAAGTGGAGGATTTCATGAAGATGTTTGCACAAGCAAACTGTATTGCTTCGAGATGAGTAACTTCCACAAGTAAGGCATGTTCAATGTAAGCAGAACCGTAAAGAGGCAATGTTTCTGAACAAGAAGATTATTTCTACACAGACATATCTATAAAATGTATTCTTACCTCATCAGAAGTAGAATTGTGTGCAAATAAGATTGGATGCATTCATAAAGATTGATTAAAATTTTACTGTTAAGATCCTTTTGAAAATGTGGCTCAGATAATTTAAAGGGCATGCCATTTAGAGGAAGCAGCCACCCTTTTCTAGCTCTCCAAGTCAGCAAAAGAGCTTCCTCATGTAAAGTGCAGTTTTGCTTGCCTTATACAACAGATTATTTGTTTAAGAGTCTACTGTGAAGGGCTTTGTCAAAACATTTCTCCCTGAAAGCACTTAAGGCACATCCATAGGAGGATTCTGAACTTTTTATATTGCATACCTATACAATATACACCAAATATTTTTGTAATTTTAAAGCAGGAGACCTAGTGCCTCTACTTTGTATTGCAAGTTTCAGGTTTGCATACTAAGGTTTGTGTTTGGCTTCTTAACTATTTCACAGGTCAAGTAACTATTGCAAAGATCTCATGACCTGCCTTTTATTGCCTTATATTTTGAAGCACGAGTTTCCCTAGCAGGTCTTTCCTTCATGAATGCCCGCTGTCGATAGGGACAGAAACATATTGCTGTGAGAAAACAAGCCTGAATGGGGAAACATCTTACAACAAAACATCACTGGCTAAAGTCATCCCAAGAAGCATTATCATAAAGCTGACTGAGGTAAAGACTGTTCCGAGTCCATCTGTCAAGAAAGAGCTGAAAGTTCAGAAATAGGTTTTTACAGACCTTTAGAACAAACAGAAGAACAGCATTTGCATTAAAAGCACATTACAACCATATAAAGTACTATAAATAATACTCAAAAAAAATCCAAGACACAGCAGTTACAGATTATCAAAAGGAGAGATAGTTGAAAAGCAAAGGTTATTTTTTCCTCTTGGCAACAGCAGCAATTTTGGCACAAAGGTAAATGCAAAAGCTAGAGAAAAACAGGCAGACAAGGTACAGAGAAAGGTTACAGAATCTACAGCAAGCATGCCACAGGTTCAGCAGGACCAAAAGCACAGTAACAGCTTTCCCCAACTTCCCTTCTCCAGAGAGAATGGCATCCATCACTCAAAGGCTTGTTGCCACTTCCCAAACTAAAAGGTTGATCTCCCTTCTATGATTCTATATTGCAAAAGCCAGTTTGAACACAACCTCCTTTGTAAGCACAAGATAACATGCCACTCAGGCTCTCTGGTAAATCAGGCAAAGCCTTCACAAGAAGAGTGACTCTAGTTGACTGCTAAAAAAAAAAATCTTAACTTGCTTATCACAGATTGTGTCCTACAACTGCCATCACTACAATATGAGGGACAGACAAGATACAGGAAACATCAGCCAAGAGTGTGGTTGCTCAGTGAGGGACTGACATCTCTAGCAAAGTTAATACATTCCAATCAGGTTAATAACACATCACAAGACCGTCATGGTTGTGATCAATCTAACCTCAGTTGACCAAGCCCTGCTGAATGTTAATTTGTGGTTGAATTAATTTAAGCATTAAGCTGGCTAAAAAAGAAGCAGCTGGATTTGGTGGTATAGGAAAGGAGACAGTGAGTGTAGGGGGAGAACCTAGGCAGTTCACACCCATACGAGATTCCATGGCAACCAAGAAAGAGGCCTTGCATGAGTCACTATAAAGCTCAGTAAAGTGCTGAACAAGCACTTTTGCTAACTCAGAGACTCAATTTAATTCAGAGGTATAAAATTTAAAAACAGATGGGTTTTTCTGTCTTGTATATTCTTTAATTGATGTTTCTGTTGTATACCTTCCTTTTGCCTTCTAAGCTATCTTTATGTCTCTACCAAATACCAAACCTACAGGTTACACTTCTTACTTATTTTTACTTAATCATTTTAGAGGCAATCCACATTGCATTCCACATCAAGATCTACCTCACTACTGAGGACTGGCTCAGACCTCAGGGTCTGAAACTACTATTGCCAAATTTCCTTCAGTGGCACTTGTCTGAAAGGAGGTCAAACATTTTCAGATGAATGACCTATGTCAGATGAGTCTACCAGACGGGTGAAGTGGAGCTTTGGAAACAGAACTCTGCCTCTCTCTACATTTCAAACAGGTTTTTGCTTCAGGTATTTGTCTACTCTACTGTGAAAGCAAAATGTCTACAGTCTCCTATATAATTTAATAAATTACAAGAAAGCATAAACACAGATAGTTCAAAGTCAGGAGTTACACAGATGTGATCCTATAGACTCCTTTTGATGTTTCAGGAAGGATATCCTATTCTTCCAATGTTACTAGCAAGTTTGGTAATTCAAGAGAGTTTGTTTTTTCAAACAATACATGTAACTGTAAACACATCACAGGTTTCCTGACCTACCTACCCAGCAAGGATCGGAGTTAAAGGTAGGTACTAATAGGACATGACTGTTACCCTAACGGAGAACTGACCTGCCTGTCACAACACTGTGGATTGCTTTTCGCAAGCCTCCTGCATTTAGCCTCTTCCTGCTTCTTAATCACTGTTAAGCCAGTAGTTTTAAGGTATACTTAGAACTTGCTTCACCAAGAAAATACAATCTCAGACACTAATGGCATTTTTATAGCAGAAAAGGGAAGAAGGGCAGAGGCACTGCTCACTCTTCTACTATTAAATGTATTTCTGTCATGGACACACAAGAATACACCACAGGATACTGTCTTAAAGATGACCTAGCCTGAGTTATCTCTAGCTAGATGGCCTAGCTAAGTATAGGTATGTTTGAGTATGTCCTAATGTACTTTGGACACTGCAAGAGGCAAAGCTTTAAAAAATATGCTACAGCTAGACACTTTTAGAAAAACAAAAAGCAAACAGAAGGAGCCCTAGATTTCAAGTTTTGCCATTTGATAAAATGTCATCTGTTCTGTTTTACTCCTCTGGAAATATTACTGTTCTGCTACAGGATTGTGCCACCACTACATAAGGAGAGATGGAAACATCTGATTTATAGCTGATTTATAATATTTTATATCAAACCATGGCCTGTTGTTTCCTCTACTTAGTGATCACTTGGATTCTATTTACTGAATGCTCATTTGTAAAAGTGAGTATATTTGATCGTTGGAAGCACTATTCAGAAGGAGACTTTCCACTAGCAATTACTTTAATAGATTAATTTATATATACCTAAACTCTCCTCTTTCCACTTCTCATCACCAACAGCTTCACTCCATAAACTACTTTATTCTCACATCAAATGCTCTGTGCTCCAAGAAGTACTTTTTCCATTTTTCTTAAAGAATATGCTCCAGCTAAAACAAACAAATGAAAGCAAACAAAAAACCCCAACAAAAACAACTCTCTTCACTTTTAGAAAGCAATTTAAAGTCTAAACATTTATACAAAAAATGCTCTAGGTAACTCATCTGTCCACAGCATTTTGCAAGTGTTATTCCTCCCTAATTTCTTTCTTTCCTCCATTTTGCCACATGGAGATTCCACACAAAAGATCAAACTGTGAAGGTAACTACACCTCAAGAATAAACTGCACACACTAAGAATAAATTTGTCAGATTGCATTCAGTCACAATCTTAGAAACACCTGTAAAAATAACATATAAAAGTCAAACAAAAGCATGATTTTTATTTGCCTGCATGGCATTAAGGTCTTTCCTCAACTGACACTGCGAAAACATTCTTTTCCTCAAAATGTTGATCTAAATATGTTTTCTCTCTAAAAGCAGTTGATCTCTTCCTTTTTTCTGACATCACTAAATGAGCACGTAGGGGATGGGCAAACGAGCATTTGGAGCACAGACACTTCTCTCATGTTAGAAGGAATTAGAATTTCAAGTTAAAAGGCAAAACTACTTCACAGTAAGACACACATGTTCACCACTCCATTCCCAAAGCCACGGCCAGGAGCAGCACAGATTCTGGCAGCAAGGGAGGAGCACCATGACCTGCCAGCACCACAAGGAATCCAAACCCATTAGCTGTCAGACACCCAGAATTCCAAAGGAGACACAATCCAGAGGTAACGGGATCTTTCCCAACCAAGTACCAGATTAACAAAGAGCAGCTTGGAAGAACAAGAAACCACACCCAGAATCCAGGCAAACACAGAAATCCAGTTTGTGAGCTATTCCAGTGCATCAGAAGAACTTCCAACTTCAATAATTCTAAGCTGTGTACATTACAGGACTCTTTATCTGGGCCAACTCAGAGGAGACCCTCAACTCAGCATCTGTGTTTTCCTGGAATTCTTTCAGATAATGCCCTCGAAAGGACTGAGAACATCTAGGCCCCAAAGCCACAGTGCAAAATAATATATTGAGACTTTCACGTTACGCACAAAATTCACATGGCACCCCAAACATCACACAAGTTACATAGCTCAAAGCTGGATCACATCAATTCTTACTGGTCAGCAGGCTGCCCACAAAACTCCCCTAGGATCTGCACGAGAACTTCTGACTGGACATAGAGAAAGGGAACCCCAAAAGCCATCAGCTGACACATGAAAAAGTAGTCCAAAGGGTTCTGGGCTACCTGGTGCCCAATCGAGGAAACTGTGCTTTGCAGGCGCTGGCTTGCCACCCTAACTCTGTCAAAGAGGCCGAGAGAGTACTGCACCACCCTGCTAAAGAAGGAAGCGGAGCTACCTGGGGCCCTCTCTGCCGAGGCGGAGATGGGATTTGCCCGTCCACTTCCATCGCTTGCCATGGTGTCCTGCAGAGGTCCTTTGGTGTCCTGTAAGAATGTGGGAGAAATTAAAATTGAAAATGCCTCAGAAAGACTTTTTTTATATAATGTGAGGCTATCTGTACTGAACACCCTGAACTAGGAAGACATCCCTCTCACACTTAAGATACCTCACTTAATCATCACATGAGGCAAGGTCTGAATCAGATATGTTCTTCTCAATTTATGGCTTTATTGAAGCCCTGAAAAACAAGCTGGATATCCAAAGCAGTAAGGGGCCTAAAGTCTGCTCATTTGGGAAATAAAACAAATACCATTTTTAGCCTTCATTTTTGGCACGAATTGTGACACAAATATTTGGATGTATCCTTTATCCTTCCAAAAAGGAGAAGTATAGCTTCAGCTTGTACTAACAAAACCTAAGAAACAGGCAGAAAGACAAGCACCACCAGTACCACAAAGGCAAATACAATTTAAGGGGGAAGGGCAATTTGTATCTTGCAAACTTAAGAGGACTTGTTAAGAGACTTGCTCTCAGAGTATGCAAAAATACTGAAAAGTGGGTTGAGGAGACAAATTAAGTGCCTTGAATTGTAATGAAAAGGGCTGGGAGACTTTTCTGTATTATACAGTGTGTCTTGATCCTGTATTTAAAGCACAAATGCTTCCATCAATGTAGTATAGGAAACAGGATATCCTCTTTTCATGCAGGTTCCCATTAACACACAGAAAAGCTTCAAAACTAAAGGTAGGTCTTCTTCATAGTCTGTGCAAGTGGGGTAGAACTTCACGTTTCAATGCAAATAATTTGTTTCATCTTAGGAAAAAGCCACAGAGAAACAATGCAAAACCAAAACTGCTAACATCATTCATCTGGTCTCTGCATGGACTAAATAAGTATTTCAGCTGACAAGAAAAATCAAACTCCTATTCTGAAAGGGACAGTACATTATTTTATAGTAAGAACCATGCAAGGAGACATGGCAATTAAAGGAACTGCTTTTACATTATAGAAGTGCAAGCTCTTATGACATAAAGCAACCTCATGCACTCTTACTTTTTCTACTTTCTGAAAAAAAAAAAAAAAGCCAAAACCACCCCAGAGTATTTATTTTTTCAGTGTCAAGAATCAAAACCTATTAACATGACATGTTAGATGAAAATAGTTAAGTTACCTTTCCTGACAGAGGACCCACTGCTGGCCTCTTCCTTTGAGCATAACCAGAGAGTCGGTAACAGTAGTGAGGCTTACAGTAGAATTTACCTGCAGATAAAACACAAGTGATGGTCAACAGTAAGAACACAGCAGTTTAGCACAATATAAATGCCCATCTCACTGCAACTTATTTTCTACTGCCATTGCTGTTGCTTCCTCTAGTTTCTTCACTGTACATGGAGGCAAACACTATCTGAAGTTTTAATTCCAGCCCTCCTCTCTCCCCCTCCTAGTTAGCCTCCTTTCCATTGGGTGCCTGACAGCCATTTAGCTTAAAATCCTATCAAACACCAAAGCAAAGCTGTGAGGCTTGTGTGGCATCACATGCTAACAATGCGGCTGTGTGTGAGGAACAAAGAAATCATCACATGAAAAGCTGGCAGAAGCACTTTTGGAAAAAGCAAGAATGAATACAACCAGCAGAGGAAAGCCAGAGCGCGTTAACTCCCAAAGAACCATCTCTAAAAATGCACAGTGGCTACTTGTGGAAAGGGCAACCAGCAAGCTTTTGCACAGTTACAACTTTTTGTGATACTACTGGTTTAATAACACCCCAGAAATCCAGATAGGTTTTTACCAGTATCCAAGCACTGCCAGAAAGCCAAATCAGCACTAGCAATATGGTAATACAAATACTAATAGCAGCAAATTGATGGCACATAATTACCTTTCAGTCTACCTTTGTCAGCATATCCTGCTTGCTACGTGCAGCCCACAGCATCCCTTACTGCTATCCCATTTCTAACAACTTTACTAATGCATTTCAAACCTATATTCTGATTCTTCTCTTCCTCTAGTTTCTCTGGGCTGGTATTTGCACAATCATAGAAGGTTTGGGTTGGAAGAGACCATAATGATCATCTAGTTCCAAACCCTCTGCAATGGGCAGGGACACCTTCCACTAGACCAGGCTGCTCAAGGCCTCATCCAGCCTGGTTTTGAACGCTGCCAGGGATGGGGAATTCACAACTTATCTGTGCATGACCTGTTCCAGTGTCTCACCACCCTCACTGTAAAGAATTTGTTTTATGATGGAAAACTGACAGACCCTATTTTTTTTAGGAGTGTCTGTTTAAATAACTATTTCTTAATATTTACTCTTTCCAAATTGTCTGAAAAGAGCAACAACAGGAAAGTTCTTACATAAAAACTGACTGAAGCCCAAAACCAGACACTGACTGCAGAATGCTACAAAATGCTCATCAGTCCAAAGAGCTAGATGAATAGCAACAATGTGTGCATGGCTTTGCTATTTTTTTCCCAAAGAAAGACCAAAATGAGATATAAGCTAAATTTTCACAATTACTATATCAGATAAGATACCACCTATTTCTGTTTAGCCATCTCTGCTTCATATATACACACACACACAACTTTTAGGTATGTAATAACAGAATTAATGCTTTAAGTGTGCTGAAACTTGGAGCTTTGTGTTTACTTCACTGAGAATTATCTGGCCATAACTGCACACATAAACTTGCTTGCAGAGCAAAACAGTAAATCTGGTGGCAAAACCTGTTTCAGCCCATACAGAAGAGAGGAGCTTAGTCTGTTGTTGCTAAACATATCAAGAAATATTCAGTTACTTGTGAATGTTCAAAATAACAGCAGTGCTCACAAAATGCTTTTTCCCCAAATCTGACTTGTGATGAAAATGTTACTTCTATATGTTGATTTCAAAATTACCACAGGCCCCTTTAACTTGCATGCCAAGTCTGCTGACCTTCTGGTCAAGTTATAATGGGGTTTCTATTCCTTATTTGGAGTCTGATTTGACAATTCTAAGTTTCCTCAATGTTTCGTAACTGAGCAAGTCCATTACTTCAAGTCGCTATACAATGCATTATCAACATATAGTTTAGGTTCTTTTTGCCCCTTAAACCTAGATGGTGTTTCCATGGCCATTATTCTACCCAGTATACACAAAAACATTCTTCCTAGCTACATGCAGTAGGTATCTTTCCATTTTTTAACAGTTCAATCTGCAGTAGAATACTCTGGAGTTTCATCCGGTGGCATATCAGTCTATAATTTTTACTCCATCTTTGCTTCCATGAGTAGGGAAAACTATCAGTACTTACACCTCCTTCCTGTTATTTTGTGCTCTACACCATCATGTAGAATACTTTCCATCTAACCTCTGACTAGTTTTACATCATTTTGCACATATTTTCCTATTGAGATAGGAGTAAAGATAAATGTGAGCTGTGGAAGAAAATAAAGACATACCTGCTGATATAATTACAGGTTTATCTGAGATGCTTTCTCATATTTTTTCTTCAGAATACATTCAATTTCTATCAACCCCTGTTCAAGCCAAGAATGCAACACTGCTACTCTTAGGAGGAGATTACTTTTCACAAGTGTTGTATGATTTCAAATTATTGATTTCAATATGCACACTGTTGATAAATTGAGTTTCATCTGCTATCATATAGTCTTGTTTCCCAGAAGGAACTCTCCATTAATTCTTAATGTGTTAGATTCTCTTAACTAAGTCATCAGCAAATTTTATAATCATATTCCTTCCTCCTCATTCTATCAGACACAAGAAACAAAGAGTTACTACTGAATCCTAATAACAACTTCAACAAAGCTTTCTCTATAACATTGAGTTACCTCACTATATAAACAGAACTTAGTTTGTAATAAGCTATTATCATAGTCCCTGATTATAAAGATCCTGGTTTAGTACATCCAAAGACAGTTGTAATGTCTTCAAGAAGAAGGCACTGACTGCATTTGTTTCCAATGTGTTACTTTCTCTGAAGTAGTACTAAACACTAAGGAGCTTCCTCATTTGACAGGACTGAAATAAGAATAAAGAGTCTAGCCTTCAAACTCAGGCTCTAAACCCTTTTAAAGCCCTCAATTATCTGTGTCTTTGCATGCTAGCAGTTATTATGTTAAATTAAATCCAAAGAGCTCAGTTGTTTTGCTGTCAGCATGACCTAGCTGCAGGAAATCCACATAGTTTCAACAGTTTGAAAAGTTTAAATACAGAGAGCTGGGCATTCTGTGATTCTGTGAAATCACTAGATGGACTTCCAGGACAGCTAGGAGAATTCTGACAGAGAGGCAGTCTTTCTTACCGTCTTCAATATCATAGGCGTAGGATGACAAGCGCAGAGTCGTCGCACAGTATTCACACTTGAAGCAGCTGCGGTGGAAGAACTTGCCTTCAGCACTCAGCCTTTCCATCACGTAGACTCGCTTGCGGCAGAAGTAACAAACATCACTGCCTCCCAGGTTTTGGGGGAACTCCTTTCTGAGTGATCCCTAAACAGAAAAAAGCAGGACTAAATTTGCACATGTCCAGCCTCACCAAGATTGTGTGGTTGTATTTTCTCATTTATGTGGATACAGGAGCATCTGGATGCTGCAGTTCTTTCACATGTGGATGCTGCAGTTCTTGGATAAAATTCAGTTTTAACCAGGACATCAAAAACTAACCTTACTGTCCAGGCAAGAAGATCTTAGGATACCATGCCTACATGTGTAAGCTCTGGATAGAAGAGTGGACACCAGTACTCTTAAGGATGACCTTGAAGTAAATGACTAAAGGAGGCACATGACTGAAAGCCAAAACCTTTAGAAATCCCTCAAACAGCCATTCTTAGTCCAACTGTATCAAAATCAGCATCTCTTCCAGAAAACAGCAATACAGAGTAGCCCCAGTGGATCAAACACATCTTCATAAATATGGCAAGCAGTTTCTCAACTGTTTATGCACAATCCTTGGACACTGAGATTAGATTAAAACATTTTGCAAGGAAGATGAGGACAAGAGTGAGGGTGGACAGAGAAAGGAAAATGAAATCTTTCACAAAGCTACGACAGATTCCACCAGTGGTAGTAACAACTGGACACTCACAATACTTCAAATCTATAGTATGTCTAATCACAAACACACATCATCTCCTGTACATCATCTTACCAGTTCCTTCTTGTCTAGAAGGGTTTTGGGTTGCTCTTTCCTTTGAAGCTGATTGGCTATCTGCTCAGCCAATGAGCTCACTCCGCCTGTGTACATCTTTATATACTTCTACCAGATGGATGGAATGAAACAATAGTGAAGTGAGAAAAGAGAAAAAAAATCAAATTAAGTTACTAAAATGATAGTAGGTTAGGTGGTGAAAAAGTGCAGAAAGACCAAATCATGCCAAGACAGTGGACAACATGAAGTGACAAGTAGTAACAGCAAAGCTAGTGTCATAAAAACTCACTAGTGCAGTCCAGTATCCCCTGCAAGAATGGAGAAGGCAGTTTGCATTCTCTAAGTGCAGTAGCAACACTATGATGATGAATAAAGCCAACCTTATTTTCTCTTGTGGGGTATTTTGCACCTGGAAACCTGAGCACAGACACCTCACAAAGATGAGGCCAAATATACATTTTAATAAGATCATATAAGATTTTAGGTATCTTTGGCATCAGAAACAAAGATCTTTTAGAAGACACGTTACATAGTCTAATGCAACATGCTGATTACAACCACATACTAGTATGCTTAGCAACTGCAAAGAACTCATTTACAGAGGACTCGAGGGCAAAATCCTTAGCTAAGGAACTCACAGTGATTCATAAATATTAATTCCTCCAATGCTAAAAATACATAGTTTGATATGGAAAAATATGCAAAAGCCTCATCCAATGCATTAAAGTCACATCTGCATACACGTGGAACATACACTTGTTCAACTGTGAACATGGCTTTATGATTAGGCTTTTCTCCATCATAGGCAATGACTGAGACCATAACTATGGGTACCTTAAAACCCTCCACTTGTCTGACAAATCTAGACATGTAGGCTGTTATGTTGGTGGTACAAAACAAGTCCTTGAAAGAGAAGTTAAGTCACTGCAAGAGCAGAGGAAGTGTTTTTCACAGCAAATACAACCATTGGCAATAATTACACGGTTAAGAAAATTAAGTGGTTACATCCACATTAGCTCAATCCCACTGCAAACACCAGGTATTTGACTCAGAGCAGCAAGGTGCATGCCAAGCAATTTTCCTTTTTGAGACTAAGCAGCAAGAGTCTCCTCAGCGAATGAGGGATCAGAGACACTCCAGTTTCTGGCAAGTATAAAATACCAAGGATAATTTTTTGAAGGAAAAAGCTAAAGATGCATCTCAAAACTCCCTTAATTCACATGGCAAAACTTGTTTGAAGCATACTAATTATTTACCACAATTAATAAGACACTATACATTTCAGATGTGTGGTTATTAGCCCTTTTAGGAAATGTTTAAGACCTTCACATGTTCAGACATGAGGACAGCAGGAAGCATCACAAAAACTGAAATTAACCACAGAATGGATACTTCTTTGGGGAAGAAGACTCTGAAAGTGTAGGGCTCAGCCTTTAGAGACCACTGCTGCTATCACTGAAGTCCTAATTCCCTAGGATCTGTGCCACTGCACTGACAAAGCTTTATTTCTACCTAGAAGAAACTTCTGCCTACTGATTCCACTCCAAAATGCAGAGTACTCACAGTATTTGTATATGCAAGAAATAACACACAATTTGTCTTTCAAAATTTTCCAGGTTCCATATTCTTCCTCAGCTAGCGTGCACACAAATGTGCAGAGTTGCTTTTCAATGTCATATACCACATCTTGCCAAATACTACATTTTAAATAGTGTCTAATGGAAAAATTTTTTTCAGCACTGACCCTCAACGGGCTAACATAATCATTTGGCCAAGAGTTGCCAATTTTCCTCTAAAAGACCTTTGAGGCTTTTTAAGCTTTCTTAATACATAGTTCAAGTTTTTCCATTGGAAAACTTTCTTTTAGCTAACCATGTTTCCACTGAACAAGTTTTGATTTGAAAGCTTTATCCAACCTTAACTGCAGATGCTTCAGCATCTTTCAATTTCTACCAGCAGAGATAAATGAAGTTCCATGCTTAAAAAGCAATTATGCTAATCTTAACTCACAATATCTTAGACTATCCGCTATGGTAAATTTAGCTTTTGAACTTTTAGTTTGAGATTCAGCATTTCTGATCTGCTTTTCTCCTTCACATCACATCTGGCCTAATACTGGGTTTTATATGAAACATTTATCTTTCTTCTTGTAGGCAAAAGTCTATCAGATACACGACATTCTGCAACATTCTCAAGAGCGGGCAAAGAACCCACTCCAGCTTAAGTCAAATCAAGTTCCTGCTGTTTACAAATGACAACTACAACTAGTTCAAATTCCCAGTGATTTTTCAGAAAGCCTGCAGTTTCTGTAGTTTGGCCAAGATCTCACCAACAGCCGCAAGCAAAAAAATGAAGCTGTACTGCAAAGCCAGAAGGACTATCGGTGCTCAAAAAACCTAATTTGAGAATGAGATGCACCACACGCTTTTCATTTATGACAAACACCCAATATATTGAGTCTCAAACTGCTTTATGGCTGACAACAACCAAGCTATGCCATAGCTTGCCTCCGGCTTCTGATGTGTGCATGAATATGCACAGACATTGCATTCTGCAGGTGAAGCATTGCAAGCCTAGCTTGTGGTGTGTCCTTGACCGGTGGGACCAGGGTGCAGCAAGCAAACACAGCTGAGTGCACCTTGCGATGTTCAGGCTAATGCTACCTGTCGAAGAGAGTCAGATGAAGGTGAAGAAGGGCGATTAGAAGACCGGAGGCTAAGGGAGAGCTCCCACTGGTCAACAAAGAATCGGCGAGACGGTTCAGTCTCGAGCTACAAAATAAAATAACAATCAATCATACATGACTTCAGGAAAAAAGAAGAAAATAAAAACCACTCAGGCTCTTATGCCTACCAGCAAAAAAAAACCAACAACAACAACAACAAAAAAAAAAATTTCTTAAAAGCTCTTGTAGGAAAACTTGCAGAAAAATGTCCAGTGCATCTTCAGTTTCTCCTTAGTGAGGCAGGGCAAGTTATTCTTAATTTGGTCTTTATTAAGTTTCAGTTATTTAGCACCATTTGGAAGCTGTTACCTCTTTCCACATATATTCAGCCTCCTGTATCCCAACTAGCTAAGCTACTGGCAAAGATCCCAAACAAATTTCCTCTGCTGCTCCTGTATCTCCCATTGTTCTGTATTACTGGCCCAAGGCACCAAGATCATATTTCAGGCCATGTGAGACCTCTTCTACATTTTAACTATATAAACCAAAAGCCTACTCTCCTTGGTAATAGAAATTAACTCGCACAAATTGCCAGTCCTTAGCAGCAAATTTCCAATCTAAAATTTACTCTAAGCAGATTGGAAACATCACTCTAAGACGAATGAAACAATATCAAACAATCTGCAAATTGCAAACCATAAATCATTAACTAAGAGAATTTCCATCCTTCTGAAATTAGTTCCTCAGAGGACAACCCAAAATTTAGTCTCTCAATAAGTCCTCTGATTATGCCTATCTCTTCAGATATCTTCCACATAAGTAGGAAAAAAAAAAAAAATCGCTGGAAGTTTCAGACAAATAGCACTGTGCATTCCTATCAATTAATAACCTGGAAAGAAGAACTACAGAAATGTCAAATATTTGACTCTTTTTAAAAGAAAATTGTTTCAGTTCTAAGAAGGAAAAATAAGTGTCACATCATGACCCATGAAAATAGCTACTTCTAGCCACTTACAACAGGCTAGCCTCAAGATTAAATCTATTGGACAAAATGCAGACGAGCTTAGGTTTCACAATTTTCCCAATTTAAAGAAATAACTTTCTATACACAATTCTTCTGTACTTAAGATCATAAACATTTAATCAAATTTCTTTTCTGAAAACGTCTTAGTTTGCCAAGCCTTCTTTCTTACTGATTTTTCTTGGTTTTTTTCCCTGAAGCTCCACATCATAATCCATCATTGCCTACAGCATTCCAACATTTCCTCTTTTCCCTCTCTGCCCTATCCACTTCACCTGTTCTTCTACTTTGTGTTCTCTCTCTTCTCCTTAATTCTGCACTACACAGAAATCAGCCAGTTTCAAAAAGAATTTCTGCCTTTGCATTATAATGCTGTTAATCTTTTCCATCCTCAAAAGGAGATTAAATGTACTAGACAGCAATGAAAAGGGTAGGAGCAAGACATTTTGGTGTAGATGTTCATTTCTGTATCACCATTTCAACTGAGCAAGGAAATGCACATCAGCATGCTGTCCTTGGATCATGCCTGAGATCATCATTCACGTTACCATTAACAAAAATGTGATGGTATGTTTAAAATCATCTCTTTACTTAGTCTTTCATAGTTTTTTTTCCTGTGTCTCCAAATTCTGTGTCAAATCCAGCTGAAGGTTCACTCTTCCTTCTTGGAGAACAGCTTCACTGACTTTAACAATCAGGAAAGATTATCCTGAAGAACAGCAATAAACAGTGACCTGGAAGTTATAAATCTCCTTTTGGCATGGCTTAGAAAAGTCATGCCCACCAGCAAAAGCTCTGGGACTGTTTATCCTCTAGCTCAAGAAAGCAGCTTGAATTTGGATAGTTAACTCAAAGCAATAACTTATTTTAAAAAAATTTTAAAATCACTTCGGTAGGTGGTGTTTTCCCAAAGCACGCTACAGTTTGTCAAATGCTGTTGAAGGTAACTGAAAACAGAGATGGGGCAAGCAAATAAAAACTAAAGAAACTGCTCTTCCAATTGGCATGGTCCCATATGCCAAAACTGACACACTGGGGAGAAAAATAAGCACAAAACCAAACCAAACTAAAGTGCGCAAGGGAACCAAAGAGAATATGCACAAGCTGCCAACTCTACCAGTGGAAATAACTGTACAGGAAGCATAGACACAAAAGTAGTAGTTCAGAGCCAGGAATTATGCTTGGAAAATGCAAATGTTCTTGCTTCCAGAAACACAAACAAATCCGGTAAACAACCACTGTGAGATGCCTTGATCTGTAGTACAGCTGGTTTTCAGTATGTACTCTGTACTCTCAAGCTAAGAGGAAATGGCCTTAAGTTGCACCAGGGAAGCTTTAGGCTAGATACCAGGAAAAACTTCTTCACTGAAAAAGTTGTTAGACCTTGGAACAGACTGCCCAGGCAGTCACACTCAGGTGGACTCACAGTCCCTGGAAGTGTTTAAAAAACGTCTAGATGTAGTACTTAGGGACTTGGTTTATTCTTAGGGACATGGTTTTAGCTGATGGTGATAGGTTGATGATTGGACTTTATAGTCTTGGAGGTGTCTTCCAGCCTTGGTGATTTTGTGATTTTTTGTGAAGCTTGGAGGCTGTTTTTTACCTTACTCTTTATATTGTGTTTTGAGAAATAGAAAGACTGTCATTTATCAAACAAGGAGACAGTTAAGAACTAGCAAGTAGGATAAAAATAGCACACAAAATAAACTTGACCGTGGTCTTTTAACCTCAGGACTCTATGATAGTGGTCATCATATTTTGGGGAATTTTTCTACCCCCTCTGATCCCAGATGTCACCAGTACCCAGAATCCTGCACTGATATAGAACACCAGGGAGGGAGGGCTGTAGTCACCTGATGCCTCACTGCAGGTCTGGACTCCAGGAGGGCAGAAAGCTGACATGCCCTTTGCTCGACATTGTCAGGCACTTTGTCATCAGAAAACAAACCAGGAGATCTCTGTGAGATGAGGAAGGAGGGAGGAAGTAAACAAATCAGCAAAAAAAAAATTCCCCAAAAGGAACAGACAACAAAATGCCAAACAAAAGGTAAGAAATTCACATGCAGAATGGTAAAGAGGAGCTCCCATGTGAAGACTGCTTTTATTCTCAATGTCTACTGTTCTAACAAAGTGCTAAGTTTTGACCCTCAAGGCCAAGAAAAAACAGTTAAATTAGCCGTCATTCACAATTCTCCCACCTAGAACTGCTGCAGCCAAAATCAAACAAGCACAGGGCCTGCCTCTCTGGCACTACCTTCCAAAAACAACCCCAAAACAAACCAACCAAAACCCACCCCCAAAACACCCTGGGGGTTTATCATGCACAAAGGAGCTTATCTGGCACCTTATTTCACCGTAACTCTTGATTCTCAAGGATTTCCTTTACATACCTAAACCTGTACACACTTGTGTTTCAAGTACTTTCGGACACAGAAAAACATGGGTTTAGAGTAATGTACTTCAGTTCTCAAAATGAATGAGTTAGTTTGCTTAAAGATGCTGGTGTATGAAAAGCAAAAGCTGTACTTACCAAAGCAAGTATGTTTAATGAGCCTAGACAACTGAAGCCAAGCACAGCAAAATCAAACTATCACAGAAACTGTCAGTTTTATTTCTGCAACTTCACTGTACTACTTGTTCTTACTGCACTGCCATGTCAACACATCCCAGGCACAATATTTGACACCTCTGCTATTCTGGTCTTTCATATCAATTTTCTTAAACTGTTCTGTGATGCACTTAAGTGACATGGAAAAAAGGCCTGGCTTGTGGCCCGCTGTACAGGACAGAAGTATCACTTGCAATATCACACAGTCTTCAGCTTGTTTGTTTGCAAAGTTCAAAAGTAAGTGGACCAAGAACTACAAATGTGTGCATAAGAAAACCTCAGGTCTGATCTGTCCAGAATGCTAAGGTGCTGCTACATACTGCTAGCCGTCATCCAAAGTAGAACGGAAATTTGGGTTTATACCCAATTTACGAGCAACACTGTTCCCATTGATGGATTAATAACAGTCTGTACTTTCAGCTGCTTTCAGTTCCACCTACTCCTTCCTACTAGATCATTTTCACTAAAACTAGGGCCTATCAGAAAGCTGTATCTGTGTCACTGCAGACACACACTTATTCATTTTTTATTGCCTGTCAGAAAACACTTGGCCTACAAGAGTCTTTTGTTAGAACACATTCTGAAAGTTGCAACAGTTTTATAGCTGGCTACCACTTATGACTTAATTCATTCAAAGCCTTAACTGGAATGTCAATTAATTGTCAATATGTATTCAAATCAACCAATTCTTTTGAGTGCTGATCTTTTCTCATGTTTCTGTATAATACTGAGCCACTCAGGCAGACTGTTGAATATTTCGTTGTTAAGAAGGCTTCAAAGTCTATACTAACTAATGCGTCATCATTTTTCCTTTTACTTTGGCCTGTAGGAGGCAGGATGGAATGCCAGTTGTTTAACCATCCAGAAAGCAAGCAGTAAAAACAATGCAACCATGTTCGCATGAATTAGCACAAGACATAACTCTTCTTGTTCTGCTACAGCCACAGCGTACTTCACACTAAAGAGGTGTAAGAGGAAAAGAAGAATGGGAAGAGCTGAAGTGCTAGATCAACAGCAAAATAAAAGCATACAGCAAACTGTCAATGAAGGCTTGTTATGCATTTACGTGGGTATGACACAGAAATAATCACTCCTAACTGACTCTCAGCAGTTCCAGCGTGTTAACAGCAGGATTAGCATGAGTGTTTCACTACTCAGGATATTTGCTCTCTGTATTGCACACATCCACCACAGCCTTGTGCCATCAGCATCCATGCTATTTGTTCATGCTCTTTACCCTTTCCTGTCTGGGACTCTGCTCCCCTGGATAGTCAGCACCAGGTTCCCTGTTTCTCTGCAGGCAACAAATTATGAGATTAATACAAATCACAGACCAACTTCCTAATCAAAACACACTTCATCTGAGTTCTCTTACGATGCAGGAAGAAGAAGAGGCCAAAATGACAGCAGAACAGTTTATTAATATTTTAAACCTAGCAATAATGACTGGGCTTCAGTATGGAAACTTTTTAGACAATATATATTCAGATTTGGTCAGTAAACCACAATATAGTATCATAGTATAATGAAATGAATACAATAAAGATGGTAAAAGACACTCAGTGTAACTAACACTGTGATGTTAGATTAAAAGAACGAAATGGAAAGTTTAAGAGAAGTAGCAGAATGAATGCGCTAGGTGTGCAGAAGTACTGGTTTTAAAAGACGTCATTGTAACTAGGACTCGGATCCAACTGACTCACTATGAGGTTTGCACCAAGACAATTTTGGGAAAAGAAATCATTCCTAAAGAAAAATAATGTCTCCAGAAGCAGATCCCTCAATTAAGTCTAACAGATCAGTTCTGTAAGAGGGGGTAAAAATTCAGAGTTAAAAGGAGGAAGTAATTTTTTTTAAAAAAGAATTATCACTTTGAGCAACAAGACATGCAAAAAAAGTTTCCTGCAGGACACAATGTAGAAAATGGCCAAAGGACACTTGAACCCAGCAATAATTTGCTAGACAACCAAAAACACAACAGGACAAACAAACATTTGGAGAAGCGAGGGCAGGAAAACGGAGCCAAGGGGCCTTCAGTGACCGAAAGACAATTTCTCTATATGGAAAATTAATCCTATGCCATAGATTAAAAGGTGAAATTCAGCATTTAACTGCCTCAGTTTCTCTATTTGAAACTTGGGGAAAAAAAACCTTTGTCTCATAAAATGCATCTGTCAAAATTTTGAAAGGTTGTTGGCAAGAGGAAGGCAGCCACCTATCACATCTGACAATATTACACTCAATTCAGTTTAAATACAGGTTTTGCTAATGAAAAGGGCTTTCCCTACCCATTCTAGATGTGCATTCCTGTGTCCTTACTTACACTACATACTGACCACAGAGCGCCAGAAAAACAGCCACTGTTTTTATAGGACAGTTTTAAATCAGATCAGTAAGCAGATGTGACCTATCTTGCAGATGCAGGCAACCAGAGAGGCAGTGGAGAATGTGTGCTTTGGAGGATGACAATAATTAGACCAGATGAACTGTACCATGTAACTGGACTCAGAGATCACAGCACTAAGGCAAGTCAGACTTTATGTCCAAGAATAAGTCTTGTCTACTCTGCCAAAAGGTAACAAGCCTTTACAGAGCTTACAGGAATACAAGTTTCCAGCAAAGAAACATTTTCCACCTATGGGGAAATTTATTTATACACTCCTTTTTTAAAGTTATGAGAGTAACTCATAAGTTATGAGCAGCTGCCTTTTTATCACCTCAAGATTAGTTCAGGATTGATCAGGGAGGAGCAGAATCTATTACTGCAGTGGGAAAATGAAAGACAATTAAAAGATACAATCCAAAGAAGCAATATGACCACATACAACAACAGCCAAGCATTAAAGGATATCAGGTAACATTTAACCAGGGGGACAACAAATACATGTGCTGCAACATCTGGATACACATTTATACACTGTATTCAGAAGAGCTCTCCCTGCTCCCAGCTCAAACTCAAGACAGACTGAACACAAACTCTTGCGAGAGAGACAACAGCCTGGGTGTTGGGGAAACAGAAGGACCACAGTGGACACATGCAGGCCACTACAACATTCCAAAAAAAGCATTTCATTCAAGTAATATCAAGTGTTTTATGGATACAAGGGAAAATGCTCAGTCACACCTCTTTAAAGGAAGAATGGTGATGGAGAAAAGTTGCATTCTCTTCCCTGCATCACTCCAAACATTTCTGTTTTGCTGCAATTCAGAACTGAGAAAGGCTACTGTCATTACAAATTAGAGTAAAATCTCAGTTTCCAGTGGAGACTTCTCCATACTTCTGGTGAACCAAAGCTGACCTATGTTTCTAGTCTAAAAGGCTGAAGAAGCCCTATCACCATCTGCAAAAAGAATATTGGAAATGCATTTGTAAATCGGATTTCTAGTAACTGATCTAGTCACTTGCACAAGCAATAATGAAGAGAAAGGGATAGAGCATGCAGAGGGAATCACCTGCTGCCTGGGATATGGTGGAGAGGAAGGTGGAGTGGAAGAAGAAAGCATGATCACTTTTTTGGGGCAGGTCCGAGAACGTTCCTTAGTCCTCAGCTTTTTTTAAAACAGAAAAGAAAAAAAAAGATCATAATAATGGTAGAAAAGAGATAACATTACCATTGGCTTTGATGAGACAGGCCAGAATGCATGAACTGGGAGACTGTGATCTTAAGAACACACCTCTCATGAATGACCAAAAGCCACACTTAATCTAAAGCTCAAAGACCTAAGTTTTTCACCCATAGTCACACAGTCACATATCCATGACAGATTCTAGGGGCAGCCAATGAACACATACTTACATCAATCATAAGTTAAACCAACAGTTTCTGACTCAAGGCCTTACAGTCAGTGAAAGGCACAACTTGGAACTCCCCATAGCTCAGTTGGACAGTTCCCTTTGCTTCACGTAAAATTACTTACTGCTGTTCCTTGCAATGTTTAAAAATATCCATCCTGTTGACCTAATTACTCTTGCTTGCAGTTCATTTGCAATACAACTCAAGTTACAGTGTTCTGTTCTCAGCTTCTGTTCTCACCTCCTGTAACTTAGAAATACTAAACATTCTCAGTCAAGTTAAACTGTACTACCTTCTACTAGAAGAGAAATACATCTGGTTCATAGCTAAATGTGGCCAATATCTAGTAGTCTGAATATTTCACAATGCACATACTTGTCCTCATTTTAACAGGCCAGAAGACAGGCCTTTCTAGTTGTGTACCTCCTTACTACACACAGTCTTTTCTCCACCACTTCTTGATTATTAATATATCTTGTCCCAGTTTTTTTTCCTTTTGAGTTCTAACCAGGGAATATCTGGAAATTGTTAAACTGAAAAAGAAAAAATGCTGTGCATCCAAAGCCACTGTTGGATAGCCTCCACAGACACAGCATACTGCTTAAAGATATTACAGATGTTCATTACTGCCCTTATAGCTGAGCTGGCATGAACATCTGTTTGGGTGTTCTCTTCCCTTTCAGAAGAAAAAAAAATTAATACACTCTTCTATTTCAAACAGATGCTACAAGCAGCTTAACACAAAGCAGATGACTTTGGACTTAAGTAGATAATGAACATTTATATGCTGTTTCAAAAGGCTCAACTGTGAAGTCACCAATTTCTAGCTAAAGGAGTGATAACTTTTTCCACCACTACAGAGAGCCATGGATTTTCATTTGACTGAGGCCAAGGTTGCATTCAAAACTTCCACAAATTTGTGCATTTTTCCATGGCAGATCTCAGAATATAACACTGTATAGGTATATGAAGTCTGTGTTCAGTCCTCCAGTAGAATACATTTCTGAGCATGCAAAGATACAGATGGCTATAGGGAAGAGGAAAGATGTATCAGATTTATCTAAGAAATTAAGTAGTAAAACCAATGTTTGCAGAAATCATTGGTGTTGTAAGCTCTCTTCTGCTGAGATTTCAACTCCTCTTGACTGTGGTCACCTCAGTCATTGTTTATCTTCAAAAACCACAGTTCTAACAGAATTACTGAAAAGAGTAATTCAGGGAACTACCTCAGAAGAACAAGCATTAGATCCTCCAGAGGCAGAAAAGATGTGCCCCAAAAGATAAAAGATCTCCATTTTACAAGCACCTTTGTACACGTTAGTGATCTAAACTTACTTATCACACACATACCTTGTCGCTGTTAGGAGACCTATGAAACTGTAGCAGATTACTACTGAAGGCCATAAGCTTCAGTAGAAAGAGTAGTCTGGAAAGCCAGGACAAAATTCAGTTTAAAAGGCTCATCTCCCATACCATACCCAAAGAGTCAGATCATTGTCTGCATAGACCATACTGCTTTCCAGTGGCTTCATGATCACTGACGAGATGCTCTTTCCCAAAACCAGCCAAAATGGCTTGGAAAGCAACAGAACACACCACTGAAGACATTTTTAAATTAGAAGGTATTCACTTGAGAAGATTAACCATCACACCATGAAACACTTTATACCTCTTTTAGAAGACATAACCATCACACAAAAAATTACACACATTTCCACTGTGCATGTACACTTAGCAGCGTCTTCATACATTACTAGCTGCTGCTGAGGTGCTCAAAATAGCACAAACCCAATTCTGACAACACAGATCAACATTCTTAAAGTGTAGCTCAATAAAGCAAACTTTGTAATCCAATTCATGACCAAAATGCAGGCAACACAGAACGCTGCCAGCAGCAGATTGGTGAGGTTTTCAGCCCACTTGATCTTTTGAAAGCCTTCCCTTCCCAAGAGATAGCAAAACTGTGGTTTCCCTCAATAACACGTCACCACTTTGTCCCCTTAGGAACTGCTTTTCTCCTGTTTAAAGGACTCTTCAATAGAAGGGATTCACTACGTGCTATGACTTACACATAGTCACTGATAAAACTTTCTGCTCTTAATAAACTTGGACACCTGTGCCAAACAAAAGAACTCTTTCCCATAGTTTCATGAACAGCTCTCTCTAGTAAACATACATCCTCCCCAAAGAGGTTGTCAGAAGCAATACAGCATCTCCAATAACATGTACTGGTACCGGGCACCAACTCTATTGTTGGTAATCTGTGGCCCAGGAAATAGCTTTGTAGCTAGAGTGCCCAATGTCACTGTAGAAAGCTAATTCAGTATTGCAGAAAGGTACAGTCTCACAGCTATCAGATTCTGTGCGCCTAAGCTATCAGAATTGGGAATCTCAGCAGTTACCTGGAGCACTGCTTCAACAACAACCTCCTGCAGGGTGGACTTCTGTCCAAGCTTGGCAAAGCTGGCTGCCTAGGTCAGTGAATGGCTTCCTGCCTCAGCTGATCTCTGATCAGTTGAGAATAAATGGTTCTACATACACCCATGGCTTTTGAACAAAGACAACTGAAGTTCTTCATTTCCACAGGCAAGTAATAAGGAACCTTTGGAATGAGGACCATATCAATTGTTTCTTTGATCCTACTGTATCGTGCAGGTCTTGCATCCTTGAGACCCAGTATTACACTTCTCCATTTCAACTGTCAGATAAAAACCACTGCAAATCCAGCATGAAACCTGGGCTCAAGAACCAATGACCTTCTCTTAACACGGTAAAGCCCATCAAGGAAAGATCATCTCCAAGTGTAATTGTGAAAGGGAAATTATCCACACTATCAATTTTGAATAAAATTATTTAAGTCCTCTGAAAGTAGAGCTGTTAAAAGGTTTTTCTAAATCTGCCCTACATTGCTGTTTATATGGAGATGCTATCAATGTTAATGGAGACAAGAGGATATTATCCTCCCTTTTATCCTTTTTTCCATCATATACAAAAGGATGACAATAAGAACTGGTGTGTTTCACTGTAAAGGCCTAACTATAAAGCCTCCATAATGTTTCAATAGCAGCTTCAAGTGGAAATCTCAGGGATGTGATATTCTCCAAATGCATAAGAACATCTCTTCATCTTTCTGAACTGAGAAAGAGAACAAATGCAATGCAATTTCCCTTTTTTTGTGGGGTAACATAAGCTCTCATCAACTGACTTAATATTGTGCAGCCATATTATGCTCTTCTGCATCAGTTCTTTGGGTTCTCCCCTTTCACCTGGGAAGTGTTCTTCAAAATGAAATGTGCCTTAATCATTGATGATATGTCTCCATCTGGAAGTGCTAATTCGCCTTTTACGAAAGATTTTAAGGAGACAGAAGGAAGAAGAAAATCACCGAGCCAGGAAAGCTAAACATAACGCTGACATTTTTAAGTCTCTTGACAGTTCTACTGACAATTTCCCCAGCTTGGGTTTTCTTCCTTGGAGTGAAATCTTCTAGACCATGGCACCAGAAGCATGCAGCATTAATTGCATTGAATGCCTTGAATACAAAGATCACCATGAATCCATAATCATGAAGAACTGTAAATTTCCAAACTACTGCCACTTTCTTCCTCTTGATTCCACATTATGCTCTAACTGAAAAAACAGAAGAGAGGCAGATGTTTCTCCAAATGATGGCTGCCTGAAAAATCTCTCAGCACTCTTGGAAACTTGAGAAGGCTATTTGCGCAGGCAAACAGTGGAAGCACAGGAAGCTGATGAGATAAGTATCCCTATCTGCCTGAAAAGACGGTCTGTCACAAGCCTTAGCTTTCCAAAGTGCATGTCTGGAAGAAAAATAATGACAATCTGCCAAAACACAAGAGAAAATAAAATCTGATACCTGCTGATTCTTCTGCTGTTGATCCCTATCCTTAACCCCTCTGTGACAGGAAACCTAAAACTTACTTAATTCACAGTCATACAGGAAGCTGCAATGCAATGAATGTGAGAAGTTGGTAGGGAAACCTACATTTGTCACAGAGAAAGAGAAAGGGCACTAAAGCCTTCTGTAACTGTAGAACACAAGATTTCACCTCTGAATAGCAAAATTGATAATCAATTTTACTATTTATACCAAGGAAGAGCTTTAATACCATAGATGGCATAAAACCTTTTACCTCATCGGGTATAACAGCTGTTTACATATTTTCAGTTCTTTAACAGAAAAATTTAGAAATTCTGTAGGCAAGGTGTCTGCTAAAACATCCTCTCCTGAGACTAGCGTAAGAGGGCAGGGAAAATTTAACTAAGTCCTTCTGAAACACTAAACTAGGCATCATCACCAAACGATTTTATTCACTGAAAGTTATCAATTATTTAAAATAATGGATTCACACAAGGTGCTGGAAAGGGATTGGCTTAAAACAGGACAGTGTTAGCTGGTGTTTGGTGCCTGCAACACATTGTATTCACAATCAGTTTCTTTACCTGTTTCCACTGGGGTATGGGAGCAAGACGGCCCTGCTCTCGTCTGCTGGATGGTTGGTTGTGAACACGTTCTTGATAAGGCAGGACAGGTTGCTGCATGCAGGTTGTAGGAAAAATGGGACCAAGAAGGAAAGTAAAGGAAACTCAAACAAAGCAAAGGAATGGGATACAGAACAAGACAGACAAACATTTAAGGAAAAAAAATAGGATATGGGAGAATTCATTTAGCAAATAAAATATAAAAGAAAAAAAAACAGAAAAAACCAAACCAAACAAACAAAAAAAGGGAAACTATGCCTATTTTTGGACCTCCTCCTTTATTTTCATTGTTTCTTCAAATCAGTCTGGTTATTCCACCCAGTATGTAGTGGCTGAAGAAACATTTGGTTGGTGAAGAGTGGAATAAACATCACCATTGTGAGATTGTTTTACTACTACTAACAGCAATGTGCAGTGTAGCATAGACATACTTGACCTAGCTTTAAAGTAGCTAGGTCAGATCCTACTCACAATCTGGCCATGGCAGCACAGAGATTGCTTGACAGAAGCTATGAAAAACTATGCAGCAAAACAAGAACTCAGGCACTTAAACCATACTGAGCCTCATACTGCTGATACTGCACTGCTAGCAGTAACTTAAAAGTGATTCAACCTAACTCTAAAAAGAACTACCTTGCAGTTTGCAGTATTTCAGATACCATCCTGAATAACCAGCAGTCATAAGGAAGCCTCACTTGGAATGACACAAAGATCCTGACTGCAAAGAAACTTTCAGGCATCTATCTGCTACACTTAGGGAAGGTACAAAACTTATATCGCAGTTTACAAGAACAAACAGATCTAACTTGCCATGAGAAAGTTTATATTAGAAATTAAGTGATCACTCAAACACTAGCAGTGGAATGTTCCTGGAAAGGTTTTCAACAACAACAGTAGTGATAAAAGAAACTCAATTGCTGGTAAAATGTTTGTGAACGAGATTACATAACATGATAACAGAGAAACAGACTTCTATTGGGAAGTTTTTCTCCACTCCATACTCCTAAATTGTACTTCTTTCTATTTTGAGTAAGCTTCACTCTTCCCTAGGAGAGACTTTGAAGTAGAAAAGCACCACTTGCACCCAGTCTCAAGGAATGCATGTTATTATTCATTAGCTTCCAAAATAAAGGGGTTTATTATCCATATCTCCTACCTGTCTTCGTAAACTTGAGGACTGCACTGGTGCGTTCTCCTCAAACTTGGCCAGTAGCTGGGTTGCCATAGACTTGACTTTGTTCTGATTCCCAATGGCAGCATCAATTCTCCTCTCTGTCAGGGCACTCACCAATGTGGGCCTCTCCTCTCTATAGCTTCGCGGGATGTCCTCCTAACAGAGTGATATCAAAATTCAACAAGATACAAGTGGATACCTTCTCCTCTCTACCCCTTTGCTGTGATAGGTTTCTAACACTGTAAAAAACAAATCTATTAGTCTGCACTTCTAAGCTCACATTTTTATTTCCTTTGGCATGTAGTCAAAAGTTCTCTTGACCTTTATTTTTTTAACCTTACTTGATACTTAACCTACCAAAGAGACCACAGTTGAAACGCTCCCATGAATCCTTCGACACAAAGCAAAGGCCCATCTTCAAACCTTTGGCAACTCAAAGCACTAAATTTAAACTCACTTGTACCTATTTATAGGATCATAGGATTGTCAAGAGTTGGAAGGGACCTCAAAGATCATCCAGTTCCAACCCCCCCCGCCTGGCAGGGACACCATCCAGGTTATCCAAGGCCCCATCAAGCCTTAAACATTTCAACTGAAGGACTGCTTTGTGGTGCATACTAGGAATGTATGCTTTTTGCACTAACCGAGGCTAAAGTATAAGTATGAATGAAACTTCTGACTGTACTGCATGACTTTACAAACGAAAGTTTTATTATTTTATTCTGCCCTCATCAAACCAAAGAAAATCACAATAAAAATAGAATGAGGGAACTGCAAAACTTCATTTGTTGTGTACTAGTCTTTTATAAGCATCAATGAAACATTTGCATTATACATATGACAAAGTGTAACTGCTGAAGAATTACTTATCTAAAAAAGGTCTCAGATCAATCCTTTAATTTCCTCTATGCAGGCAGGGTTTAAGTGGGAACAATGAACCCATCATACGGTTTTGTCCCCGACACCTTCTTCTCTGTAATACTTACCTCCTCAGATTGGCTGGTTTTTCTCCTCTTTCCTGCACCATCCAGTTCCTTCTCTTTTTTGTCCTGAAAATGGAAGGAGGAGGAAAAAAGACAAACAAACATACATAAGGATTCTCATACCTTTCTGTCCTGAGGTAAATGTCATCAGTACACTTAAATATACTTTGCCACACAACTCATTCTCTGGGCTCATGCTGCATTTTTGTTTAAGAAAAGCTTTTTCCATGATCCTTCTTTGTGGATTCTTACCTTCAAAACTGGACATTCTTCAAACACTTTCAACCAATTGGCAACTGAGTAACCAGTAACATTCCAATTCAAAATATATCCCCAAATAGTACCCCAAGGCTAGGATTTTATGACTGAAATATACCAGTAACTAAGAGTACATATTACAGATGTAATCCTGCAGTTATAAATGTCATGCATTGTCCCATACCAAGAGCTGATGAACAGAGACTCCTGCAAACGCACAGCAGATACACACTTACACAGGCACGTCTAGTATCACCTATTTGGTAGCCTAACAGACAAGTGTTACCAAGACTGTGGTGTGGTTACCTTTGGAGTGCGTTTCCGGGAGATGCTTTGTCCCAGTTTACTGAGAAAAGATATAGGCGATTTGGTGCTGGCAATCAGAGCAGCTTTTTCTTCTGCATTCAGGTCCAAGCTATCTGTTAGCAAAAACAGGAAGGGCAAGGGAATGTTGGTGCTATTAGTAAAGACACAACTGAAGGACTCGCACTGTTTTTCTTAAATTCTCTGTGCAAAATTATTGTAATGTCCAGAATTAATACCTTTCTCAGCTACTCTGCTTTCTCATTTTGCCAAAATCAATTCTCCTTTCAGGATTTATAATCACCCAGAATAAATACTGTGTTTGTTTACTCTATTTACTTTGAAGAGCATCGTGATCACCAAGATTCTTACAAAGAGTTCACAGTTTTGTAAAGAATACCTGACACACACTGTATTTTTAAAAGGCTATTAAACACACTTTCTCCCCCACACACACCAAAATGATAGACGTGAAATATTACCATCAGCAATAAAGAAAAAGCTGTATAACAACGTTATTAATAATTAAGAGTAGGCCATATTGATTTGTGTTAGGCAACTACATCTTTCAGTTCTAATCAAAGATCTTTCATTCCTTTGAAGTTAGTCTAACCACTCATGGATGGTAAACAGGTATAAAACTTGGCCAGTGTTTTGACCAACTACTAGCAAGGCATCTTATATTAGCTAAGATACATGAACTCCTAATAGTATCAAGAAAGCAGAAAAGTTATCTAGTAGCCCTGAAGTGAGTTTAGAACTTTTGCAGACATTGTTTTGTATTAACTCCTTTTGTTGTTCCTGATGCTGCTAACATGGGTCTTTATCAGCACCAGTAAGAAAACAACCTTTTGTAATGTAAAGTTAGTGAATGACTAGTATGAGCTCATGCAGAAGCAGCATGAAACTGAAGCACATACATTCACCTTGAACCTGCCTTTCAATCTGACAGAGGTGCCCCAAATTCCTTACCGCTAGAGGGAATGGTGTCTTTGAACATCTCATAGAACTGCGTGAGGTACATCACCATCGACAGCTTATCTGGCTCTCCAACAGATGCCATTTCCTTTCCAGTCATAATGGGGGAAATTCCAAACTCTTTTTCAGCTATGTCAAAGGCCAGTTGGTTATTCTTCTCCACATTGTGCTCATCCAAAGAATCAAAGTCTCTGCAAAGGGCAGAAAGAGGGTATGCACTGAATCAAGTAGAAACCAGTCCACTGAAAAATCAGGGATCCCTAACCTCTTCCCTTCCCCCCTTCCCCCCCCCAAAAACCCCCCACATCTCACAAATTTATTTGCCAGTAATCTTCTTGTATTGCTGGGCTGATGCTACTTAATTATGGTGAAATTTGGCCAAAATGTACTCATTTCATTTTTTGCTCCAGAATTTTCCTCTTACACACTTCATTATCCTCTGAAATACATGTTCATTTCCTCCTTTGCTGGAAGTTTTCCTGTGCGTAAAAAACTTTTGTGTGCTTGCAACTAAATTTAGCCTTCGCTTTTGTCTCCTTTTTCCTTGCCTGATCCGTATTTTAGTTCCACTGGCTTTTTCCAAAACTTGTAGAACTAGAGAGAAGCTACACAAAAAGCTACAGCTCGTAGAGAGTTACATAAACCATTTTAAAAGCAATTTGAACTCTCCACAAGCTACAGAGCTATTAAACAGAGTAGTTCAAGTTAACTTGAATACACCAACAGAGAAGTAATTCAGTGCACATGGAAGGGAATAACCATGTAATTTTTCAGCATGCTTTACACTAAATTGTGTCGTTAAATACCAATCTAGCATTTACTTTTTCTAATGTCCTTTTGGGAACTTGAAGTCATTTCAGATTTCAACTGAAGCACCAGAGTCTGTTACTATTACTTCTTCCAGGTAGTGTTTTCCCATTCTAGACCTTAGGCACTGTTTTACTCAATATAACATATCATTTATCATTCATTCATCAGCATATTAGTGTACAAACAGTAGCAGCATCTCTGTTTAGACTGTGGGTCACTACTCCTAATAAAAACAGCCTAAGTTACTGTTAAACAGGAGACTTATAAAGGGCTGTGTAGAGACTTGTTCACATGAAATTTAGCTGAAGCTATAAACTACTCCTGACTAACTTCACAGAGAAAAGTGCTGTTAAACAATAATGCTTTCTAGTGAGTACCAATTTGAAGCTTAATTCTGTCAAATCATCCAGAAGGGAAAACGACAACACATTTACCTTCATATTCATCAAGCTATTATGACCTACTCTGCTGGTGAATCACTGTATGTTAGCTTGTATCAAGTTTAATTGAATTCATTTTAATCCACTTCTCCATAAGTCACAAATCTACTGCCTCGGTCTCCATACTGCTAGTTCCAAATATCACTAACCTTCTGCCCTTCCCATTTATTTCAAACAACCAATTACTCACATTAAGTCTGGACGATATCTGTGGATAATGGCACACAAAGCTAGGCCACTTTTCCAGGACATTGTGAGATCTGTCACATTAACACCAGCATATCCATCAGTCTGCCTCTGGCACCAACTGAGCAACTTACTAGATCGAGCTACAGACTCTGTCAAAAACAAAAAAATCACGGTTTTAAGTAGAAATGCACAACTTCTCCTTCACAAATTCTAAATACAACACAAAACAACACAAATCAACACGTAAAACCTTCATGTAAACAACAAGTTCCTTCTACAAGAGGCAATACAGGACAGAATTCTTATTTCTTTTTTAAAGACTAACATATCTATTGTAGTCCCAAGAACGGTTTTTTAATTCGCTAAAAAAAATAGCTACCTACACTGTAACTGGCCAGGCCTTTCACCCTAGGTCTTGTAGAAGCGCCCCAGGAACTACAGAACAGTTGCAAAAGCTTGTTAAATATGATCAAAAGCATATACAGTAGCTCAGTGCTCTCCAAAGCCCAGATACACTACTTCTAATGGAAGACCTACAAATGTACTTCTCCAACTTTTTCCTTTCTCTCAAAAGCTTTCCTTTAAAAGCAGCAACCTGTTTTGACCTTGCATTACTGCAAGATCTGATGAGATTACAGCCTAAAGGGACATGGTTGCAGGGCAAAGAACAAATCAAAAGACTACATAGCTATTTAGCAGTGAAAGTGAGGCTTAGCAGCAGCAAAGGACCATTCTGAGAGTCCCCAAATACTATCTGGAGATCCAAATGCAGGATGTGCAAAAGGAAATGTTCAACATACCCCTCAGGGCACAGGACAAGCAGGCAGATACTGAAACGCATATAACAAGGCATCTAACTTTCAGAACAAAGCAAGCAAAGTGAGACTTCACTTAGTTAAGCTAAGAGAGGAGATTAAGTAAAGGAAAGCAAGAACATGAAAGACCCCACAAGAAATACTTTGTTATATTTGTAAGAGTTCTGAATGTAGTGTTTGAGCAAATTCAGGCTAGGCTTCTGCACTCTAAGTAAGGACATTTTTGTAGGAAAAAGAGGGTGAAAAGAAACACATAAGCAAATATGCTTAAAAATTTAACAGCATTATAAAGCATGGGAAGTTAAGCATACAAAAATATATTTACATGATAACTGAAACTTCAAAAATGAGAAAAATCAAGCTGTTGTAAAACAACTGCTGAATATATTTTCTGAACTAAAAGAGACCGGTTAAATTATGCTCTACAGCCTTGCTGCTCTACAGTTTCTGCACTGATCCAGCTCCAGAGTACCAAAAGGAACAGAACAGTAGCCAGGCCTACCATTGCGAGTCAGCTTTGGTGTCCTGGAGTTCACAAAGTTCTCTATTTCCAGGTGAATGTCTTTCAAGTCTCCTGTATTATACAAGTGACGTACCTAAAATGACAAAAAAATAATTACCAACATACCATGCACCCAAGATTTATACAGAAAGAGACAAAGGACAAGAAGAATAAAGCCCTAGGTGCAAGAAGGAAGACGAGTACATTTAATGTAGCAGAAATCTCCAGCTCAAGAACCCCAGAAAAACAAGGAACAGCTTGTCATTGCTGAACAGTCTAGCCAACAGCTGCTGCTCAGTGGATACCAAATCGCAGCGACTAACTCCTACACTGGGTTACTACAAAGACAACGTGCATGCATGCACACACACACACAGATGTCTCCATTTCATGTTTCATGGCAGCATGGTTAAAACTATCAACATAAAGCATTCATTCAAAAGAATTCATTAGAAGTAGAGAGGTCTACTTTTGACCAGTGAGTGTATCTGCTTTTCACTGCTTCCCCTGCTACATCAGGGCACTATCTCTCCCCAAAACATCAGCATAGCTTCACTTAAGGAAAGAATGCAGATTTCAAGCATTCGGAAACATCATGTGTCCAGTTACCTGCTGTGGCCTTAAGAAGTTGACGTTGATATTAGGATATCGGGTGGCAGGATCAATGCTGTAATGGCTGAAGTTTTTACTCACATTCTCGGGGGTGGTCTGAGGCAGTAGCCTATAAATGCTCTCCCTTGGGAAAATAAAATTAGAAGAAAGTTTTGAGTTTTGTTTTCTATCTTATTATCAAGAGATAAATATTCAGATCAGAAATCTATTCACTTCAGAAACTAAATAGCTAAGATTCAGTAGAAGTATATTAAAATCTGCAACTTAAAACAACTTCATAAAGCAAAAGGAGGGAAGAAAATACAATACGTTAAGCATAACTGGAAGAGTTCCCCAGTACAATAAAGATATTGAGACACTGGAGCAACTCAGGAAGAGTGCCACCAAGGGGACTGCAGCACGTGCCTAGTGAGGACAGTCCAAGGAAACTGGGTTGGGTTTGTTCAGCGTGCAGAAGTGAAGGCTCAGGGGAGGCCTTATTGCTGTCTGCAAATGTCTAAGAGAAAGGTGAAGGAAGTCTGGCTCCAAAGGCAACATTATTATCCTCACCATTTTTTAAAAATTCAAACAAATGGAATTTTAAATAACCATTGTGCCGTTTATACAGGGGGGTTTAATTATATTATGGTTCCTGATTGTCAGAAGCTACAGTTGCTTCAGTTTTTAAGTTCTACTAGCTGTTGCTTTTACATACTCCATCTTTTAATTACTCAAGTTCTGATGTTTAAGAGATCATCTTGAGTCACCTAAAAAAAACTCAACCAAAGATGATAAAAACCATCAAAAACTCAATACTCTGAAGAAACACAAGATGATGTTTAGCTTATATGAAAGTCACTAATTTAGGAGAAAATGACATAAAAGCAGGTCATAGCTTGCTCAAAAGAAAATTATAAAAGACATTTACAAAATAATAGAGGATGACAAGAATATTTATTTCTGGTCCTTTAAGGGTACATGAATCTTCACCTGGGTTCCTATTGCAAGGCTGGTAAGTCAGGCTCACTTTCTCCATGTGATACCAATAAGCATGAAATAGACTGTCTTGATCTGGTTTTAAAATTAGGACCAAAACTACTTGTAACATTTCTTCCTCCTCTATTAAATATACTACAGTTTATCAGCCCCTTCGGAAATGTTTTCTTCAACTGAATTATACCCACAGGCATCTGCTAAAAACAGTAAGAACCTGTATCTCCCTTTCTATCTATATTTGTACTGGAAGAGACTAGAATGAATGAGGAGACATTGGAAGATTAGATTAGAACTGAAAGCGTATTCATTTTCTTTATTACCTCTCTGCAAGAACTTCCAAAGGACTAGCTCCAAGTGACCAACTTCGTACCATCCAAGCAGAGTCCATTGCAGCCAAAAACCCCCTGGCTATTCCAGTTCCCATTGGCCAAAACGGCTAATGTTATAGTTTACCAAAAAGAGCACAGAAAGGAAAAGCACCACAGTTAGAGAAGATTTTAGACAAACATCAGTAATATCTTCAGGTGGTAATCTGCTGGGAAATTATAGCTCAGTAATTAACTTAAAGCTCTTCTTCCTCTGAACTAGAGGAAACTAGGTGTATGGTGAACTGCCCACGAACTCCCCCAAAGCCAGTGTTCCTCTATTGCCAACAACAATTCATAGCCTGACGTGCCTTAACAGCTTCAAGACTTTTTTTAATCAACTACAAAATGCTAATTATTAACAGGCCTACAGAAGGTGCTGTAGAGAGTCTAACTGTCCCATTAAGAAGCATATGGAACAGACAATTTCAGAAAAATTCCTGCACATTTTCTTAAGCAAGATGAGCACCATCCTAAAAACTAATTTCCTGACACTCCACACCTTCCCTTCAAATCTCTCACTTTATTATATAATAAACAGCAGATTTCCCCATATTAACCCTTATAGGCAGTGCACATTCCAGTGATGGGTGCAATGGCTTGTGCTTATGCTTCAATTCATTGTTTATACAAGTTAAAACACAAACCTCTAAGAGACTGTCTCCAACCAGTGCCACGAGTAACTGGTGGCCATTCTGCTCTCGCACCAGAGCTGCATTCTCCGATGCATACATGCACGTGAAGTCAAACATGGCCACATCTGGCTGACCATAGTGATTGATGGCAAAGTCCAGTGATGGCAGTTGCTGATTCGTGGAAAAGTCAGCTGCTTCTCTGGCATAGTTTAGAAGAGCCTCCTGGTCCACATTCTCCCGTGAAAGTAGTAACTCTGTGTCAGCATAATCCTGCCATAAAGAGAAAAGTGAAATAGCCAAAGCCACAAGTTTCTTTTAAGATTAATATATACAACAGTTGGCATTAAAACTCCCACAAATCCACTGATACAGGCTTGCCTTGTAATTTATTTCATCCTATCTGTGTTTACGTTTCCAAGAGAAAATTAGTAAATCTCTTACTGCAAACAGTAATCAGTCCTGCTATTGCTTCTGCCTGTGAAAAGGCTAAGACATTTCTGAGCATTTCTCTTCACATACTTCAGAGACAAGGTACAAGACCCCACACTCCTTATTTATTCATCTGTGGCCAAACTACTTTTAAATCAGCTTCTGTCAGAATAAGATACTGGCAGATTTCCAATTCTTTCTTCACTCTGATTTTGCATTCCCACAAAATGAGTCAAGCTCAACTAAGCTATCAAATGTTTTTTAAGCTTATTTTATCATAACATGAATGAAACCCAAAAATCACAAAGGGATACAGATTTGGAGAGGATAGGTCTTGCAACACTCTTCTGATAGTTCAAAATACTTCAGAATGGTGTTAACACATACATACAGGTGTATTATAGGGCACAAATAAAAACATTACATGATGGAAGAGAATGTTTCTCTTCTTTCAGCATACTGAAAGCAAATTGTCTGAGAGATCTTAGTTTATAGAGAATGCAGGAAAAGTTAATACCCACATGCCGTATAACTCCTTTCTCCAGCAAGCTCTGCTTTTTGGCAGTCATGACAAAGTAGTGTGTATCATCTTTGTAGTAGACAATGTTCTCCAAGTCAATACCTTGTGACAAAACAGAAGAGACAGTAGTGAAGGAACAAGTTACACATTACATGCAACACAAGAGTTCCATTGGAAGAGAGGAAATGGAAACTACATGGTTAGAAAGCCTTAGAGAGAGAGCCAAGCAGCTTTCTCCTATGCTGTTGATGACTTCAATATCTGACTCTTCAGAAAAAAAACCACAAACAGCAGATTTCATCTGCAGACAGCTACCTCTTTTAAATACATATTTATCATCACTCTAAGGTTTGCATTCAGATGTGGAATGCAGGAAACTGAACTCAGGATTCAGATTTTTCCTATTTAGGGCTCAGATTTCCTGAAAACCTTCAGGAAAATAAGTTCTCCATGTCTGAAAAAAATGACACACATCTGAATAGTTCATATCTGTATTGTAAAGCAGTATGGAACTGCTGTAAAAATGGAAAAGTCAAAGACAGACAGCAGTGATTTATTCTTTACACAAGATGTTCATTTATTGATTAAACATGATACCTGAGTAAAAGTTGTAATAATAAAGGCAAATAGGTTTCTCTAGAAACCTGGCAAATGCTAGCAAACCTGTGGCTTCTCGTAGATCCTGGAAGAACTTCTGGTTGAAAATGAAGGCCACACCGCTGATCTCTTCTACTTTGGCTTCAGCTGTGGTGTTGCGATTGATGAAGTTTGCTGTGATAGCAATTGCTAGTTTACCACGGAACTCCTTTCGGCGAAACCCTACAGGAAAGATAAAGTGGTAACAACGAAAAGTAGAGCATACCTTCACAGGAGGCTCAGCATGCCATCAACAGGTGCCCTCACAAAATGAGAAAGGATATGATGAATCAAAAACTCCTCCACAGAGAAAGCAACAACTGCTTCACCAGAAAACTAAAAGCTCCTGTTCAGGGGGGAAAAAACGCCCTCTATTTCTCGCCTCTTTTCCAAAAATTACAACTTGCATCACAAATATCAAGATAGAATTCTCTACTACAGAGAATAATATTCAACAGTGATTCCCACTCCCAAAAGTAAGAGGTAGAACAGTACTCAACTAAACAATAAATGTAGGAAAAAAACACCCAGGTTTCAAAACACCTAATTTTACTGCTAGTGGATAGGAAGAAGAAAAAGATGACCACGTGTCTTTGATATGGGCTTCTAATCTCCCCTTTCATTAGTCAAATGTCTCTCTACATTTTGATTAGGATGCCACAGCCCATTTTTATTCTAACTAATTTAAGAGTAGTTCTATTTGAAAGTGAATTACGGACACACAATTACCTTCTAAGGTGTTCCTCCTGCCATCCCCTCCAATGATTACTTCAAACTCGTACTCAGACACTGGATGGGTTTTTGGGTGGACCAACGCACGCCAGCCTATTCCTGTTGATAAACTCCACGTTAATAACAATATTAACTGTGCTCATAATTTAATAAATACATAAAACCACTTCTTAGTATCCATAATCCTTTCCTTACATGGTCAATAAAGATACAATGCAAAACAGCTATATTGCTGACAGGACTCCTGCCAACTTGCATAGCTACTTTGTCTGAATCAGAAGCAGAAAGAGCTCCAGTAAAATCCCCCTGACTATTACCTTTAAGGATCACTACAACCTTTCTCCACTACCTGTTCAATTAATAGGATGCCAAAAACTAAGCAAGCCAGCATCTCCCATGGTGATCAGAGAACAGGTTTCACAAAGATGCAAAATGTGTACCAAGGATTCTTCACTAATCCAAACACCCTCACTGAATGCAAGGAAAGGAGTTGTTTTAAAAAGTGCAGTAGGCTTAAATATTTCAGGAGCAATTAGGATTTACTGTGTGTTGGTCTATTTCTGTCCAGTACTTCAGGTAATTTTGTTTTATGTAGTGACTAATTTTGTCTGTCACTAGAAAAAAAAATCCTACTAAAAAAATCAAGCAAAAGTGTATTAATAATTACTCTTATGAATGAAGCATGAGGAAAGGACTTGAGAGTCATAAGCAGGGTTGAAGTGTGCCACTCTGTGTATCCTCCCATAACTTCCCCTTTCTCTACTACCCATTTCAATGCTACTTGCTTTCATTCTCCTGATCCTCCGGAGGGTAAACAAGTCCCTGAAATTCCACATTGACATGGATCTCTATTCCCAAGATCAAGGCAACCTTTAAAAGGATAAGCTGGAGCTGACGGATACCTGCAAAAAAGTAGGTGATAAAGAAATAAAAGCAAAAGAAAAGAGCACAAGTGCCCACGTGTCTCTGATTTTACTGATAAACTGATTTACAGGCCAGCTGCTACTTTTCCACCCCTCTGTGTTCTCAGCACTTCATCCAGGCAGTACTCGAATGTAATGTCACAGGATGCCAAGCACTTCTATACAGCTGAAAACCCAGCCCTTTTGAGAGAATAAAAAGGGGGTTTTTTAATGTTTCAGTCCACAAATCAGCAACAAGGGAAACACCTAAAAGAGGTACTGAAGGAGCGGGAGGAGGAAGTACACAAGCAGGACTGTACTTTTGTCACAGATAAAACTAGCTATTGATCAGCCTAGTTGTGATACTGAACTGCACCTTCATCCCAACACCTCTGGGTTAGCGAGGGCACAGTAAGTTCCTCACAGCACCTCTTTCCTCTTCAGTTAATGTAGTAGGAAGTATAAAACTGACTGTGTGCAAACTATTCATTTGAAGGAAGACACCTCTGCACAAGAAGCTACATCTTATCTATTATGCTTGTGCCACTTTATGCCTCCCACTTATGTGCAGTGGAGACTACAAACTGGTGGGCAAAACCTGGCTGTGCCATGTTCAGTAAATTTCTGAAAAAAAAAGAAAAACTGAAAAGAGGAATTCCTCCTTCATCAAAGCACTTAGTTTTCAAAGAAGACTGATTTATCAAAATTTGAGAATCATCAAAATGTTCTCTATTTTAATATGTAAACCTCTTTTTAATCAAACCTCATTCACAGGCTAACAGTGTTCTTGAAAATATCTTCATCGCTCTTCCAAAAATTAACAAAGCCAAAGTTTTTCCTCCTTTTTCCAGATGAACATGCATAGAAACATTCAAAAGTATTCAGTAACTTTTTTTTCCCCAAGTCACTTACAATGTTCAAGAGAAACAGAATAATGTGGCAGCTACATAAATGTAACAGCAAAAATAGGAAAAATACCCACCCATCCATAACAAAAAAAGAAAAATTAAAAAAGTCTGAACTTTAAAGGTACTTTTCAGTGTAGGAAAAAGATATAGCTTGGCAAGGTATAAAACCATATAGATACTGCACGTGTGATAATCTCATGACACAAAGGATTTCTTTCACATCTAGATCTAGCTCCAAATGCACGATGCCAAAGTAATGCTGAATTGTACCATAAGGGCTTGAGAACAGTGATTGGTGTAGGCTGAATTTTAATGAGTGACCCCACACCCTCACCAACTTTTCCCCTGTGAAGAACAAGTGCTGCTGTGTCTAGCAGCAGCTGTACTTACTGATATGGTCTATGGATCCTGCACAGAATTTGCCGTAAAACTTTTTGGCGCCAAGACCCCTCAAGTCATGTATGGTGAATGGCCACAAATGCAGCACATTATTGCGGGAAAAGGCATCCCTCTTTTCTATGACCACCACCTTGGCTCCCAGGAATGACAGGTCAATGGCTGTACGAAGGCCACAGGGTCCAGCCCCAATTATCAGACACTGCAAAACAACCAGTACAGAGTAACTTTACAGTCCTAGGAGGAATCAGATTTTTTCACCACAGCTTCCAAGCATCCCATGGCTCTTAGGAGTAAGTGCTCTTTGCCTACGACATAAGACGAAACATCAGATCAGTCTTTCCATTGTCTTCTGCTACTGATAGGTTAAAGCAGTAACCACAACCTGAAAATAATGCGTATCTCAGAGGAGTGCAAAGAACAGCAACGTGTTTGAAGGTTTCTCCCTCTGCCATTCCACATGCTGAATTTTCTCTTAAAAGAAAAGAGAAGTTTTCCTCTCATATTCCAAAGTCTGAGCTGGTCTTTCTTGAGAAAATCTTCAGTAACATTACAAATTACAACTCATCAGTGAGTACCATAGCAATGGCTGCAGCAGATAAATAGATGAGATGCTAACATTCTTATAAACAACACCATTTAGAGTTAGCACAGACAGTAGCCAAAGTCAGAGTACTCTAACTTAGGCCTGTGCTGGTGCTTCTGCTATTGCAGCAAAGGAAACTTCAGTAAAGCAAATAATGTAAATACAAACTTGGTGTGACTAGACAACTTTTATCAAAATACATTTTCTCCAACCTAACCCTTTGTTATATCAAAGGTCTTTCATCTCATATCTTTCTCCACATTACTCACAATCACTATCAGAGGCTAATAAACAACATAAGAATGTAAAATACTTGAATATCTACTGTTCGAAGTACCTCCTGAGAAACAAATGATACAGCAAGAGCATTTCTTTTAAGATTAAAATGCCAAGGTAGTGAGTTGACACTTCTTACCCACGGAAACTGAGGTCCACTAAGCAAGCCTGAATGGATATGTGCATTCACATAAACAGTCCACAGTCCATTTTGTCCTTTGATTTCTACTAAGTATAATTCAGGCCCATAGAACAGACCTTGCTACAGAGCTGACTGCTTACTGCTGACTGCTGTCATGTAAGCATTTTCCAGATCCTTAAATATGCTCATGGCTGGACAACAGAGCTCCTCAAGAAATTCTTAAATATGCTAAAACTGAACCAGAACCCAAACTTCTTATAAAAAGCCTACCCCTAAGCAAAGCTCTTCACTCATTGATTGTTCCCTTATCCCAATTTGTACAGGTCATCACATTTTCACCAGTTATTCACTGGTGCATAAATTCTACAAATAACGCGAAATAGCAAATGCAAAGCCTGAAAGACAAGTAAAACAGTACAAGTTACAGCTGTGACAACGTAACAACTAACATGGAAATTCAAAGTAAGACTACTGTAGAAGATAAGAAGTTACATAAATCTGAGGACAGATATCCAAGTCTAGAGGAAAAGGGATGAGAAGAATAACAGCATTGCTTTTTTAGTACCTTGAGGAACCTGAAGAGATATGGGAGAAAAGGCAAGCCCAACCATTGATGTATTAAATTAAATAGACTTGCATATTAAACAGGCGCCTAACTTGTCATTTGTTAAAATGGGTTTCAATTACGTAATGCAAACATGAGTGTACCATGTTTACCTAGGTAATAATCTTGTTCATCTGATAACTACAATCTTCAAAGTGACCAGATTCAATAAGCAACGAGACCACACTGAGTTGAAAGACTTTTATTCTTTGATACTTTCCCTATATAAAATATAGTTATTTATATAGTCCTATATAAAACAGTTATGATGGAGTACGTGACAGCAAAGAAATTGTACTAAAATCAAACTATCCAAACTCAGGTCTGTGTAATTAAATTATAATTAATTGCCTGTAACTTTGTCACCGAAATGCAAAAAACTTTTATCCTCTACAGCCTTGCCTCTGCCCCCAAACAAAGATGTAGTTAACAACACCTAGGTTATGTTTAAGACTAAATATTCTGGATATACAATATATGACAGCGAAGTAAATCATGGTCAGTGTTGCCTTTTTTATCACCACAAAAATACTGAATTATGTTGTTACAAAACTCAGCAAGTTTTAAACACAAAAACAATGGAGAAGATTCTGCTCCCTTTTCTACCTTCAATACTTCTTCCAGTTTGAGGTCTCGTATAGAAACCTACCTTCTGATACTCTCACAGGCTGCAGTAGTTACATGAGATGCCAAGTACACAAAGGCAGCTGCTGTTTTTCCTTGTTCTCTTTCCACTCAATGACTCCAAGCAACTGCTGTGAGTCCATGCATTAAAGCTGTCTCACCCCTCAGAAACACTCTTTGCTCAAGATCTTTCAGGCAGATTATACAAAGTTTCCAGCAACAACACCATGGTATTGGAAGATTAAATGCAAACTGAAATCTTGTATTCTCTACATAACCAACGAAGAGAGTGCACTAGCTGTAACTATTTACATTTGAACAACCCATGTCCAAGTCTTGCTTTCATGAATGCTGATTATCTGAATTTTGGTTAAGCTGGACTCTGGCCATGTGATGCACTAACCACCCAGCTCCAGTCACAGCACTTCGTCCCTAATCAATTTTTAAATGGGCAAATAAGAGCTACTTTACAGAGCATGAGAACTTCAAAACTGGTATACGCTCAAGTATACAGAAGCTGAGCTTCCTAAAGAAATGACTGACTTCTGTTCTGATAACCTGGGTAAAACCCTAATCTTTATTTTACACCCCATCATCTCCACATGTCCCTTTAAATTTTTGTATTTTTTAATCAGTTGTTTGCAAATTATTTGTTCTCAGACAACTGCAAGAGAAGTGTAGGGAACAGAACAAAGGTCTTTATGTAACCTTTGTCAACCTCACCAAGGCTTTCGATACTGTGACCAGAAAAGGTCTGTGGCAGATTTTGGAACATTTAGGTTGTCCCCCCAAATTCCTTAAAATGATCATCTCACTCCATGAGGATCAGCACGGCCAAGTCAGATATGGCATTGCACTTTCTGAGCTCTTTCTAATAACTAATGGTGTGAAACAAGGCTGCGTGCTAGCACCAACCCTATTCACAATCTTTTTCAGCATGATGCTCCAAAGGGCCACAGCAGACCTCGATGATCAGGACGGTATCTACATCCGATACCGTACTGATGGAAGCCTATTCAACCTAAGGCAACACTAAGACCTTAAATCATCTTGTCTGGGAGCTGCTCTATGCTGATGATGCCGCCCTTGCTGCACACACAGAAGCAGCTCTGCAGTGTTTAACATCATGCTTTGCAGACGCTGCTGAGCTCTTTGGGCTGGAAGTCAGCTTAAAGAAGACAGAAATTCTCTATCAACCGGCACCTCAGGAAGTCTTCCATCATCCCCATATCACCATTGGCAAATCAGAGCTCAAATCAGTTCAGCAGTTTAATTACCTAGGTAGCCTCATCTCCTCGGATGGCAAGATTGACGGAGAGATAGACAACAGGTTAGCAAAGGCATATAGTGCCTTTGGAAAGCTTCATAAAAGAGTCTGGCGAAATAAACACCTGAAGAAAAGTACAAAGATCAGAGTTTACAGAGCCATAGAACTGTCTACTCCCTTGTACGGATCAGATTCATGGGTCATCTACCGCCACCACCTGCGTCTCCTAGTTGCTTCCATCAACACTGTCTGCACAATCCTAAACATCCACTGGTCAGATTAGGTGACCAATACATCTGTTTTAAAACAAGCAGCAGTCACAAGTATTGAGGTCATGTTACTGAGAACACAGCTGCGATGGGCAGGGCATGTCTCAAGGATGAAGGACCACCGCCTCCCTAAGATCTTGCTTTATGGTGAACTTGCCACTGGCTGCCTCAAGACAGGAGCCCCGAAGAGAAGATACAGGGACTCCCTGAAACAACATCTCAGCCTTGGCCATATTGATCATCATAACTGGTCTACTCTGGCCTCCAAGAAGGAGGCCTGGAGACACACCATCTATAACGCTGTGGATGCTTTTGAGAAAGCACGCAGGATCACCCTTGAGGAGAAAAGACAACGCAGAAAGAATCGTGCCTTGCAGAATACACCATCTAAGGAGTCTTTCTGCTGTGCCTTTTACAACCGCTCATGCCTATCTCGTATTGGCCTTTTTAGCCACCAACGCGCTTGCAACAAACGTGGGTAGAGCCCTTCCCAAATCCTCGTTCGGGAAGCCTAGCCATGATGATGACATTCAACATTAGGAATATAAAACTAAGTGAGATTGGAAACATCAAACCAGACAATATTCAGTTCTCAAAAGGCCTCTACTCTGAATATTTCTCTCTTAGGAATTACATATAAATATTTAATGGCAAAGACTAATAGGATAGGAAACAAGTAATTAACCAAAACAGATGAAAAAATGTAAGAAGAATATATAGATTTTTTTACAGTAAAAACTTTAAAGTTTATATGTAAAGACATACAAAAATCATTTCTTATCACATGTATATATTAAGACATAAAAAAATCCCCCATCCCAAAAAAAACCCCAAAAACAACCCCCCCCAAAAACAAATAAACAAACCCCAAACCACATACACACAAAAAAACCAACCCAGAACCAAAACTAAATTTCACTTTCTCTCAGCTGCTAATTTCACTACTCAAAATAGCATCAATCCCAAATCAACAGTCCCATATATTTTTGTGATGGGGCAGAGGCAGGGTGCCACTTTTAATTTGTCCACCATCCAACCTTTTTACTTGTGTTTCTATATAGCATCTCACCAACAGCTTCTTTAAAAGACCAGCAAATTACACTGTCTAGCTTGGCCGTAGAGCACAAAATAGGCTAAGCTTTTGGGCTATACAAAAGCTCTAGCAAGCTCTTCAGTTAAACATCATTTCCCAGTATAGAATCATAGAATGCTTTGGATTGGAAGGGTCCATATTTCAGGTCTACTCATCATGTTTCATTCAAAGTAAGAGGAGCTCCTGAATTCAATGAATAATGCAAAGTGCAGTGGAATTTTCAGAAAAACATTTTTGGACATCATGAAGAAAAATTCATAATGCTTGGAAGGATTATTCCTAAATATGTGCAGAAGTCACTACATTTATCTTCCTGTAAGTCCTTCCTTTCTTATGTGGCCTGAAAAATGTAAACCTTAATAGTGGTTGGACTTTTGGGGCTACTGCCCACCATGATTACTAACAGTGCCCAACTGTTTTACTGTTTTCCAAACTAATCTATGTACTTCAGATGATAGATAACAGATGCACCAATTGTAAACTTTGAGGAAAGCATTATCTTTACAAGACCAGGACAAGAGCACCCTGGTCCATTAGTAATTTCTCCAATTGTTATTTTAGTAATTAATTACAAATGCCACTGCTCATATGAAAATGGCCACTGGAAACAGAATAAACAATCAAGAAACTAACATAACTTTCTAATACCTAGTTGGAAATAAAACTTCAGTCCACAGATCTGAAATGACTAATATATCCTAAACAGGGTATTTCCCTCTCAGTTCTCTGAGGAATTAGTCATCAATTCCTCCTATTAAGATATTTCCTTCTCCCAAATGTGACATATTCCAGAGAAGCAGCAGCATCTATTATCTTCAGCAAAAGAAGACAGAATTCTGTTCTAATTTTATCATATTCTGCACTGTCTTCCTTTTTCAAAAAAAGGAAAACTATCATAATTTGCAAAAATTACCTATTCCATTCATAGTTTGATGAATGATATAAAGAACTGCTTTTAGCAACAAGAAAACCAAATAAATAGGCTCATACTGTACAGTCCAACAAGGGTGCAGCACAAATATCAGCTCACAATAATTCAGGTTAAAAAAAATTGGGAGGGTGTATGTAAAAGCCATAATTCCTGTAGTAATACCCCACATACCAATCTTTTAAAAGGAATCGGTATGAGTTTCCACAGCATTTTTTTTTCTTCTTTAAGCCTGGAATATAAATGATTATTTTTTAAATTATGGTAAATAGAATATTTTCCAAACTGGCAGGAAAGTTCACTTTTCTTGAGAGAGTCATGAAAATTCTCCAATTAAATTTGGAAATTTCCAAACATACATATTTTATATCTAGGCTCCAACAGCAAATTTCACATCAGTGAAATGCAGTAATTAAAAAAATGTTAAAAAAGAAAAGCCTACCAAGATTAAAGTTTTACCCACTAAGATTTTCCAAGCCATCTATAGTATTGATGCCACAAAAATCACAAAACATAGAAACTTTCAGGCTCCTTCTCCTGGATAAATGAGAAATATCCTAGTCATTCCCAAGGATTTTCATTTAGCTTCCTCTGTTCAGGAGGGCAGCCAAGTTTGATAATAGCAAACAACTTTTGCTTGCAAGTCAAATGCTACCAAATTGTGACTATATTACATATAGTATGTGTGAGAACATTCCTGAATCTTCCCTGGACTTACACTGACACCAGGTGAACCTCTTCCCACATCCAGACATTTTTGTTGTGTATTCCAGAAACAAACTGGGTAATAGGTGTCTTGACCAAAGTAAATAACCTCTTACCTTCGTGTTGGCGCAGGCTTTCCCTTTCTTATAATCCTTATGGCTGCCTCTTTTATCCAGTTTGGCCCACAAGGCTTTGGCTTTCCAGTAATTGAGCTTGGACTTGAGTTTGTGATAGAAAGAACGATAGTCCTTCGGCTTTAGTTCTAGGTAGTCACAGAGCTCTTGGAAAGCCTTAAGAGTCCCCTTGCAGGTTGAAGCCTGAACAAATCTGTCGAAGAGAACATGAGCCTGGTTCACCTTCTCATTCTTACTTTCCTCCATGCTTCACACTTCACAGCTGCCCTGGGGGCAGCTGTTCTCTTCCCGTCTGCCAGATTTCCAGATGTTGCTCTGCTGACACTTTCACCTCTGGCTTACAAACATTATTAACCTATAAAACAAAAAGAAGAAAATATAAGTGAGCTTGCTCTTATTTTTTCTCTTTCCAAAATTTTGTCTAAGTCTGCTGAACTGAGAAATCAGATTCTCAGTAACTGATAACACATCAGTCCTAAGTAAGTCAACTGATCAATATCCTGAGGATTCCTGGCCAAGCGGACTGAAGTGGATCCTTCCAGCAGGTCAAGGGAAGTGATTCTCCCCCTCTACTCAGCTCTCGTGAGATCCCCACCTGGAATACTGCATCCAGTTCTGGAGCCCCTGTTACAAGAGGGATATGGGGGTGCTGGAGCGAGTCCAGAGAAGGGCCACGAGAATGATCAGAGGACTGGAGCACCTCTCCTATGAGGACAGAGAGCTGGGGTTATTCAGTTTGCAGAGGAGAAGGCTCTGAGGACACCTTATTGTGGCCTTCCAGTATGTGAAGGAGGCCTACAAGAAACCTGGTGAGGGACTTTTTAGGATGTCAGGTAGTAATAGAGCCAGGGGAAATGGATGCAAAATAGAGGAGGGTAGATTTGGATTAGATATTAGGAGGAAGTTCTTGACTATTAGGGTGGTGAGACACTGGAACAAGTTGCCCAGAGAGGTTGTGGAAGCCCCATCCTTGGAAGCTTTTAAGACAAGGCTGGATGGGGCTCTGGACAATCTAATCTAGTAAAAAGTGTCCCTGCCAGGCAGAGGGGTTGGAACTAGAACTTTAAGATCCCTTCCAACTCTGACATTTCTATGATTCCAAAGCTCACTGAACCTCACTGCATAGAGTAGGACATCTTGTCTCTGTTAAGGCACAAAATAATTTTAACATGACTCAGTCTCTAGAAGGCTTTATCAAAACTCGTTTCACATGAGCAGCGGAGAAGTTAAAAGCAAACTGGTTATGTGATGTCTGGAAGCAGGCAGAGGTTTTAAAACAGACTTACTCATGAAGCAGTTATTATAGGAACACCACAGCAATGGTTATGGGCTTGTCTTAAAAACACTACTATCACAAAGTAATTTAGAAGTTGTTAATTCCACCAATAAAGTAAGCTTTGGTTCCTTCATTCTAAAAGGACATGTCTCTGCTAATGATAGAGAAGAGGAAAGAGGATGGCGTAGCACAAGCTGATATGTGTCAACAGTCCTTGCAAACACTGCTTTTGTACAGTGACATAATAAATCTATCAATGGCTACTGCAATGCTTGAAAAAAATGAAACCTGATAATAGCAATCAAATGCTTAAGAAAAGATGTCAAAACCAGAAAAAAAAAGCCTGTGTTGCATCGAGCAGCATAAACACCTGCCTTACCTATTGTATATGCATACATTCCTGTCAGTAACTTAAAAACAGCACACGAGTGAAATGTGGCTAATGCATGATGATTGTGAGACTCTCACAGTAGTTCTTCTATTCTGCAGATTTGAGCTTCTTTTGATATGCAGATCCCTACAAAATTTTAGGTGGTAACTGGGGTCCTCAGCAGATTAAATATGCTAGCAGCTCTGCTACTCTTAGCTGTTTTTCTGGGATCCCTCAGAAGCAGCCTGCAGACCTATAGAATAAATTGTTCAGACCACAAACAGTAGATTTTGTTAAAAGATTAAATATTTTCTCACTCCTCTCACATATAATAAAATTCCTTTTTCTTTTTATACATAATACTAAGTACATACACATAATAGATTGCTGTGCTCTCCAAGAAACAACAGTTCTGTTCGCTTTCAGATAGGAGAAAAGCATGGGAACACATGTGGGAACTGTGGAAGTTAAAGCATTTCGTTTGTTTTTTTTGTTTGTTTGTTTTGGTTTTTTTGGTTTTTTTTTTTGCAAAGGGTATTAAGGTAAAAAAGGAAACCTGTGGACTTGGATAAAACCTTTTAGATTCTCACTAGCTCTTTTCCTGCTTCCAGCCAACAGGAAGCCAAGTCAAACATTACAGCTCATGTCTCTTCCCCTTCCATATGACAGCTCTGCAACAGTTCATATGGGCACTCCTGCATTGCACCCTAGGATGGTATTTATTGCTTATGTTTAGAAATAGCAAAGGAGATCTAGAAACCTTTACATAGAGTCACAAACTGTTTGTTATCAAAAATAACAATAAAATGTCCTACAGAAGCCACCATTCAACAATGGGTTATACAAGAGAATGTGATTCTGACTTTATTAGGACAAATGCCTTAGAGGTTTCAGTACACATGAAGCTGCCTAACTGGCTGATAGTGATGCCATGTCCATATCAGTACTGCTCATTAAGAAAGATGGAACTAACTGCTCTGTTCATTTTTAATCTTAACTTCATTGTTAAGAAGCTGGAAACATCCTCCAGGATCGTACCTGAGGGGTAATCACTGCACAACTACAGAGGTCTAAGACACTGTGCTTTAAGCCTGTGTCTCCTCTTCTGTTCAAGAGGAATGTTATAAAAAGGACCAAAACAAAAAAAGTCACCTCTTATACCAAAGGAGTAACAACTTGAGTAACTTCACCTGACACAATAAAGTATCTGCAGTCTAAAGTCACATGCCTGATTAATCAGCACAAACTTGCAAGTTGAATACTATTTTCTCTTACATTTTCCCCACCTCTTGCACCCCACAGGTGACTGACACTTCCTAAGAAAAAGAATGAAGTTATAGGACCTAAAGGGGAGTGGCAATTTAAGTCTGTTAGTCCACAGTCCACTACTGCTATACCCAGACGTAAGGACAACAGGAATCCTGCTGTGGCAGGGGGGTTGGACTAGATGATCTTTTGAGGTCCCTTCCAACTCCTAACTGTGATTCTGTGATTCATTTCTTACTATTGCTTCTATTGTATTTTTTCACCCAAGGAGCAAAGCAGCACTGGTTCTGTACTGCACAGAGAGATGCCAAAGTTACGATCCAACCTACTTTCATTCTAGGAACTTACTGCTTTATATTCAAGGTTTGCCAAGGCACGAGACAAACCTGCAAAAGCAGGTCATTTTATGCTATGCAAAACCCTAGTGGCACGTTAATGTAGCAGTTCTGTCAACATCCCATTTCGTGCAGGCTGTGAAGTCAGCTATGCCGACAGGTCAAATATAGAGGCTTCAGTCATCACAATAAGTCACTCCCTAGAACTCTGAATTCTTGACGTAAGCACCTAAAGCCCTTGGAACCCATAAGCAACACGTCAGAGAACATGGAAACTACAGGAGGAAAGCAAGAGCAGGCAACAATTAATTGCCAAGTTTCCAGGGTATTTGTATGCCTTGCTGGTATTCTGCAAGCCTGCAGTATCCTGCATGTTTTATCTGGAGGCAGCTGATTGCTGACTCAGAAGCTCTGTAAATTCCTTGGCTGGTGTGTTGGGAGAGAAAGACAAATCCTGTGAAACAATGCATGCAAGAACATTGTTTGTGTTGCTATTTACAATAATACCATGAGGTTGTTACTGACTCACTAATGCAAGTACACTCAGGATCTCTTGCAGTTGCCCAGGACAAAAGAATCCAATGAAAAACAGAGACAAGCAATGAATAACTCCAGGTGGTAGTTCCTTCCCACAGTCACTACAGATGCAGGAAAATTAGTGTTTTATTCATTGAATGACCTGTGTTGGAATATGAGAAAAAGTCCCGTGCCACACTTCTGTTAAATGCAAGAGATAATTAATTTGGTTGTACAAATTCAAGTTCCTGCAGAAAGCATTGCAAATGTAGGGCTCTTATATTCCAGGCAAATAAACCCTCATTATAGAAGTCACCTCCTCTACATTTCCTGTCCTGATTTTGTTGAAAGTGCTCATTCAACTTACGATTTGAGCCTGCAAAACCAAAATATTATGGCAATGTATTTTCTAGCATCCTTCACAATTTTTTCCTGGTGGAAACTATTGAGTTAATTCCATCTAAATTCACTGCTTGTTCTGCCTAGCTTAAACCAGCATTTTTAGTGGACAAAACATTTGTCAAAGTTAACTGCCCAGCTCCATTTCAGAATGCTGACTTTCTCTGAGCACAATGTAAATGCTTTCTTACATTTTGGTTACTTCACAGCCAGGCAAACACCACAGATGCACTCTCCACAGACATATCTCCAAGATATCAGATCAGCAAACTGCAGCAGTACTGTATGAAATCTGAAGGTAAATGGTCCATCACACATAAAACTACTGATAGCTCAAATAGCCCAGATTTCCACTGAGTTCATCCTTTCCCTAAAACTCCCAGTTCCCCAGCAACATTCCCTATGCCCTTGTCTCCCTTTCATGGCCCCTCAGCTTCTACCTAGGCAAGACTCAGTAACACGCTCTGGAAACTCTGGGATTACTGCAGTACTAGGCAGCCAGTACACACTTGCAACTTGCCTAGCAAAACCTTAAGCGCACAGATTATTGTTAAGCTTATGCTGCAGACAGTAGGGGACACCTATTTTTGTCCATCTCCTCCACCCAGCCACAAGTTTTCTTTTAGGAAATCAATTACCTTTGAGACTTTTATTCCCTGTCAAATCTGGACAAAATTGTTTAAAAATTATTAAGGATGAACTAACAAGCAGATGGACAAACAGCTCAATCCCATAAGCCTCCACTTTTTATGCAACTACACTTAAAAAAGTCTTTATTCCAACAAATGAAAAAGCTCTGCTTTCATTTCCAGGATTTGATTTGTTTTACTTTTACCTAAATCTAAAGAAATGGACTTTGCTACAATATGTTCAAGACTTTCTAAGTGATCATGAGTATCAAACACTGCAGCTTTAGGGCAGTGGTAAGACTGTGGAACAGATGGCAAGAAGAGCACAATTTTCATGAGAAGAGCTAAAGTCAAAACTGGCAATTATTTTAGCTGCAGATTTTGCACACAAAGCATGGGAGAGCAGAAGGACAAAGGCGTGGCTGCCATTGTTTGCAGCTTCCCTTTTATAACAGATGGAAAAAAGGAACTATCCACAGTATGTTTTAAGATGGTATTTAGATCTGCACCCATTCATAAAATTAAACACTCAAGCAAATAATGCTGGCAAAAAGATGCGTTTCCACACACTTATGAAACCTGATTTGGTGGGTTTCTGTCCACCATGTGGGAGTGAGTCTTTTGGATCTCCACCTCTTTCACATTTTCCCTCCCTCCCCAAGCTAGAACAAGAGAGATAAATATGAACTTGATTGCAAACAAAAGAATCCATCTTCTTCAGAAAATCAAAGCACATATAGAAACAGTTTACAGAATTCTCACATCAAGAAAAACTCAAATCCAGTAACGATCTGAAAAATAAACGCTACTTATATCCAAGAATATGGAAAAGTCCAAATGCAGAAGCAGTTATAGACAATATTTTGTTCCCAAATTCATATCAAGGTACTTAAGGAAAAATTTGTATGTTGCCTTTTACTAACCATTTTGTAAGTGCCACAATACGAGTACTGAAGACATTAGACTTACAAAATAAGCCTTTTTCTCTGTACTAATTCAACAAACCATACTGTTCTGCTGCTCTGTCATACACAACTCTTTGATTACTGCAGGGCCCTGCACTGAAAGAACACCAACATAAAGGAAAAGACCAAGGAACATATCACCTCTCTTGTTTGGAATGGAAAAAAAAAAAAAAGGAAATTATACTAAAGAAGAGGTAGCTGCCTGTTTATAAGTTAAGGGAACAGTAGGCTACCTGGATAGCTGTCATATTGTAAGACAAGGTTCAATAAGAACTACTAGCTTAAATGCCTGACACAGCCACATACTGGGTGGATCCCTCATAGCACAAATATTCACATTGGGCACCCAATAACCAATGCAGTGATCCCTTCTCACCTAGCACCAAATCACCAGCTACACGTTTTGGAAGTGGGGGACATTCTGTACATCTTGAAACTGTCACAATGCTGTGAAGAACCACATGGTACTCCACATGTGCAGCAAAAGCTAATTTATTTCTCAAAGAAGTAAATGTGTTTTTATTCCAATGGTACAAAGTACTACATCCCACTACAAGTAAAACTCTCAACTACAAAGCTTTTAGAGCATGGCCATTAATGCAGCAAGTCATATAAGCAACACTCATTGGCCTCCCAAAACCCACTAATACATGACAGCAACAGCGCCATTTGTTACCTGGGTGCTGAAATCCACAAATCCTCCTGAGAACACAGAAGTCCTCAAAACACACATCTGGCTGTTTTAACACAGGGAGTGCCCACTCTACAAGCATTTCCCATAAAGACAACACTCCACACCTGCAGGCAGTCAGACCATGGGTACTTCCAACAAGCAACACATATCTCACACCTCTGAGGTAAGTGTACACTCACTTCACAGTAGGTGAAGGCGACTTCACTACCAAGCTGAAGCACGTGGAGGCTTCTCATTCCACCACTTAGCACAGCAAGAAGGTTGAATGTCATTCCCTCATTTGCAGTGCCTTGAAGCTGTTCTTGATGTTGCACTGCCAACATAGCAACCCATCCTAAACTTAGTTCCCATGTAGTTTTACAAGCTGGACTTCCTCAAGAGTTCTTCAAATACTATCTAATAACCTAGGGTAAGCACTTCTAAAATAACCAGAATGACATTTTCACTAAACTTACTTCTGTGACTTCAAAAGGGACTAAAACAATTCAGTTGCCTTAGCACAAGATGTACCAGATTTTGACATCATACATCATGGACTGATTCATCTTTCTGGGCCAACATGCTATGCCACAAGAAAAGGAAGTTTTCAGAAATACTTTACTAAACATGAGAGAACAAGAGCATTGTTCTGACCCAATTATAAATTTTGAGCAGAACAAAGACTGGAGGCTCAAAACACATTTTAACAGCTTCTGTAGTCCAGTGAGCCAAGTCCTCTGAGGTCTTTAAGTTCTGCCAGCACACTGATCACTCCAAGTCATTCCACAACATGATGAGAAAACAAATAGCGCCTGTATTTATACAAAAAATAATTTAAAAAAAAAACCCACACAAACATCACCATGAAATCTCACGAAAGAAATTCTCTAATGAAACTCAAGTGAACACATTTTTTGTATAAATGAAGGCTTCTGTCTGTCAGAACTTGGCACCAAAACACAGACTGCATCCAACATAAAAGTTAATGCAGGGAAGATAATCAACAGGGACAAAGCAACAGATAACCATATGACCTGCAGGTAAAAGAAAAAAAAATAAAATTACTATTCTTTAAAAAGCACGTAAAATATGGTTCATGAGACCTGAAAAATTAGCTCTAGTATCTAATGTAATATATGCTTGCCTTCTATTACACGCACTTGTTCCCCACCTACATATTTCAGTTCTCAATTTTATGACTTAATTCTGCCTTACACAAGTTAAAGATTACTAGGCATGTAGAATTATGGTGTCCAAACTAGGCTGAACTTACCAAAGCCATCTTTATTTGGGTTATCAAGAGAAACATTTTAGCAGCTCAGAAGCAAACTCTAAGACTGGTCATTTGAACATTTATTTTAACCAGGAAAGATGGCTGCCAAGACTTTAAACTCCAAGGCTCACTCCTCACGAGTTTCACCAGACTTGAAAAACAAAGAACAAACATTCCAGTAACAGACATTAAAAATGTACATGGGAAAGCATTTTTCATTTGTGCTGCTTCCAACTCTCAGCTTTTATGGGTGTGGAAAAGAGGCAGGCACTTCCTCAAAGGAAGTGGTGGCGGACAAGGGAATTAGAAAATAGGATTAAAAGATTCCCAATTCCACCCTCTGTACACACTCTACTAGCTATGGCATCAAATTGAGAACACCACACAGAGCAGTTCAAACAGATTCTTTAGTAGATATATATCCCATTTTGGTGGAGGGAGACCAAATATAGAAAGCAGACTGACTGAAAAATTTTGGAAGTTTTTTTTTCCTAATATATCTCTTGCAAGACTCTTTCATAAACCAAAAAACCAAAGTAAACAGACGTATGAATGAAAGAGTCAAAGATTTCTCCAACCCACAAACCACTTCATTAAGAGACTGCTGAATTTTAAAAACAAAACATACTCCAAGCTTTATTCTAGAAAAAGTCCAGGAAGGGGAGGGACCATGCTACAACATATGGGTGCAACCTTAGTCTTTATAATTGCCAGTTTAAAATATACACATAAAGCTCAAAAAACACCAAAGAAACTAGACCTTAAACCCAGACCTCCAGGACTGTCACTTCCTTTCCCTTAACCAGCATCTCAAGGACTCATCTGCAGATGAGGACCAGCACTTTACCCACTACCTGCCACATGCCTTCACTTGCCACTTTATAACCCAGCTACCAGATGGCCCAGTCTGCTACTGCCCCAACTAATGTGTGGCAAACAGACCCACAATCCACTAGCGGACCAAATCCCTCAAGCTTCACTGCTGCCAAAGAAAACTCCAGTGTGTTTATAACCAGATGGGCGTACACTACTCATCCAGTGCAAATAACTACACCTAGCCTTCCTTTCTCCTTAAAAGTTGAGTATGCTGTAGAGCCTCTCTAAATAGCTAAAGCCAGAAACAGCAACGGCAAGCAACTCAGTTTAGGGTAGATGCAGCAGGCTGGTTCTTCATGCTCCACAGGCCACCACAGGCCTTTACTGTCCTCTCACATTAGGCACTAGATGAGAACAGAATATACACTTAAGCAATTTCATTTCATTTTGCGAAGGCAGAGAATTACACGCCTCAACAAGAGCACTAATGACTGAACACACGCTCAACAGCACACAAGGCAGGATGTGAAGACAACCAGAAAGAAACTGCTTTCTAGGTTTTGAATTTTGGTGGGGCTTTTGTTCAAGGTTGTTTTGGGGGTTTGTTTTTTATTTTGTTTTATGGCTTTTTTTGGTTGGTTGTTGTTTTGCAGTGGGTTCTTTTTGTGTTTTGCTGGGGTTTGGTTTTGTTTGGTTTGGGGTTTTTTGGTGGGTTTTGCGGTGATTTTTTGGTTTTGTTTTGTTTTGTTTTTAATGACCAGCAGATTTAGTATGGAGCTACACCTCATTTTCATGCTAGACCTTATATGTCTGAACTCTTTTGGCATAGTGCTTTAAGGTAACAGAAGAGATACAGAAAGTCTTCAAGGGACACAATGGTAAATCCCAATCCATTATATAGGAAGAAAAAACACATTAATAATGCTATGTCTTATTTCATAAATTCATAGATTAGATCATTTAGTTTATGTCTATTTCACAGGTGCCACAAACAACTTATAATCTATCCCAAGCTAAATTCCTACAGATCTGTTTTTATTCTCAGGGTGGAGGGAAGTCTCTATCCTAGCCTTTCCTCAAAGCACTCTTAGTTCACTTACATGTTGGAGTTCTTAAGCTAACAGTATCTTAAACTTAGTTTAGTATTAACCTTTAGTAAATTTACTCATGTAAACCTTTCCTCTTCTGAAGGTAAGAATATCCATCCTTTACACCCGGGGACACTCCACAATCTTTAGTAATAATGATGATTTTAAAAAGCAAAGCAAAATCCAACCCTTAGCAACTGAAACTTCACTGTAAGACTGTCAAATGACAACTGATCAAATCTAGCAGCTTAATGAAATTTCTTCTCTTATTACAGTCCTGTGTGTCTAATGCTTCCCATCACTCATTTCCCTCATAGATACAAGGAAAGCTTTTACTAGGAGACAGGCATCTATTATAAGCAAATAACTTGTTTAACATTTTGGGTAAGCTGTAATAAACAGGTAGAATAAAGAAGTCACATTTTCTCATGCTACAAAATATACCAAAACTTTGTAAGGTAATTCAGAGTATAGGTAGAGTATAGCAAACCCAACACTTGTAATATCACGCTTCGAACTCCAGACATGAGTTAATACCCTGTGCACATACTGCTACATAGCTTAAAAATAGTAACCAGGCAGCACGTTCCCTACTTGGCTGGACATTTGAATCTCAGTAAATGCTGCAACTGTTTCAACTGGCCAGATAGTGATTCCCCTCCAGGAGCTGAAAGCACAAGGAGATGCCTCCCTCAGCAAAGACCATGCCAAGCTCAACACCTCAAGCAAATGAAAATCTCTTAGGAAATCAGTTACAGGGGAAAGAGGTGGAGGTGGTTTTGTGATGTACTCTCCTCTCCCTGAGGCTCTGGCAAGAAGCTTCTGCAATAAGATGGCAGTCGTCATTTCCAGAGGCAGATGTTACAATTACAAGTCTGCTGAAATAGAGCTGCACTGGTGGGGACATGAAAAGACTTGGTAAGAATTAGTCAGAGATTTAATCCAATCTAAGTGTAAGGATGCCATTCAGCAGAATTTGTTCCTAGTAGTGAGCACATAAAAGCTTCTCTCTTTGCCTTTCATCCTCAAGGACTTTTCTGTCTAGTCTTTTTAATCCATCCTCCTTTGGATAAAAGGCCATTCCTCTTCAAGGATATCTTGGGGTCTGAGGCAGATATCCTCAGCTGAACCTCCCAGCTCTCTAGCAGAGCAATTGCTCTATGAGGGGGCATGAACAGCCCTGACACTTAATGCAGCTACAACCAACTTATGTGCAAGACTTCTACACGCACTTCTTTAATAGGTAAAGCTCTCAGTGGTCACGGAGAAGTACTGCAGTATGACAATTTCTGTCCAGCATGGTTTGACAGCCCTAATGCACTGCTTTACCACTATGCTGTTTGCATTCTGGAATTTGTCTTGTAAGGCATTCCAGGATTTCCACTGGCAGATAATCCAGTTCTGGACCTTGGTTTCAAACTGAATAAATTCCATAATTCTTTATTTCACAACATCATCCTCCATCTGGTATTTGAGCAATTGCTAGAACAATCCTTTTTCAGGATTTTTGCAGCAAGAAGGGGCAAGAGAGACTAAAGCTAACTTGTGACTTTCTCAGTGACAACACCAAAGGACTGCCACTAGCTTACCTAAAGGCAGGCAATAACTCATAATCAGACAGACAAGCTCTCTTTAAGAATAAAAATGCTGAAACTAAAACATTTTCTTCAACTTTGTTCAACTGCTGCTTTCAGGCTCAGTCAGACAGAATGGACTGGTAGCAGGATGACCAACAGTGCTGGCAAAACCACAGCGTGACAGTAGATGCTTTTCTGGAAAACTATACAGTGCAGCTGTGCAGCAGATCACAGTGTTAACTGTAAGTTCCTCTGCAGAGAACAACCTTCAACATCTGAAAGTCACCCTCCCTCCAATTGCTCAATAGCATTAAATACTTTCATATTCATATTTACTGTTACTTTATGCTAACAGAAGTATAACCTGCTATTAAGGTGGTTTCATTTTCTCCAATTTGAAGACAGAAACGTAAAGAAGGCTCCAGTGAAATCCATGTGTCCACTCTCTCCACTCCCCTGTTCTTCCCCATACATACACACACCCCAGAATTATCAAATGTAGCCTTTTTTTTTTTGTCTATGGACCTGATAGATCTGGCTAAATGTAATTAAAAAAGAAAATCCTATGCCATAGGGTAGACTAGAAAACTGACATTTGGATCTTGAAATACCTGGATTGGCCACAATGAAAAAGCAATGTTTGCTTTTAACTTTTCCGTTTTGTAACATCCTTGGTTTTCTAGAATAGAACAGAATATTTCAGTTGGAACGGACCTAAAGTGATCATCTAGTCCAACTGCCTGACCAATTCAGGGCTGACCAAGAGTTAAAGCATGTTATTAAGGGCACTATCATTCTGAAAGCAATATGGCTTATTTCCCTTCTCTGGCTGAGACCAACTGGGCATACACCTTCTATGGTAACTACTGAATTATAGGGGATAACTGGAAAGTGCTCATTTGGAAGATGAAAAGGCAGACAAGAAAGATCTTATTTTGACAGAAACAGGCAGTTTCTGAATAATATCATGCTGCAGCAAATGAGATTAGTAATGCTTTTTGTCCCATCCTCATTATCACCTCAGAAGCTTCTTCCTGAACTCAGTTGTTTATGATCAATAGCTTTCTTTTAATTTCCAAGCCAAGTTTATACCTCTTTGCACCTGTGATAACACTGACCTATGGACTACCTTCCCCCCCTTCCTACATACCATTTATAGACAGCTGCCATATCCCATCTTAATTTTCATTATACTGAGGTTAAATCAAACTCTCCTCCATCTAAGATAGGCTAGAGATGCAATATTAATGCCACCGCTCAGGAGACTGACATAGCTTCATGTAGAAGCTTCCCATGGGCTGTTCAGCTACTTAGACTAACAAAACTTGTTATCAAGCCTTTCTAGTCTCTCCCATTTCTTGACCAATTTCTATCAATATAATAAAAAAAGTAAAACTTCTCTGAAAGTGGCAGAAAAATGTGTATTAGCTTTTTGACTGTAAATCAATGTTTGAACCCAAAGAAATGGGGTTCTAGAACACCCTTCCATGAGGAAAGCCCAAGGCAATTAAAGATTTATCTGGTTTATTAATAAAATACAGTTTTCTGAAATTGAACAGATCACATCCTAGCATTTGCCTCCAAACTAGTCCAGTGCTCCGGGATCACTATAAATATGTAACCATGACAATATATGCACAATTAACAGGCCAAGCCAGAACCAAGTGATGTAAAGCATGACTGCAAGCAAGTATGCATAGCAAAAAAGCTCTACTGAAGGCTCATAATGCTGTGCAAAATTATCAGCCTTCAAGGCCTTTAGCTGCATAAGACACCACAGGCATTTCTGTAACCGCCTGTCCTCTTAGCGGTGCATGTGTTGTGTGGGGTGGAAAGAAGTGCGAGGTAGGTCACCCTAAGTCATTTGAAACTCCATTTCCTTGCCAGGATGGATGAAATTTTGCTACTTGCTCTATTTTAAAGAGTTACAGCCCTGAAAGCTGAAGGTGGCCACAGACTTCCAGAATGTTGCCTCTGTGTGTAAGCTGAAACAAACAGAAGGGTTGTTTAGAAAGAGCTTCATACGATTTCAAGAAAACTGTGCTTTTGGTAGTGTACCAGGGTGCAGAAGCAGCATACAAAAAATTGCTGGTGCACTCCTGCATGTTGTTTACTTTGTAAAGTGAAATTTGAATGTTGTTTTGCCCCAAAGGCATAGATACATTATACAAAGAAATGCCTCAGACAATTTATGCCACATCTGTGTCCCCACAGGTAATAAAGGAATGTAAGATGACTACAAGCTATACAGGTATAATCAGTTCATGAAACTACATCACAGAATTTAAGAGATAAGTACTGTTCTAGTGCTCTGAGAGTGTATTTTACTGTCCAGGAGTCCATGATCCCAGAAGAATAATTATTTCGAGCATCTTTGAAGCGCTCTTAAAAATACACCAACAGTGTAGTTGATTCAGGATTGCTCTAATCTGTCTTTAAGGAGCTTGGTTTTCTGTTTTCCATATATGCTACTATCTTAGAGAAACAAGGAACAAAACAGCAGCAAGTTTACAGTATCTAACTGTAAAGAAATTTGAAACTATGTCCTTCAAAAGCATACTGTATTATTGTTCACCGGATACAAGTGATGGTCCCTTCTGTAGCCTGGATTGCTACTGTTGAAGTGTTTCTATGTGCCCCTATGCCCACCATATTTGTGACCTTTGAAGAAAACCGGCTGCCAGTGTATTGTATGGAGGCTCTCAGAACTCATCTCTGTACGGACTGCGGAGTGTAACCCTAAGGTTACTCAACATTGAGGTATTCCAGTAACTCACAAGACACTCCAGATTGAACACTAGTGGTATTCACATACTTTATGTGCTCAACATAGCACTCGCTGCCTCTGTGTGCCCATATCTAAGCTCTAGACTCCCACGTAGCTACACTCCAACGGACAAAGGCATCCACTTTTAGCACAGAGCTATTTATTAGTTATAACACGTTACATTAACATCAGCTTATGTAAGGAAATTAATAGCAAGGTAACAACTAATCAAAATGCCATTTTCCCTGGAAGAATTTAAAGCAGTGTAGGGCACCTGTGAGAAACTGACAACACTACAATAGCTACTCGTAACAAGGTAGATGTGGATGCGAAACATCTGCAAACTCAATCCATCATCTAAGTTAAAATCCATTCATGGAAAAATAGCGTATGTGCAAAGAAAAAAATATAGTCCATCCCAACTAGGCTACACTCAACAACAGAAGAACTAAGTTGACTCTGACAGTATTAAAGCAGAGGCCTGCCACGCTATCAGCTTTCCTCAGATCAGTGTATTTGACCGCAGAAGTAATAGGATCATTTCTGGGAGAAATGTATCTATGTTTCCTTTTATCTTCTTAGTTATGGAAGTTGATTTTGCTGTTGATTAGGAAAACACACCAATCTGCCCTTGTTTAGAACTCTTATTTGTAGAGAGGGTCAAATTAAGGAATTGTGAGTCACGGAACCACAGAGTAATGCAGGTTGGAAAGGATCTCTGGAGTTTGATTCTACAACTCAAAGCAGTCAGCTAGAGCAGTTACTCAGGACTGTGCCCAGTTGAGTTTTGAGTGTCTCCAAGGATGGAGTCATGAGGGATGCTTTAAACCTAACATGATATCCCTTGCAGACAGACCTGCATATTTAACCTCCAGGCGGATGAATTTTTATGTAACCAAGCAATACAAGAAAGAACAGATGCTCAAGTCGCAGCACACATCACCCTAGAAGGTAAAGTGAAGAAAGCCAAAAGCAGCAAGTCACTTTTTCCCCTCTATTCATGAAGCTCATACAGATTTCCTCATTATCTCGAAACAAAATGAAGTGTTTATTCCCAGGCCTCATGGAACATTAAACAAAAGAAAGCTTAACCCATGAAGATAACACATGAAACTCCAGTCTGGTAGATGGGATTATTTCACAGTCTACATTCTAAACAGAGGCAATACCTAGTCCAGAGCATCAACTAAACTGCCTCCTCTCTCCTTGAGAATAGTTCTTACAGGTCAACTTTGGTGACATTTGAATTTGCAGTAAACAAGCTGTGGAAGAATGAGAAAAATAACACTGAAAAAATCTCAAGAAATTATCATCATGTTGGTCCAGATGTTGACTTAGAACATGTGAGTTTCTTATGAGCTCCAATATGTAAGAGGTAACTAAAGACATAAAAAAGGATATGCACAGCTAACAGAAAGGTTTTTTTTTAAATCTATGCTATATTTTCTAAGGGTAGAGGGTAATTCCTGGCAACAGGGCCACAGAGAATAGCTATTCACCTGGCAACTGAACCACAAGGTTTTAAATAGATAGTTCAAAGCCAGAGATTATTTTCTTATCCTGTGCTGTCAGTGTAACAAGACTGTGAACAAAAGTAATACTGATGTAGCAAGAGGAATCAAAAATGTTTCACTTTTAAACTAAATTGTTTATCTTTGCCTTGACAAAAACACATTTTGGATGCCTTGCAATGTGTCAATGTGATTTAAAACACTGGATATCTGTAGAATCCAAAGACTTGTGGTTCTGTTTTTGGGCAATCAGAAGGTTTTGGTTCTTGCATTGTTATTTTAATTTTGACACACAAAGAGCTTGCTCATTAAACAAAGGTGCACCTCTGAGATGAGAAGTTGTTTCATGATAGCTACTTAGAACTGTTTGGGAAAACAAGTGATTTTTCTAGGAAAAAAAGTCACTTATGGAGAAGACAGGTTAAGAATCCAGCAGCGCCCTGACTCTACAAACAGCTGATTTCAGAAATAAGCCTTGTTTAGTGGAAATTATCTTACACACGCATGTTGGACCAGAAAACTTCTAGCGGGTCAGCCTTCTTATGCCCAGGGTCCTTCTTCCTTTCCTCATCCTCCAACAGAAGAGTTTGGCAAGAGGATTTGAGAAGATTATCAGGTCAAAGCTGAAAGTATGTTCCAGCCAGCAGTCTAAAAGTGAAGTTAATCATCTCAGCACCTTTAAAGGGGTAAGACCTACAAAAGATTGAGCGAGACTTCTTCCATTAATTGGCCTGAAACTAATCACAAGCCATGTAAAGGCCAAGTCTGATTGTATGGATGAACAAGTCCTGGGCAATGGTAACTTGAGGCAGCAGATACTGGGCAATATGGAGCATATTTCTTCATGTTGTTCCATGCAGATCATTTCAGCAGTCTCATCACAACAAAACCCTCTAGTTACAGAGGTCTATATTAAAAGTTTTGATTTTAAAGAGAAAGATAATTTTAATATGCACAATTTTAAAGAAAAGCTATGTCTACTCTAATCCCCTGGCAACCAGGGAAAGCAGTATCAAGCCTTTACCAGGGAAAAATCCTTAGTCTGGACTTCGAAAAAGCTTAGCCCAGACATGAATACCACACAAGTACTGAAAAAGTCAAACATTTTCTAATGTCATAAGCGTCTCCATTCTTATATCAGGCAGCCCAAGTAGAGGTGCTACACTAAATTCAGCTACCACACTACTATACACTGTCACTGTGAGGACTTGTCCATAAGTTTATGAATTTATGCCAAAGCATGCAAGAAAATTTTTGAGAAACAAGAAATTATTTTTAGCCAAAATTTGTATTATGGCACAACAATAAGCACTTCTCAGAGACATAAAAGGGCTCTGCAAATTATTGAACACATTCCTGCTCCTATAATACTTAAAACCCACCTCTTTGAGGCCCATTTCAACCACCTTTGAATATGTCATTAATATTTTGGAAGGAACAGGAGTGTCTAATTCCACAACTTGCTTCCTTATCATTGCTAAATTCAAATAAATTAAGTACTTCAGTGCTTCTCTGGGCTCTCCAGCTCACTGTTCAACAAAACAAAAAGGAGTGTGGATTTGTGTAGACTTTATTTTAAAAATTTTAAAATTGATCCAAGGAGTTAAACATACCATGGCATATCTAGTACTACACTCTACAGATCACTACGATATGATGTTCAGTTTTGAGATAAGGTAACCAAGAGGGTTTTCACATGTTTTGAGGCTTGAATCTGCAACAGAGAATGAGCAGGAAAAGTCAGAGATGGGGTTTTTTCCTTTCTTTTTAGACCCTGCAGTGAACTGGAAACCCTTCTAGAAAGAAGGGTGATTCCTTTCAGTACTATCTCTCCATCTCAGATTGCCAAGAACAGCACTGGGTAACATGGGGACAGAGAAACCTTCCAAAATCAGCTGTTAGTTTTCTAAGTCTAAGGACACTCTTCTCAGGCTATTTCAGTCACCAATAATTGCACTAGAATTGCACAAGAGATTCCAGAGGGAAAGCTCTGTTATCCATCACCAGCAAGTGAGCTATTCTGAACTCTGTAAATGTATCTCAGAAAACCCAAACGCTATGCTTTTCCTACATTTATAGCACTGCAAGAACAGAACAGGGAATACAATCCATTAAGCATTTCATGTCTTTATGTGCTTTCATTCTGATTTTCAAAATTTATTCAGATCACTGAAATCTATATTTCTTAAAATGTAATCTCATACAAAGATGATAAATAGAAAATAAAAAGAAAATTCAGCACCTGTTCCTAAAACAGAAGTGCTAGCAGGCATTTCTGCCTTCAGTAAGGCCAAAGACAGCATGCTGGTTCATCAAAACCAGTTCCTGAATTTTACAGCTTTCTCTTCCAGTGTTGTGGTTTCACTGGCTGTGTTAAATCCTATCACTTGGTGTTATTAAGTGCTTAATCACACTGCAGCAAGGAACAACAGCACTTGTGCGGTCGGAAACCTACCCACACAACCGTTCTGTTACTGCATGATGAGAGGCAATAATAACAGTAGATGCATCCAGGATCTCCATGCACACTGAGGTATGCTTTGCTTGAATCTATTTATTTAGGGTATCTATTTCATGCTACCACAGAAAGGAAATTTTGTTTTCCTTTCCCATTTTTTTTCCTAACTAAAGAAACAAGAAGAGCCTCAGAGACTTGATCCAACTCGCCACATGGCTGTGCAACTATCACAAGAGAAATGGAAAAGAAACAATGCGGTGAGATGAGACCCATCCCTTAGGCAACAGTGGAATCTTCAGAAGTTTTATGCAAATCATCAAGAGGACCCCATATGGGTATTCTTACAATTTAGGGAAGAGGCTGTAAGAACACCAAGCCTGCCTACTGTCAAAGGAAGAATATAAATGATATGTCTAGATCTTCCCACTGAGTTTAGGACCTCTAGATGCTTTAAGCAAATGCCTCTTTAAAAATGCAGACATGATCCACCTTGCTTACCTCTTTAAGCAAGGTTCCAGTTGCCCTTTTAATATCCTCGTATTTAACTTCAGTTTAAAAAAAAACCTTGTAGATTTATCACTGCTTTTCTCTTGTGCTCACACCAGCTGCATACTAAGCAGAATTTTCTTCCAGGATCTTAAAAAATTTGACTGTTTATGGCTACAGTTAACTGGCTCTCTAAAAAATCTGGAGGAACATCAATTAGGGCAGTCCGAAGAGCTGCCATCAAGAATGTAACAAAGCAGTAAAGAAAAGCTCATACTCACATCAGGAGTGCTGTGGAACAGAGTCAGACTGAATGTTCGCTCAGTTATCAACTTGGCACACTCAAGGGAAGTTGTGGGAGTCTGTTGTTCAAGTCATTTAAAATTAGAACATTTTTTAAAATAATAGCAGGAATAAGCTTTAGCAGTTTAGGTTATGTTTCCTATAATTTTGCTAGAAAAGTAGACAAATACAGCTTTATTTTTGTGCAAGGGCAATAAACTCATGGGATGTAAATTACCCAAATGTTTCATGCTTCGGAGTTTACACAGAATATCAGAAATCTATCTATCATCTATACTATCCATTCGTGTTCCCAGACTTTAAGTAGTTGGGTGCCTGACAAAACGTATTTGTCACACCGAGTTCACAAGTCAGCACAAACTCCTGAGACTTCCCCTGAACGTCCCAAGACATTCCCCCCTCAAGCCCACATACACATAGCTATGGAGCATGACAGAAGGCAATCTTTAGCTTGTTTCTTTGCGAGAGGAACATACAATATCTGTGCCAACAGATGGACATGTTTTCATGCAAGATTTTCAGAAGGAAAGATAGAGATAAGCACAGGAAAAGAGCAAGCATACAAAGGAGGTTTACTATGACAACCCATCTCTAATGGAGTACATAGCATGGCATGAAAAGTTCCTGAAGAAACAGAATTGCTTTTCTAGGTTACAGTCAGGAATCTAGTAACTGCTTATGTTCTTTTATTGCAAGAGCTTGTGTCATGACCATGCTCTGATAAAAAGAGCATCTACTAGCTACCAAAGTAACATCTTTTTAAATTAAAAAAAAAAAACATATATTCAAAGTACATGCTATCAGACAAAATTAATTATAAAGGTGACCACCTACCACACATTCTAAAGTCAGAAGATGCTGAAAACAAAGCTGTCTCACTCACACTATTCATTATTATCTGGTTAATTTGTGCTAGTACATGGAACAGGTCTCCCACCTCTGCCAATACTTCCATTACTCAAAACCAGGAACTACAACTCAATGTTGCTGTACTAACAAGAAGCAATTCTCACGCATTGACCACGTTTACCATAGTTCTGGGAGTTTATTTCAAGTCTTCCTTTGGCAGCCAAACACAGCGGTACATGAAAATAGCTGTCCTGTCCACACCTGCCACTAAATCCCAGGAACTGTCAAGCACTAATACATGTCACCTTAAGTCCCTGAGACATGAGCCAGTACTCACTCAAACACAATCATGGAATTTTCTTTACTCTTTTGTTGTTGTTGTTGTATTCATATCCCTGCCAATTTCAGCATCCATGCTTTTACTTTATGTGACACAGGTTTCTGAACAGCTTTTCAACAAGACATTCAAGCCCCACTCAGAAGTCTCCTAGAAGTTTCCCAAAGGGTCAACCAGGTAAAAATCTATACATTTCCAATGGGAAAGCACTTTTACTAAGCCAATAATTAATTTGTCTGTAACAGAAAGAGCTAACAATTTAATAAGGGAAAGGTTATTGCAGACATTAAGATTTTCAGTGTGTATTCAATATTAGTCACACAGTACCTAAGCAAAGAGCAAATCAGAGCTACTTATCTTTACAAGTTAACTGTAGTTGTCATGCCATACTTTAGTCACACCAGAAAAGACTTGAGGAAAGGTCAAAGCTAAAAAGTCATTTCTAAACACACATTGAAAGTATAGCAAAAGTCACAAAATTGTTTTTAACAGCACTTTGCCATACATGCCTGTAAATGTACAGGTTTACTTGAAAAAAAAAAAAAACAAACCATCAAAAGCACTGGCAAGCAATCAAGTCCTGCCAAGCTTTTTTCTCCCTTTTTTATTCTTAGTTTATACAGTGACTTAACTCTAAGACTTCTATACAACTTTGAATGAAGAGTAAGCCCTAAGTATTTCTTCAGCAATCAATGTCAACACTTTGAAAACCATGTACAGGAGCAGTATAATGGAAGCTTTTATAGAACTTTGCCATGGTGAGTCTTGACTAACATTTAATTGCTATTAAGAAAACTTTCAAAAAAGCTCAAGCTTCAGGCTCTGTCTATTGCTCTATGTCTATATGCTCTATTTTAAGTGTGATTCTCTGAGAATTAAGAGAAACACTTCACCAGCTTACACAGTTTATTCACACTAGAGAATTTCTCTCAATAGAAAAAAAAGTTGTAAGCTACCAATAAGGCTCTGAAAGCTCAAAAAAAAAAAAATCTTATTTCCATGAGTTACTTTTATAGGGTTTGAAAGCCTATCTGATTTACCATGCTCAGGCAGCAAGCTGCTCTAAGAGCAGAGCTCTGGAGCATGCCTACCCTCATGGAGTATGTTTGGTTGAGGAAAATGTAAACCATCTGCGATGCTTCTGTCTTTCATGGGGTGAAGTTGTGCCACAAAGCAGCTAAAGATATCACAATGACTATATGTTTGCATGGAAGCAGCTAATTAAGCTTTGCAGAAGCACGGAGAAAGCAACCACAGCTTGAACAATTACAACTTCTACAATAGTTTTTCATCTTTCTTTGCAGACCCAAAATACCTGGTCCTGCAGATCCTCTAAAGGGTTATAACTCAGCTAGACAACCTAGGTTAGATCTTTTTTCACGTAGCATGATGAAATTCCAGTTACACAAGTAACACATGCACCTAAGATCCAGAAGGGAGAAGTTTTAGAGAACACAGAATCCAAGTCCAATTGGAAACAATTCTGTGGCCAGGAAAAAACATACTGTTCTTTCTACAAAAGCTATTTACTCCTCTTCAAAGCAGCAAGATAAGAGATTACCAAAAAAGTGCTGGACAAGATAAAGCAACAACTACCTTCAATTAGTGTAATTCAATTTGTGTTAAGCCTCAAGTCTCTACCCATTCCCAGTCCTTGTTTAATCTCTACTTTTTGCCAGCTCACCATCATTTTAAAAGAGCTACTGAAGCCCCCACAAAGCCTTCATTATATTGCAACACAAAATTTGCCAGTTTCCAAGCACTGCTTGAATTTTCAACTGATGCTGCCCTCAACTTACATGGTGCAGCAAAGCAAGTTGGTCCAGCATTTGTGTCCTTACTTCACTATTCCTCTAAAAGGAGAGCATGTGTTCTGCTGGCAGATCTCCTCCTTTTCAATTTCACACTCCAAGAAAATTGATGCATTTCAATTGTGCACACTTACATCACCACCTACCACTCAAGACAGGACACAGTTCAGTTCATCCATTAAATGACTTGCTCTTTGGCAGAAATATGTACAGGTGTAAAGTAGGACTCTGATTTTAAAGAGTAAGGGTAGATCAAGTAAAACAGCATGCAGGTGTAACAGAAGTGAGGCATGAGACTGTTAGGTGAGGTTCTAAGAGCATATACAGAGATTTTAGAGAAAACCGAATACTATCACTTTTTTTTTTCCTCCCCATCACACACACAGAGGCTGGTAGCCAGAAAGAACCCCAGTGATGTGACAGTTGGTTTTCTCTTCTCTCCCTAGACTACAGGATTGCACATCAGGAGCATGTTTCAGTATATACTGATTTCAAAGAAAATATCCAGAACTGTCAAAATTTAAAAAAAAAAAAATTCTGACCACAATGTGGTAAGACTAGGGTAGAAAGAGAGACAAGGAAAATGCAAACTTGTTTTGAGACCTATTTTAAGTTCTTATCTCCAGGCAGAACAGCTTTTAGCATTTCTATCCTAAGAAGCCTCAGGGCTAGTTACTTTCAATTATTTTTTTTAACCATACAATATCCAGGTTTGCATGAATAAAGTTGTCTAGCTTGGCTTACAGGATGCATGTGGGGGGGAAGGTGGAAAAATACGAGTAGGCTGGAGGACACAACAAGAAAACTGCAGTGCAAATACTGTTTACAAATGCTGCACCACATTAAGACAATCTCCTAAGCTGCTCAGGCAAACTATTAAATTAAACTCCAAACAATAGCAAGAGAGGTGGAAAGAAGTATGGTATTATCCTTCATTCTGAGGGTAGGCAGAAGGGCAAAAACGTTCCATGCAAAGCTCCCAAAAGGACAGAGAAAGTCTTTGGTTTTCCCCAGGAATTAAGCACTCGGCTGTCAACTCCAGTGAAGGAAAGGTGGCCTCAGTTGCACCACAGCAGAACAGCATCTCTCATGAACAGCATATACAAGTAAGAGCTACAAAGGACTCTGAAAAAGACACTGGAACAAAAAAAAAAGTCCATTTGGTAAACAGAAAAAGGTGACTGGCAGTTAAAACAAACTCAAGGGCTGCCTATTCTGACCATGAAAGCACAGCTCTACTGGTGCTTAGCCTACCCAGCAACATTACCCATTATGGGTTTCTATTTTTATCTGGACAGTGAATATGCAGATGTAGTCAGAAGCTTCTCACCACTTCACTGACTTAGTTTTTCTTATTTGAATTTCAGGAAAGAATGTATCAACACTCATTTGTACAAGCATAAGCACTCAATGTCTGATACTCCATGTATGCCTACGCCATTTCTTTGGATTACCACTGACACCTTCTTAATTCTTTGACTCCAGGGTTGTTTGCAAGTACCACTTATGGCAGTTTTGCATAAACTCATGCCCTAAGAGCCTGACAGATTGCCAGCTCACTTCATTAAAAAAACCTCCTGTGGTAACAACTTTCTTCCACTGCTAACCAGGGTGTGTTTGAACTGATGACCCTAAACTGAAGTGTTCCACATGTCAACTATCAGCTATGCCAAGTCAGCCTGTAACCTGTGAATACAAGGAATTCTTAAAATGGAGCCTTCTCTAACTGCACCAGCTGTTATTACCTTAAAAAAAAAAAAACATGATTTTAAACATGCTTCTACAGTCGTCTTTAAGCCTCAAGAAGAGACTCTGCTTTCTTTGTCTTGTCATACCATTCCTCCTCTGGAATATTCAGAATTTTCTATTACCCCAGCACATTTTTTAATACATTCCCTCATACTCTTGTTGACTGAACCTTCCCTTAAGATTTTATTTGCACCCTCTTGGGATTACTTACATGGTAAAACTCTGGTCTTCAAATAGCTTGTAAAATGAGGAACGGACAATAAAGGGTGGGAGAAATTAATTCAGTGACAGACAGAACAATTCCAGCTCTCAGGGTTGCACAAGCCTTGGAAGTGACTATAAAACTTACCATACTGCAGACCACCTGCCAAACAGTGACAAAACAACAACAACAAAAAACCCACCCCCACAAAAATACCACAAATACCTAGAAGAAAAAAACACCACTAAAAAGATCACAAAAAGACCACTTTCAGTCCTGTTACCATCCTGAAATGCAAAGTAACAGGCAACACTACAGGGCAGGCAGCCTCCGCCCTCGCTACAGCAACAGTCTGCCAACGAGCCGTTTATCAAGACTCCACAGCCACATGAACTGGAAAGCACTTCAGATGCTTGCCAGCTGCCTCAGCTCAGGTTAATACTAAAACCCCAGTTTGTTACTTACAGAATCTGTGACAAGCTTCACTACACTGAGAATGTGACTAAAAAGGTATTGCTTGAACACCTCATCAACTTAAAGGTTCCTGTTAGGTCTAACGCAGCAGAAAATTAGATGTCCACTAATGGCAACTGTTTTCATTAGCCTTTTAATATTTTTTCCATATAAGCATCTCTGAGATTTCTCCCTCACCACCTTCCAAACAAAGGGATGCACAGCTGCTACTCACTGTTTTTGAGGATGGCACAGGGAGAGACAATGAAGGACAACTCAAACAAAAAAAAGCCCAAAACAAACAAAAATGAACAAAAGAAACCCACAAGCAAAACACCCAAACTCAAGAATCCAAAAGGTTCTGCTAGCATAACACCATGAGCATCTGAGTGTCAGACAGTCTGTGCATTCTGCTGCTCTCCAGGCTAAGGTTTTTGCCTCACTATCTGCTCACACACTGAGTTCTACAAATACACATGGTAGAGACAGTCCTTTCCCTAGGAATGCTAAACACAACAGGACCTGCATCCATGCCAGGGTTACCAGAGGTTACCACAACAAAAGCTTTCTTTTCTGTTGGTGCACCTTAGATGCACAGAGGTGGTAAACGTTGGGTGTGATAAAAAGATGAAGCTACAAATAGGTTCATTCTTCTGTATTAAAGCTCTTCAGATAAAATCGTGTTGCACAAGCACCTTTTTAACTGCTCTGGTAGAGAGGCATCCAAGTAGTACACACACATGGATGGACCTGCTCTCTCCAAAGCTGCTGTGCTACAAACCTTGAATTTGTGCTCTCCAAGCGTTGATATGTTACTAACCTTGACAGAACAAAACAAAATGAGGCAAACAAGCAAGCCTTTCAAGTCTTAATTTTTGAAGCCATTAAGACACTGAAAACAAATCTGTTTGATCAGCATACAGAAACAAGCAGACAGGAATGGCGTGGTCCTGATAAGATTCCGAAGGGAGAAGGAAAACACTCGTAGCGCAAAGATTTGTTTCTCTACTGTTGCCTCAAAGACCTGAAGGTGACTAGCATGAGTATGTCTCAATACCTTACATGCCCTTTTGAACAACTCTTAACCCAGGGGGGGAAAAAAAAAGCCTAAAGGGACAGGTGAGAAACTACATGGATATTTATTCTCTTTAAGAACAGTAATCTGTGTATTGAAATACGTAACATGTAAATAGTTCACTAAGTCAGATTTTATGTGCTCCATCATTCAGCAAAAAATTTTTGTTAATTAACCATTACATGAATCTCAATCTTTAAAAAACCTGTCAGCTTCCTGCTGAAAATAAGCAAAATATTAGTCCTTGAAATCCTGCACAAGCAGTAATTATTTTTAGACTAAAGGATGCAAAGTGAAGGTTATACGGAAAGCTATGTCATTTGCAAATAAGCTTTCTGGAGCAGGAAACCTCTGAATTTGAGTCTGTTGCTGTTCAAAACAAATTACCTGGCAGTTCTAGCCAAAGGCATATTTTTACACACAAAGGTGCTGATCTTTAACAACAAAATACATCTACCACTCTTGAGCACCAGCAATAGGCACTGAGGCTCCAGAATAAAAGACAACAAATGACAGAAGGCAGAACATCCTCAGTTTGAGGCTCAGGACAATTTGGGTACTGCAGAAGACAGAAAGGGAAAGTAGGCTACACACAACATGAGAGGGAGCAAAAGGAGGGATGGCTCCTTTTCAACAATAGGTAGACACATCCAAAACTTCAATGCATATAATGTGAGCACGGAGATCATATGAGCTCATCATTTATACCCCTCAGCACAGACTGGCGGTGCAGGAGGAAGCTGGAATCAAATGGTTACACTGGACATACCTGTTCCTCTTTCATCAGTTTATCAGGTACTGCCCTGCTTCCTATCAATGGCAGTACAAGTTAGGAACAGTTGGTATCTTGAACGATCGACTCTTGACATGCAATTCAACAAAGGAGACTGAGAAGTAAGAATGATGACTAGCCCTTTTGCATTATGGATAATTTGAGATTCAAGGAGTAAATACTGTTCTCTCCCAGCTTCCAAATAATCACTTTCAGCAGAGGAAAAGACTGGCTTGCATATTCCACATTTTTACACAAGCAAGGAAGAGCAGGTCAGTACAAAAGCCTCACGAAAATACCCTGTCAGCAGCTTCCATATACAGGTCATATTTAAGGGCTTGTTCTTCCTTACAAAAGCTATTCCACATAACTATTTTCACTTCACTGAAACAATCCTTTTTTTCGGTTGTGGAGGAAGCTATGAATATCAGAAGTACTTTTACGGGTAGGTGGATTTTCTCCGCCTATATACGCTCATTTTGCATGTTATGAAGCACATGACCTTTTAGGTACTTCATATTCAAAAGCAGTTTTCATTTACTTAAAAGTCCCCGTCATGAATTCATTACTGTTATTGTTCCCACACATAGCCCTTACCCTAGATACTTTGAGGGCTCAATACCAAATACAGGAGCACTTCCAAGACTCAAGACCTTGCCAGATCATATTTCTTCATGCTTTATCACACACGCTGTCTCTTGTATACAATTTTTGGCAAGTTAAAACCAGCTGCATTATTCTTTTAAATAATTAAGAATAAAACATAATATTTGATGGTGTGTCTTGAGAAAAAGCAAGTGGTTTGCAGCTACTGTTCATTTGAGATGAATCTTAACTTCTTTCAGCATGTGACTGGCATTATTCATACACTATAGCTGCAGAGTCAAAAACTCTAGCTATTACTAAATATTTTCAATATAAGCAGAAGTGGGAGTTGTGACTTGAAGTCTAGACATATTCTGGGCTAGTTCAGCTAGCTGGGTGCTACTGTATCACTACCATAGAATGAATCCAGTGTTAGAACTGAGGTTTCATACCTGACCACCATAAAACTCCTGAAGTGAGGAACTAAGCTGAAAGGCAATAGCTCTACCACATAACAGCAGCTTAAGACTTCTCATCAACCAGGAACATTTATGTTTAAGGCTCAGCATTTTATTCAGTATACTTATCTCCAGACAATAAAAAACAACTTCTACATTAATTACATCAGAGTTGGGACAAAACAGTTTAGGTGTTTTCACACACAATTTGAGGTCTTCAGCCACTGCCTGGCCAAAGAAATCAAGGGATTCCCAACAAAATGCAGCCTCCAGCTCCCACACCAACACAAGTTTAATATATCTACTTAAACCTTCAGCTAGCCTGTGGGAATTCTGTTACACACTTATTTATTCATTTAAACTAAGTCAAGGGTCTGAATAAGGACTTTGCTTGACTAATGGCATTAAATGTCAAATGCATACCCCCCTGAACTAGACAGGAAAGAAAAAGTTAGGTCTACTGCCATTCTAAATCAGTCTGAGCACAACTCCAATTGTTAAGGGGGAAAAAAAAAAAAAAAATCCAGTGACCAGCAGAATTACCCAGGTTCTTCTAGAACACAAGATTTGCTGGTACGCAGCTGCCACGTGCCTTGCCATCTTCTCTGGGGATGCTATAAAGCAGCTTCTTTAGACAGCGTAGCTACCTTCCCCAGTTCTAAATGAACCAGCACAACTCCCAAACATTTCTCTCAATCAGGAAGCACCATACGCATGTATAAGCAGTTCAGCGAAGAGCCAGCAAACTTGCTGTTCTCCCACATAACATTCACGTTATGTGCTGAACTTGAAAGACTGCTTATAGCAATGTTCCTGAATCTGGAAGGAAGGCTTCACAGCAAGTACTAAACAAACACATGACATGGGGTGATTTTAAGAGGCTATTTCACCCAATAAAGTAGTAGAAATAATACCTTAGTAGAAGGATGAAGCCCCAGCTTATCCTAACAGTCTAAATGGAATTATTACAGTCTTTTCCATATTTTTACCTGCTTTAAGACAAGGGGAGATGTGGCAGGCAGTAACTCAAATTCCTCCTGTACTTAAGCACAGAAGTCATGAAAGAATCTCCCTTCCAGGCCACAAACCAACTAATCCCAATCTTCAAAGAACTGTCGGCTAAAGAATCAACCAGAGGAGCAATGTGACCAGAAGTTGACTTGACAATGAGTAAATAAGGTATTTACAATTTTTTTTAATTTATGTATTGAGCTGCTTAGGTAGTTTTATACCAAAAACATTGAGAATAAGTAGCTAGTATGCCAATTCCAAGGGGAGACTTCAACTTCCATCCTATAAATTTCCAACAAGATTTCTGTATAGCTGTGGATTACATAAGGAAATACTTTCAGTTAACAGTTGTTAGATTCTACTGCTATTATTTAAGACCCAACTGCTTATGCTATGCATCTGCTAAATCTAGTTGTGAAGTTTCACCAACAGAGACCAGCCTCAGAGATAGCTATCTCTATGATGTTTACCATGTAAGTAGTCAAATACTAGTCTGAGTAAAGCGCAAAACTGAAAGTCTGTAGTCCTAACTCCTGCACAAAAAAATAATTGTTCTTCAAAAAGGAACTTCACTGTAGAGTCAGCTCTGTGTCTATTCCATACCATCTTTACTTTGAAGAGTTAACAATTTACACCATCTAACAGAAAGGCTTATTGATTGATAAAACATTGTTTTACAAAAAGCCACAAGTGAGGGTTGCTGTAGCAAAACAAAGCCTAAGCCTCTGAACTGAGAAAGAATATTCTTTAAAGATTCAAATAGGCATCACTAATAACAGTGCTGGAAAAACTAAGGGAGACAGAACATCAAATTATGAGAGACAGGAATTAATAAAAGAGTTTAAAGCTTTCCACACTCAACCTAAGATTAACCCTGGAACCCCTGTGACCAGGATGCAATTCAGGACCTTTAAAGCTCAATGTGCAAGACAGGGCTAGAACTCTCAATTCAAACTATGATGGAACTGCTCTCCTTCATTCGTCCTCCTCTTCTCAGTAAAGTCTTCCCCATTTCCTGAACTGTGGAAAGGATGTGAATGAGTTCACCAGCAGCAAGTCGCAGGACACCTTCCCAATAACAGTCAGAGGAAATACTGTAGACGGATGGAACATGCTGCATATTTGAATATACTCACATCAGAGATAGTTACTGCAGAATAGATCACCCAACTCTGCAGGAAGCTCATATTTTCAAACTATCAAAACCCCGGGAAGTCCAGAGTCCTTTCCACCTACATTGATTTGATTTCTGCCTTTCCACTAGGTATTATCAGCAATTTACTTCACTAAGCCCTTGTAACAAAATAGTCTTTCCCCACAGAGGGATAGAGGACGTGAGTATATAGTTAGAAGAGCAGAAAAACTAGTCCCCAGTAATCTGCAGAAGACTTCTAAACTAGCAGGAAGGTTTCTCCTTACCAGTTCACAGCAAGATATCAAAGGCATGAGGGAAAACAAGAGTGTTACAACCACTTTAAATCTAAATGAGATTCAGGTTGATTAAATTATCACATACACAAACTTCAAGAGATCATCAAGCTCACCTAATGCAAGTCCTTTCCTTATTCAGAGTCTCAGGTTTTCAAGGATTCAAGTTCCTCATATGGCTGACTTTCACCTAAAGCTTATGCTTGGATTTACCAACTTAGTCCTTGAAAATAATCAGTCATGATCAAAAAGTATACTTTTGTGTATCAAGTTATCCTAAACACATTGGCTACTAGATGATGTGATAGATGGCTAGACCTATGACACAGGTATCCAAATTTTAAAAAAAATGATACCATGGGTTTATAGTTCTTCATTCTCAAAAAGTTACAATAATTATCAATGTTTTTCACTCAGTTTTTCCAAAATACACATCTCTCTATCCATGTGTTTTGAGATAGGCCTATAAAGTTGGTTATTTTCAGAAGGGCTTAAAATACCAGCACATCTAAATCCCAACAAGCCTTATCACTATTTGAACCCTGTTTTCATTAGGCCTTCTAGAGAGCCCTACAAGAAGCATGCTTTGCCACAAAAAGCCATCTGTTCATGGTAGCATCGTGCCTAATTCTAAAAGGGCTTCCCCAGAGATGCTGTGAGAGCACACCTAGGAAGAGTGCAGAACATCACAACCTCACTGCTTCGGATGACATCCATACACCTGGAGCAGTACGAGAATGGTTTCCACCCATACAGGTATTCAAATCACCAGAAACCTTATTTGAAGTAAAATAAAGCCATTAATCAAGGACACTTGCCACAAATCCTAAACTAAAGAACACCCTCAGCCAAATTCTACATCCTGCCCATCTGCCTCAGCCCATGCCATCAACCTTCAGACAGTGATCATGGCTAGGCTTCGCGAAGGAGGATTTGGGAAGGGCTCTACCCACGTTTGTTGCAAGCGCGTTGGTGGCTAAAAAGGCCAATGTTATGGTTTGGGTTAGACCAGAATTAATTCTGTTCAGTAACTGTGTTTCCTAAAAAGTATTCTATGACCACGTGCATAGGGTCGTGTCAGTTTTACACACACACACCTTGCCTGGACTGTCCCTTTAAGAAACCTGAGATTCCTGACTCAAGGACACTGCAAACCCCCCGCCCAGGGCGGGGGAAGCCGGG
>VWZX01010074.1:280814-362470 GCA_013399015.1 Galbula dea
TTGTATCTTCTCTTTGGGGCTCCTCTCTTGCGGCAGCCGGTGGCAAGCTCACCATAAAGCAAGATCTTAGGGAGGCGGTGGTCCTTCATCCTTGAGACGTGCCCTGCCCATCGCAGCTGTGTTCTCAGTAATATGGCCTCAATACTTGAGACTGCTGCTTGTATTGGTCACCTAATCTGACCAGTGGATGTTTAGGATTGTGCAGAGACAGCGTTAGACAGTGATAGAACCAGGGGAAATGGGTGTAAGCTAGAGGAGGGTAGATTTAGTCTGGATATTAGGAAGAAGTTCTTCACTATGAGGGTGATTAGGCAGCAGAAGAGGTTGCCCAGAGAGGTTGTGGAAGCCTCATCCCTGGAAGCTTTTAAGACAAGGCTTGATGGGGCCCTGGGTAATCTGATCTAGTGGATGGTGTCCCTGCCAGGCAGGGGGGTTGGAACTGGATGATCTTTGAGGTCCCTTCCTACTCTGACAATCCTATGGTCCTATGAATCTTCTTTTTTTCTTCCAACAGATGCCAGTCTGGACCTTCTTACTAGCAGTATAATTTCACTTGAACAGTTAAATGTTGCCCTACTCGAGGGAAGAATACATGTGCACAAACATTTTATGCACGTAGAACTCTCCCCAGCCAGTGTTTAGCACTTCAACACAGGGACACAAAGATCTGGTTTTCAGAGAGCACTATCACTCCTATAACAAAATCCAGAGCAAGCTGACAGCAGCTGGTGATAGAGCCAAGCCCTCTCCTAAAAACCTCGAGTCTATAGTTATCTTCCTCGCACAGAGTGCTTTGCACTCCTCCAAACATGGAGCTTTCCTACCATGAGAGGAAAAAAGGCTATGAGAGCAAGATGCATAGTAGCTGTTTTGGTTTATGGGCTGTGGCCCAGTAAAGCAGATACCCCTAGTACATAAGATAACACCACAAACATTAGAGCATTCCTTAGGAATAGAATGGGAAAAGGTTTGCTACTTGCACAATCAGCAAGATGCTGCATTTCTATACAACACTGCAAACAACAAAAAGCAGGTCTGCCCTTCCCACGTATGGGGATAGCTGCAGAGAATTAGGCACATGGAAGTTTCCTTTAGGATTCACTGATTCTGTCCCTGTCACATTCAAAACAACGCTTTTAATGCATGGTTGAGACTTGGTTTTCCTATTTGTAGTAAGGCTTGTAAATAAGTTTTATTTAGACAGGATTGAGATCACACATTATTGCTGAAAATACTTAAAGCCAGTTTTTTCAAAAGAGAGACTAGAATAAGACATATCTGTCAGAACCAGGCTAACATCAACTGGCCTATCGTCAGCCAAGGGGCACAGTAACCTCCCCAAGTCAAATGGGACTAGTTGGTGCCTCATTTCACAGAGCCAAAAAGCCCTACAGTTAACTGCTTGTTTGTGAGATGAAGAGCTCAACCCAGCTGTAAAGCCTGAACTTCATAAGCAGAAGAGGACACAGTGTTTCTACAAAACAGACTGCAACAACAGCATGCAAGAAGCAGCTTCAGAGAAGCTCTAAAAACTGGCATGCATGCCCTAATACCTATTTAACTTATTCAAATCCAGTGTGTTTTCTTGTTCTAGTACTGTTTATAAATGTCTTTTCTATACAAGAGAAAACCAGCTATGCAACAGAAAAGCTGAACATGACACATTGTCAAAAATGACAAAAATAAACCTGAGGTTTCACTTGCTCTGTTAGCATAGCTGCACTTCGTCTGAAACCTGTAATCAGAAAAGCATTTTCAATGAAACAAGATACTCAAAATATGCACATTTCTTCAGTGTGCCAGAATGAATCTCCACTGCTTAACTGTTGACTCAAATAGTGAGCATAAGCCTTGAAAAGAGTAATTAGATTTCAAACTGTAACTTGCTGCAGATACACAAACATTAAAAAAAAACCCTCAAGTCTTACTAATGCAAACTGCAAGCACTGGAAAATGATGCCCTAAACTCTACCAACAGTAGTAGGAAATGGAAGTATCTTGCCATTTTCAGCCAAAGCACACAAAACATCAACACTATGAACACTAAGCACCTTCCAAGTAGCTTCTCTTCCACCAAAAGGTAGAGGAAATTTTCAACTGTGATAAAACCTCCTATGCCAAAGGTGTCTCACTAAGGACTAAGTGCAGCCCTCCCCTCTCAGCCCAGATCTGAACTTCTGCTTCCCCCCATCACAAAACTGGCACTTACAGGAGAAGCACAAAGTAAATGATTCACTTTCTCTGATAATAATTTGAAAGAAAGGAAGCTGTCTAGCACTTAAAATGATTACGGTGGGGCTTTTCCTTCCCGTTAACTAACATTAGGCATTCTCTCTATATTTTAAGTCTGACACTTCACAAGGGTCAGAGCCTTGGATTTCTGATCTTCTTTTCCCGTGGAACATACAGAATTCACAGCTCTTTGGATACTGGAAAGAAAGAAAGAAGCACAAATCTGACGTCTGCCTGGAGCCCCAAAAATAGCTTTACTGGATCATTTGAATCCAGGTTTATGAGGAAGGCCATTTGGAAAGATACAACTATCAGTCCAGCATAATTAAACTGATCTTAAAGAGGAATAGGGAATGTACCTTTTGCACACAGATTCTAGTTGCAGCTCTGCCTGGGCTTAGAAGCTTCTGTAACATTCCCATGTCAGAAAGTCATAGGGACTATCACAGCACAGTAACAAGACTCCATCAAATAGGGAGACAGCAGATTCTTGCTACAACTAGAACAGAACACAAGAGAATCAGAGAAAGGTGCCTTTCACTTGTCCTTAACCAGAGATCTAGAGTGTACACAGAGGCTGAAGACATAGCTCAATCCTAGAGCAAATACCCTCTAAGTCTCCAGTAAAGACATGTAGTTCCAGCTTAGCTTTGTGGACTCTCTTCTAATTCCCAAGGAAGAAGGGATTTCTGTCTTTATGAGAGAAGGTACCACACAGTTTATAGCAGCCAGGGCACACAATTTTATCATTATTATTTTTCATCACTGCTGTATACCAACAAAGCAGCCCAAGTTGTGCCTTCATATGAAGCAAGTCAGCCATTCAAAGAAAGCCTACTCAGAATATGTGAAACATCTCAGATGAAACTGTGAAAACACTAGAAAAAGTAACTTATTTGCTCATTTAAGTATTTTTAAAAGTCAGAACTGAGCCAAAGAAAAAAAAAGCCACCATATACACTTCCTTTAGCTAGCAAACTGCACATTCGCATTTGTCCTTTATGTTCCTAAGTAAAGTAAGAAAACACAGCGATCAGTCCAGGGGTTGTTTCGATTTCCTATCACTGGTGCCAATACTGCTCTAGGAATCATTCACTAATTATCCTCCTACAAAACCAGAAGTGAGCACTTCTACATACATAGGAGAACAATCCCTTCTCCATCCAAAGGGTTAAAAATAGTTATAAAAATCTGGAGTCTTTCAAAAGTATGATAAAAATACAAGTCAGGTTTACTATAGTGAATAAGTTGTCACAAGAAGACAAAAGCCACATAAAACTGTTCTGCCTACTTCCCTTCTAAAGGCAGTAGTATGAATTGCTTTTTTCTTGTTACTTTGAAATTTCATTCCTATTAAAATGCCAAGCAGGAGCAGCAAGAGTTCCACAAGTTTCCATACTTTAACCGTGAGCTCTCTCTTTTCTATCAGTTAACTTGAATCAGACAGAACAAGGTCTCCAAGATGCTACCTAACAACTTATGGAAGTCATTTCCATAAATTAATTTGCAAGCAAATAACTCAGGGGGACCAGGGAAAAAAAAAAAAAGGCAAACAGGAACAAACACGGAAGAAAGCATCTGCAGTGATACTAGTCGATACTAAAGAAGTGTACCTGAGGGCACAGTGATTTCAAGGGAGAAAATCCTCCCATTGGAAAACATCATAACTACATATTGCACAGTCTCATAGCAGAAGCAGAATGCTACGTACTGCAACACAAACAACAGGATTGCTCACAGTCTTGCTAAAAGGGTGATTATTTGCATATTGATCCTCATATCAACTGCAGTTCAGTTAGAGTCCAAAATTCCTATCATTGAACTGCCTATTAATTCACTAGTTTCCACTGTATGAAACAGCTCACGCATTGCTCTTCCCTGCCAACAGTTTTTTTTCCACATGTTGTACTAAGACAGTAAGTGCAGCAGGAACATGGCTCGTGGAGGCCTGGAGACAGCCAAGAGGCCTCCTCAGGTATGAAGATTACTCTACCCCAGTGAAAGGCTGACAGCTCAGCAATGCATGGTGAAGATCTCCTGATCCTTTGGTGTGTTCTCCAATCCAATGGAGAACAAATGGAGTCCAATGAAACTACCAACTTCACCACCAGCCATCCAAATTTTAAACTGTAGAGTATAACAAAAAGGGTTGTTGGATTCACTCTAATCCCATTCACTTTCCTGCCTGTAGCATTACTAGGCTTGCCTACCTGGGGATGTAAACAATGTCACACAACAGTGGTTCCCACTCAAAAAGTCACCAAAAGACAGGAAGTAAGATGTTTTTATTAAGATTTTCATCAAGTGGTAGTTATGCTTAAAAAAAGGCCCTAGGGCTGATGACACTTTTGGGAAAGGAAAAGAAAGCAGAAATTTCTATTTTCCTTTTTAATACTGCTCTGTAAGTATGCACTTGTACACAATGTATGTACTAGGTGGCACACTTACAAGCTATCACAAGTTTCTCAGGCCTGCATCTATTCACACCCTTACTGGTATCTTGCAAACCCATACCCATATGGATATGTAAAAATAGAGGTAGGTCTTCGTTAGTATATGCATAAATATTCACTAGTTACTATTCATGTCCACAAACGTATATCACATCTGCATGTTACTGAAAAGTTCCCTTTTAATGTACTGATCCCAGGAACAGCAAGAGGTCTAGATTCTTATCTTACCTGTATCTAAGCTTATGAAGGTCAATAAGATAATGCAGCATTTCATTTATCTTCCTTCAAAAGCTGAGGGGAGAGACTTTTATCCCTTTTGTAAAATTGGCCGAAACACCTAAACAAAACAGACCTTAAGCATAATGTTAGATCAATAGTATTTTCACTGGTTTAAAAGGTAACACTACTCTCCTAGATAAGAACGGAGTACAGACAGAAATCCTGCAATGCTGCAAATGCTTATCTAAACTAGACAGAAAAGCAATTATCAATATCTTTCTCTTGCATACTCCACCCCGGTTTGTACACAGGTTCTGTGAAACAGGAAAGACAGTTGGCTCCTTCCTTTCCAGTTTTACTTCCTTTTAAATTCTCTTCAGGCTTTGTTTAGCTGAGTAACACTCATACCTGTCAAGGTTAGGACCTACAGTTTTTCACTAGCATTTATTTTAAGACTACACTGACTATGCCTGGTTTACACTCCTGCACAGAGCAGGCTATGCATCTTTTTTCAAGTCTCTCTGCAGAGAGGTAAGAAACTCCATTCCTGAAAGCAGCTCACCTTTAGGCATTGGGACAAATCATCTCCTGTCACTCCCTGAGTACAGGGAGGGTTTAAGTCAACTCCGCCCAACTACATCACAAGTTCCACCCCTACTTAATTTTACATGAAAGCACCATCCTAAGGCCACACCACAGTAAAATCTGCCCTTCTGAATCACTGCAAAGGCCTTTGAAGGAATCACAAAGAACTATGTGGCTAGAAACATCTCAGTGTGACGCAAAAGGGTACTTCAAAAATCCATCTGAAAAGCAGCTTTACAAACAAGGCATCAACTCAGATTTTTAGCGTTCCAACATTTTACCAAGTTGCTCCTAACCACCAATTAATAGGAAAATGCAATCATTTCTTCAATTATCAGAAGCCTCAAGTTTTTCACGTATTTAGTGGTAATTAACAATAAGAAAGCAGCACATTTTGCTAGTACAAATATTACGAGGTCATGTACAGGAAAAGATAACGTTTCATTATCAAATCAGTTATAGGCAGAAGTGACCATGTTCACAAGTACACCTGAAGTTCACTGAGTGAAAAAGGAAAGCAAAGAGCAGCTAACAGAACAACTACATTCTCACAGAAGTACTGTTCCATCAGTCTCTCAGCTGGGACCATAGAGACAGAACATTGTCAGAACACAAGCCCATGAACCAAAACCCTACACCAGAAAAATAAGAACAGTTCAACAGAAATAGTGATTTTTATGGCACCTGATCTAACAATTAGTTCTATTTTCTTTTCTTTATTAACTTGCATCTGTTGCCTCTTTCTTCCATAGAAGCTATAGCCTTTTAACACTTCTCTTGAAAATGTTCTTCCCTTTTCTCCACAGATATCAAAAGTATGTCCTTCCAAATAAAAGACCATCAAGCAACAACTTTGTCATTCACTGTATTCACTATACTCTCTATACACTAATAACACTGACAGCAGCCCCATCTTCAACACCGAGCCATCCCCACCTGACTAGAAATGCCATTACAACAGCTTCGGGACCCCACGGTAAACCTGACCAGGTTCACCACTTTTTATTCCAATAAGGCTATTTTTAAATCCAGATCAGTTTTCTGAACAGACTCTTTATGCACATCAAGATACCTGTGCTGTGTGACAGAAGGACACAACACCACATAATGAAAAAAAAGCCAGCACCACTCGCAGCATCTGGAAGAAGGGGCACTGTCAAAGACACTCCTACAAATCCCCATTTTGTAATTGTTTTCCTTTTGTAGTTAGATTTAATAATTGCTTCTATTGTTTCAGATCCAAAGAACCCAAGGACCTTAAAGCCTATTTACTGAAAAGGAACACACTCCACTCAACAATCTAGCTGTAAGAAAGCTGTATCTAAAGTCTGTTTACAGAACAACGCTCAGTGTCTTCATTTAGTATCTTCACATCTGTAACTTCCCTACTCTCAATATTTAAACCAAGGGGAAAAAAAAAAAACTCATAGCAAGCACTATATTCACTTTACTCCATTGGCTCTGCAGTAACAGAGCTTAGCTGAGAAAAGTCCCGGTTTTAATAATGCTGCCATAAGAGGGAAAGGAAAAATCATTTTTAGAAGTGAAAAGCACAAGTCGAGCAAGAATGGAATTTTGTTTGTTTTTAGAGTTGCCCTTTTATTAAAAAAAACCTCACAATGGAAAGCATAAAAATCTCAGAAGAATGAAATGGACAACAGTGCCCTCAGGGAAAGGGGAGGCACACAGGGGCTGTGTTTCAACAGCAGGCAAGAATTATTAGACTGTAGATCACTAAGCAGTGTGGACCCAAAGCCCCCACCAGCCCAAAACCATATACTTACGACTACACATGGGCTGTCTTCTCAATAGTTGTCACATTACAGTATGCTTGCTAAGCATCTATTTCACCCTGCTCTGGGGGCTTTTGAAAGTCTAATCAATACCCACAAAAAGATTAGGCATATCTCCCAGCCCACTTACAAGATCCAATACAAAGGGTGAAGAGAAGCTGTCCCTTTCATTGAAAAAACAAAATGGGTATCTGAACAGATTCCAGACGTTTAAAATGCTCCCCCATAACAAGAGGGCCTCCCAGAAAGTATTTTCCTAAATACCAGTCACACGTGGATTCTTTCACCGGAGCAGACATTCAAGGTCACTTCAGTCCCCAAATCCTACTTTCTCCTCCGGCTGGTTTCTGTGGATCCTCAAGAAACAAGACCCCTAAAACCTATTTCTCTTTTCACAGCATCATGTCCAAGCACCAGCATCAAAGCTTGGTGTGTTTTGCAGACTGTAGCATTAACCAATGCTTCATCCTACATTCACTCAAATTTTCTGTAACAGCACAGCTATTTAATGGATCTCCCCTCCAACCTCAGAACAATGCATGCCACATAACAGATATTCACTCACCCAGGAGCTCAGAGCCTGCTACCAAGGTGGGGAAAAGGTAGGCAGCAGCTCTTAATTCTTCTGTGTTTGGCTGAACAGCGTTCTCTCTCCCGTGCACTGCATTCTGTATAGCCACTGCAGTGCTCAGAGCAGATTCACAGAAGCAGCTGGATAACAGCCTCGCATCTTCAAAGCTGAACATAGGTGTCCATCCCAGATTGAGGGTGGTTCTTTCACAGTAAACCTATCACTTACAGCTCCCTTAACCAGAGGGTGGGTCACAGTGACAAATGGCCACGGAAGGTGACAACAAGCATTAAAAGCTCTGTGTGTGTTTAGGAAGGGAAAAGAATTAGTGGAGCAAATAATGAGTGAAAGAATAGAGTCGGCATAAGAAAACCTTTTACTGAACAGACTGTGCTGCAGACCCCAGTTCATTCCAAGTTTTAACTCCTTAAGGTCACGGCCTTGCCTGAGAGGGAAGCAAGATCACAGTTCATTTCCACCACTAGCCTTCCAGGTGAGGACAGGCTCCAGCAATGGGCTGCTGCTCAGTTTCAGTGCTCTAGTTACAGTCACAAGTAGAATGTGTTTACCAAAGGCCTGGTAAGACCACCATGGTTTTTTTCCCCTCCAGCATTAAAGAAAAGACCCCTTGAACCCAGAATTGAAGGGAGTTGCTAGGATTCATACCACCACCATTTTTAAGACTTTAACAGAATTTTTCTGCAGTAGCTGAATATTATCAGCTTTTAAAAAGAGTCAAATGCCTGCCAAACATTCCTTTCCACAACAAGGACGGCTGTATGCAAGTTAATCTCACACTCATGACCTTGTTCTTGTCACCTAAAGATTTTGCTGTCATAACTAAAACTCCATATAAACTGCATGCATTTGCTGCATCCAATTGTCACAAACTCCAATATGTCAAAGCAACTTGTATTTTGCACAGCAGGAGCTATTCCATCAAATTAAATAATACTTTTTGCATTTCTACTTAGGGATGCATGAGAATTTAATTTTTTATAAATAAGGTCGACCTTATAGCAGCCTTTCAGTACCTGAAAGGGGATTATAGGGCAGAAGGAGAGAGATTTTTCTGCTGGTCTGATTGCAACAGGACACGGGGGAATGGCTACAAGCTGAAGGAGGAGAGATTTAGGCTGGAGATTAGAAGGGGGTTCTTTACCCAAAGGGTAGTGAGGCACTAGAACAGGTTGCCCAGAGAGGTGGTGGAGGCCCCATCCCTGGCAATGTTTAAGGCCAGGCTGGATGTGGCCCTGGATGACCTGGTCTAGTGCATGTGGCGTCCCTGCCCATGGCAGGGGGGTTGGAACTAGATGATCTTCCAACCTCAGCCATTCTATGATAGTAATATATATTTCATTATTGCATTTGAGGACAGGATCACAGAATCTGCTTGCTCTCAGATACTTACTAAGGATATTGCCTCCATATTGGAGCCTACATGATGAAACAAGCAGCAAACCCAAGGAAAACTGCACAATATCCAGTGTAACTTAGCAATAAATGTCATGATTGTGTAACATTACCTAACCATGAAATTTAATTTACAGCACTGAAAAAGCACCTACTAGCCCAGACCACTGTAAACAAACTTTTTACAATCCAGAGTGTCTGATTTAGTAGATAGGCTGAAGGTTGCTCCAATTCTTCTGTCAGGTCTCCATTCAGTCGAGTCACAGGAAAACTGAACGTTTGCATTGCTATTGTAGCAAATGAAGCACAATTCTAGTAAATAAATCAATCTAGCTTAAGCTAAAGCAGCTGTTAGGACCATGCTCAGCTACCCACTCTTGTGAATCATTTCCTGAATTGCTGTAATTAGCACAACATTGTAAAGCAATTCATCCTCAAATTCAAGAGAAGAAATTAACACCCAACTTAATTTACTGTATTCACCTCACAGCACTCTACTCCCAGTCCATTTCGGATTTTGCCCTTGAAGATCCACCTCTGTTGTGACACCAACAGGAAAAGAAAGAACAGACTAGTTATTGTGCAAGTAGGCACTGGACTGCTGATTCTGGTTTGCCCTATGCATCTTGAACCTTACACACTGATCTTGTCCTTTCCTCTGTCTTCACTACTCTTGCGGCTTTTATTTCATGTTGCTGAAATTCATTGGTTCTAGACTTTAAAGAAAGCAAAGCCTATCCCCAACAGCCAAATACACCAGCAGATGCTGACTGCAAGAAAGCATCATACCTGTAAGTTATCATCATGCTTTGCTTGAATACATGATAAAGAATTCACCACTGTTGTCCTTTACCACCAAAAAAAGCCCTGACAGGGATGTTTTCTTGTATGCTGGTTGACCCCTATAGCTTTATGAAACCTACTAGCTTCTTTTCCCCTTGGAGATCCAGACTTTTGATATAATAAACCTTGAGCTCACTGAGAGTTTGATGAAGCATAAAATAAGCACAGTTTAACAGGCAAATGAACAACAAAAGGCCTTTGCAATAGCTGAAGAGTACAGGAATAAAGCAGCAAAGTGGAAAAAGACAACCCCTTATATTTGGAGGTGACATTCTGCAACATTTGATTATTGATCTGATTTATCAGTGACACAACATGATCTCAAACTAATACAGTAACTTTGTTAACTGCAATTGTACTGACAACTTATCTGAAGACTTCAGATAAAGAAAGAAAATTATATAAAGAAGAACTGCTACAATTCTGCAGGAGTACAATACAATAAGGAAATCTGACCTCATCAAACATTTTATTTGAAATTTTCTGGCAGAGGGTAAACAGCAAAGTCTCCAGGTTTTTGGCACAAAGAAGGAAGACTTACAAAATGTTTCTCCTCAAAAAAGTAAGGTTATTTTGCTTGTGTAATAGCACCTTACTGCTCCATGACAGCTACAGTTCCAAGGTAACTATCCCAAGACAGAGCACATCTTAAGATAGCAAAATTCATCACAGGTGAAAATAAGTGATCTTTTTATAGCAGAAAATGAAAGCTAGTGCACAGCAGCTGACATGGTTCAGATACTGCATGTTGGTTTTAACAATATTTCTGTTTAAATTAGAGGAGTTTTGAGGAAGAAAATTATGAAGTAAACAAGTCATCTACTAGAATGTGTTTCACCAACACTTTCAGCTAGCCTTACAGAATAGAAGGAAAAATTTTTTTGAATCTACCCTTTTAGAGGATTACTAAACATTTTAATTTCTACCCCAACATTGCAGCATTTCAGAAGACTGTTGCTTCAGTCACTATTTAAAACTAAGCTCTCCAGAGAATGCACAGCATTAAAAACAAGCCTCTCCAGACTGATGAGACATCTAGACAATTGTCCCCAAAAGGGCACATGCTCAGAAGAACTCTCCTACAGAGGAAGCGAGCATCTCAAGTGACACTCTTCAAGCAATTTAGATGGTTTAGATCACAGCTGAGACTATACCATTTCTAAATTAACATTAACTGATTCCCCTCCATCAAAATAATACAGTCAATTGCAAAGATAATCTAGTCCACAAAGCACGTCCTGGATGCTTTTTATGTTCCTACTGGCTCCCCCTGTTAAGAACAGCCTTAAGGATACTGCTAAGAATGCTCAGTAGTTTCTCCTTCATGCATCAAAGAAAGGTAAAACTGTAAACAGCCCAGAGGGGAAAAAAAATAAATACCTGTGGGGAACATGAAATGGAAAAAGAAGACGGTGGAAAGAAAACATGTAAGAGTAGGAAACCAGAAGGAACACCGAATAACAATCCTGAACAGCGCATTCTGCTCCCTGACGGCACCTAAAAAACCAGTTTTCCAAGAACCCAGATTTCCAGTGGCATCCTGCCCTGCAAGGATAAAATGCCTGAAACACAGTCCACTGCTTCTAGGATGCCAGACTGCCTCCCCAGTGCTCCTTAAGCTCAGTCTGACCATGGTCAGAAGGTTCTGCATCTTGGGGAGCCACTGGCTAGGAAGGGAGAGAAAAGGACAGTTAAAAAAAAAAAAAAAAAAAAAAAAAANAAGCAGACCTGGAAGAGGAGAGAGAGGGGCTACATGTTATACACACAGCATATTCATCAAAGATCTCCTTTCTGTCCCAGACAGAACATGGATGAAGAGACTCAGTGAGCCACACTGAATACACGCATGATCACAAATGCATGAAGGATTCTATCAGCAGACTGTGGAACTGGCTCAGCATACAAAGCTGGGTACCCAGAAAACTGAAATTGGAAGACAAATAAGGTAAAGTCCCATCACTTAATGTCTGGGTAGGATACAAGACCAGGAAAAAGGGAAAAAGGGTGGTATGAGTGCAGAGAGGTGTCTGAGGGAGAGATCAGAAGCAAGTCCACTCAATGTCATGAAGCCTGACCACTTGGAGAGGAGCTAGAGATTATAGAGGATGTGCCAAGAACATTTGCCCTGAATTCGAACTGGTTATTTCAAGACAAAGGCTTCCAGATGACACATATATACACCTCTCACAGACACATACCTCCTCATAAGCTCACAGAGTTTATATTTTACAGCTTCAGAAGTGTCCCCCTGAATGATTTGAAGGTTAGTTCACATCTTGAAATAAATTCAAATAACATTGTATTCAACATGCTGAACTCAAAACTTCCCAGCATTTACAATTCTAAACATCAACATAAAAATAAAATCTGCTTTCTTCTGCTCTCATCTTCTTTAGTTAAGGAAATAAATAATAATCTTCGATCAAGAAATTCTTTACTACATTTTAATACAATATTTGGCGCGGCAGAATCCTGGGTTGAGTCTCCAGGCATGTGTAACACAACAGGCATTACATGTAATGCAAAAAGAAACAAGAAAAGCATAAGGTACAATGATGGGCTCAGATGTAGCCCATCTGTCTTTTCTGAGGGAACACTGAAAACCATCACTGTGAAGAATTATTAGTAGAGGTCCGCTACTGATGCTGTCACCTTTTGGAGAATCCAGGTATCATTGACAGTCAATCTTTTCCTGTATTTCCTGGATGTGTAAACAGACCTACTCTCCCTGGAAAGCTCACAGTATATTTAAATTCTGTCTTTAAGCAGCAGGACAAATGACACAAGATCTTTAAGAAACTTGAAATACCAGGGGTAAGGCACTAGCCTTCCCAGTCTCACCAAGTAAATGATACACAAAGGCTAACTCCAAACTAGTTGGTCTTTACAATCGAGACAGAAAGAAGCATGCCTCTGGAGAATTCTGAATGGAAGCCTCACTTAATTAGTGATTTAACATGTCTAAGTGAATCATCAAAAGCATTCCCAAAAACTGTTTACCCTTCCTGACATAGTCCAATATGGCTTTTCTTCTCAAACTGAGCAGAACTCTGTTTATAGCAGATGGAATATTACCCACAATGTACGTAGAATGTTAGTAAAGAAATAACTTTCTCCTACAAAAAAGATTAGTGAAACATTTTTGGATTTGACGGTTTAAACCAAGGCTCCTCAGCAAACGCCTGCCTCCATTTCTCACCTCTGTGCAGATAACCACAAAAAACAAAGGATGAGAAAGCCTACTGTCCTCCCCTTTGTTTCTTCAGTCACATAACCATGATGTTGCAAGCATTGGAGGACATTTCTCAACATAAGATCTCAAGTAGTATATTACATGGGTATCACTGTACAGATATCAATTGCGTTTGCACTCTTTTTACCGGGTTTCAGCCAAATTTGGTTTCTTGTTGCCTTTAGATTCATTTCTTTAATGAATCCAAAAAAAAAAAACATGGAAGTAAGCATTATATGGTGCAAATCACTACAAAGCTGCAAAATCTCCCAACCATCCCATTAAACCAAAGCAGTTCCACCAAGGCCATAAAGAGATAGAAATGTTAGATAGGACTCGCATGGCCATGAACACTTTTACTTGTGTGGCAGAGATAACAAGATACCATCCCACAAAAATGTTGCTGTTCTGCCTACACTTTAACTTCTAGTGATAAGTCTCCCCACAGACACAGGATAAAGAGATCTTCATTTAAAGGGAAGTCACCATGAAAGTTATGCTCTCCATTGTCACTTGAATTCAAAATGTACTTAGACAAGTAGAATATTATACCCTAAGACCTTCTCAGACACACCATCCAACATTCACTCTAAAGCACCTTGCAGCCACAATAAAGGACAGAACTAAGTAAGACCTGAAATGAAGAGATTTATTAAAAGTCTTTTATGTACTGAAAAGTTCTCTTCACTCAACCACATCAGGTCCCAGTAAGCCTTGCCTCATTTCAAAGCTCTGCAGATTCAGAGGAATTACTGCTTTCTGCCCTGCTGGTTGGAAGTAATACAGAACAATTTTCCTGCTGGCCAAAGAGGAAGTTGATGCAGTAAGTGGGTTATTTCCCAGATTTTAATTAAGCTGCAAAACAGGAATCCTAATGCAGGCAAAGAAAGCAACAGACTCATAAGAGAAATACTCCTAGACTGATGCTAGAAACAGCCAGCACAGAAAACTGCAAGATTTTACCTTTGTTTTGCATCCTACAATAATGCTTGAGATCACCGGTCTAAAGCAGAACTTCAGTATGTAATATACTACATGGGAGCACAACAAAAAAAAACTACACCTCTCACACACAGAGACTCCAACCCAAGGGATGAGATGATTGCTGGAAAAGTGGATCCAGAGAAAGAAGGGAGCACAGGAAAAAAAGGCAAAAACACTCAGAAAGGTAAGTGGCCTACTCAATCAGCTGCCAGACTATTCTGGTTCAGTCCGCTCATGGCAGGGGAGGACACTAAAAACATCTCTGAAGGCAGAAGATGAGGTGGCTTCCTAGATGTTTATGAGACTCTTCTTCACAATGGGTGAAAAGCCACTTCTTTTTCAGGATGAACGATGTAAAGAGGACAACAAGGCTTTACTGAATGCTTAAAAGTTAGCAGCATTAACAGGTGAGACTACACGTCAAATTCCCTACAGTACGCCACTCTAGATGACATTCAAAAAGGGCAAAGAAGAAAATAAGCTTATATCTGTTGTTGTAGGACCCCACATAGAATATTTGCTGAAAGTCTTAACGGCAGACAACAAACACTAACCACTTTCAGGTAAAATTGTAATTGTTTTTAACAGTTGAGTGTCAAAAAGAAACCCAGACAAAGTGAGAGCAGCATAAACTAGTTTTAACCATGTGGCTAGACAGAAAAGATCATATCTCAAAAATGTAGTACAGAAAGAACAAAAAAGATTAACATACAGCCAAGATAAAGATCTGGGGAGAAGGTAGAGATGACATGTTAAGAGAGGCAGGAATGCAGTAAAAAAGTTTTCCTCACAATTTCCATAGCTTTCTCCAGTGCCTCTTCTCAAGAATGAAATGCAGTTTCTCATGTTGTCTACTGCAAAAACAATTTCAGAACAGTTGATTTCTATCAGAGCAAGCAGCTTTTTGTCTTCAGCAAGGAGCTATGATGCTATCGTACACCTTCAGCAGAAAAGTTATGAACTCCCCTTAGGATGCATGGAATGAAATAGGTTTCTCTTTCCTGAAACTGAAATAATTGTTGTTAGTTTACTGCTGTCCACAAAGGCAAGAACTTGCATTTCCTTTCGCAGTCTCACTGAGTATTTTAGAATGGCATTAAGTTTCAGTACCTCAGAAAAAAAAGAAAAACATCCTTCAGTTTCCTCCTGCTACCAAGCCAAATAATTGTTGCTTGATTAAACTTTAAAAGAAAAAGGGGAGGGAATGTTAGAAGAGAGGCTCTTCTCTTTTCTACCAGGAAGGTGAGCAACCTTCTTTTCCTTAAATTGTTTCCTGCATCTGGGCACTATCACAATGCCACTCCATACATCACAATGTCTTCTCAAATGAAGATACAGTACAGGCAGGAAAATGAGAAGAGGTATGATCCATATCAGTTTACTGTTTACAGAAGGAAACCAAATATTGCTAGGGCCCTATCAACTATGTATTCCAACTACCTCAAAATTAGGAGGACACTGCAGGAACAGAAAACTCAGTGACCTATGGCACGTTCCAAACACCCAGTTGGAATCCAGATGTTTCTATACTGTGCACAAACACCATCTATAAGCAGATCTCAATCTTCAGAGTGTACACTCTTGGGTTCTCCTAGATGCACTTTCTCCCTCTCTCTTGTACAATTACAAGATGGCATTCAGCTCGGGTAGGGAGGAAGAGAAAGAGTAAGGGAAGGGTGGTGATTTGATGTTCCTATGCTAGCTTACCTCTTACTCTTTCTCCACTGCTTTGGGCTCCCCTCCTAGTAAATAAACAGCGCCTCCCTCTTATATCTTATCACAGCACTTCTAAATAGCAGCATAAACACCAGGTCAGTATCACTGCTGCTTTATTTCCACCTATCAAGCAATGAACAGCATCTCTGTACCCAATATCTCAGTTACATCCTGCAAGTTTGCAAGAATAAGGTCAGTTCTAGGCACTGGTAATGCTCGGAAACCTAAGCAAATGCAAGCAAGGCTACCCACTGGAGCTTGCTTAAAAACCCACTTCCTCAATTTTCCAGTGAGAACTTCCTTTCTTCCCCTTTTTAAATAAAAGGTAAGATTACCATTAGGATCTGTTACAGTAAGAGCACTTGCCCAGGAAAACTCTCTCAATCACCTCCACACTGGGACTATCTGCACAGTATTAGAACAGTTCTACAGTACATTGACAAAGCTGCATTTCACACTTGCATATTAACAAGAGATCATAGAATCATAGAATGGCTGAGGTTGGAAGGGACCTCAAAGATCATCTAGTTCCAACCCCCAATGTTAAGACTAGCTCTAACAGCACACACGTGCCTTACTCATGTAACTGAATCTGTGCAAGAACCTTACTTACATCGGATCACACCCCCGATCAACAGCTAGAGTAGCCCTAGCCTCAGTCACAAGGGAAAAGATTTTTCCACCCTAGGCTGTTAACATGTAGGCCAACCAGCAGAGAAAAGATTCCTAAAACATCAAGGTTGGAAGCCACATGGCAGAAATAAGTTTTGACCAACCTATTATCACAACTGCCTGAGCTTTCTTTATAGCAATAGCCTAACACCAAACAAAGTCTGTGTAAAGGCTCTGCTGTTGCCATCAGAGGCAATTTCCTGTCACAGTCAAAAGAGTGGAAGTTTTCTATCTCTACCAAAGAAAGACAGCAGGAACACGGACAGTTCTCCCTCTCTGTTTTCCTGGGGCTACCCTGACTGCTACTCGAAGATTACACTGACAAAACAGACCTTGTGTTTGAAAAGGAGAAAAAACCTAATCCATTCATGGAGTACTTAAATGACTGAGAAGTCATTTTGAAACCCTGCAAGATGTGAAGAACACATGCAACTGAGGACCCATTCTGCCTCAGCTTTCTCCAAAAGCAACGTATCATCAGTTCTGCATTACCATGTACAACACAATTCAGGCTCTCTCACTGAAAAGTAACAGTGCCACAGGCTTTATCGAAGGAGACCTACACCTGCAAAATAATCAAGATTTCTCATGTGAAGCATGTTTGCAGGATATATGAAACCCAGAGCAGCAGGAAAGCTTAGAATAAAATGTCATCTTGACCTCAACGAGCTGTGTTTAGGTTTACACCAGGAATATATAGTCACATACCATTTACAGATCTTTTCTTAACACACAGAATTAGTCAGAATAGGATTTGTATTCAAAGGTACTGAAAGCCAAAAATAAGAGACATGCCGTTCATAATCAGTGTAATTATTACTTTTTTTTTCTGCATAAATACTTCAGAATAATTGATAAAAGAAAAATCTTTATGGTTGCCCAGTAACATTTAAGAGCAACTCCCACGTCTATTAATTTGAGAATTAAAGGATTTCCAACTTCACCAATTAGCTTTAAGGTGGACCTTGCAACTGTAATTTAACATATGAATGAAAACAAGTCTAGTATATCTAGTTACATCCATCTGTGTTCTTGGACACAAGTACTCCAGCAAGCTGCAAGCTAAGTACAAATACATCTGTTTTCCTAAGTGAGTATGCCTTTTTCATTTTCAGCAGCAGATAAATGTCTAGTGGGCTTCTGGCTGGTTTAAAGGGACACTGCCAACTTCCATCTAAATCTAGTTTTGCTCAAGCAAGCTTCACAGACGCCTAGATCAGTAGAAATATTCCAATGATTAAAGAATAAACATCAAAAATGTGACAGTGACAAGAACGCAGCATAAGCACACTTTCTGAGAGAAACAGTAGAAAGAGGTATTAGCAAAACTATTGAGAAAAGAAGTCTATTTCAACTAAATTCTTGCTTATACATAGAAAAACTTGTTTACTGGAATTTTTCAAGCTCCTTTAACTTGTAGCTTTCAAAGCAGGTAACTAAAATAGCCCCTAACGTATAGTAAGACTCTGTATATCCAGATTGTCCAGTGAGAGGCCATTTATTTGCTCAGCTTCCCTTAACTAGTACCTACACTAGTACCGACCCAGTCCATTTACAATGCAGAACAACCAAGCAGCCCACTTTTAAGTCTAACAAAGAGATTTTCCACTGAGTCTTCATTTTGTTAATTTTAGAAAGAAGTACAACAGAAACAACAAAGGAGGTGACAGTTTTTGTACTCTCAGACTTGAAAAGTATTCCTCCATCTCAACAAAACTTATTGTCAACTGCTCCACAGAACTAACCTTAAGTGGATGACTGCTTGAGGTAAGAGGTGACTTCTTTGGAACACAGAATGAAGTTGTTACAGTAAATGCATAAGCAGGCTTTTATTATAATAAGAGAAGTAATCCTATGTCTAGAAGCAGTTATGCTTGTTAAGTATTGTAACACCCTAAACATACCTTAGCACAACAGCCTGCAGAGATAAAGTCTGTATCATAGCAAAAAAAAAAAAAAAAAAAGCCAAAGAAACAAAAAGAACACCAGAGACAACAGTACTAGAAAGCTGGACACCCCTTGTACTGAACGTATCTAGAAAAACAATAAAAGCTAAAAGCTGAAGCCTGCGAAACAAACATAAGTCTATATAAAATGAAGCCGGTTTATGCAATTTCTCCTTTGGGGTGTCATAAGCCATGTGACGATGAAAGCACTAAAGGTAATTTATGACACTGTAGTAGTCACCGCTGTAAAGTTTACCCACGGCGTAACGCAAACCGCACAGCGGCTATCAGCTGACAAGAAGGAGCAGCAAGTCAAGCCGTACCAAAGCACCCCGACGTGACCGAACCAGCGGGGCAGAGGACGGGCCGCGGGCAGACCACGCGCCGCAGGGTGCCTCTCCGCCCTCCCGCAGGTAGCCTGAGCGCATACCGCCCAGCCACCGCCGCCTTCTGCTCCTCCTCCCCCCCGGGCCGGGACGAGAGGACGAGGGCTCCGATACCTTTGGCTAAAACACCCCCTCCAGGGAAGGGGCGTTCGGGGGTCTCCAGGATAGACGCCCGGCCGCCACCACCTCCTTTATCCCGGCACGAAGCCGTGTAACCCCTCAGTGAGCAGGCAGGGACCAGTAGCGGGCCGCCCTCGGGAGTGGGTTTCGCGGCTGCAGCCTGCCGCCCGCCGCCCTGTGCCAGTTCCAGCCGCCGCCGCCGCTCCGCACGGGTCCGCGCCCCGTCGCCGCCGCCGAGAGAACCCTGCGCCGCCGCGCCAGGCCGCTCCCCGGGCGATGCCAGGGAATGAAGCGGATTCTCCTTCTCAGTAGCCGCTACGAGAGGCGCCTCCGCGCGCCCGCGTAGCCAGGCAGGAGCCACCCCACCTGCCGCGCCGCACCGCTCGGGAGCCCGCCCTCCTCCCCCTCTCGGGGGACGACGACGTCGGCAGCGACAGAGGGTCGTCGTCGCCGCCAGCGCACTTACCTTCGCCTCATGCTGCTCCAGGGGTGGCGGTGGCAAGGCTGGCGCAGCCCAAAGTGCCTCTGCCGCGAGGATCGCCGCGCTCCGCCCGTCAGGCTGCTGGCGCACAGCGGCCCGGCCCGGCCCGGCCCGACCCTACCCTACCCGCCGCGGGAGGGGGCGGGTGAAGCGGCAGCGCGCGCACACCTTGGCAGCCACTGCAGCCTCGACTCAGCCCCGCCTCGCCTCGCGCGCGGAACGGTGCGCGGGAGGAGGAGCGCGTGCGGTAAAGCCTTGCCCCGGCCCTGTCCACCCAGTTCTCTTAAAGCTATACACGGGGTCGAGGGGAGGGCGGCAGCAGACGGAGGCTCCAGCCACCCGCTCCACGGTGCTCTGAGAGAGGGTGAAGAAGGGAAGGAGAGGGACAAGAAAAGGAACGTAGCAGGTGCGGCGGAGAGGAACGGTAAAAGGACGCAGCATCCCCACTCACGGCCCCTACACGATGTCGGCTCCTCCCCCGGTCTCTGGCAATGGTACGCTCCCACCTCTCCGGGCGGGGCGGGATCAGGGCGCGCGCCAAAAGCGACTGGCGGAGCGGGGATCCAAAAAAAGGGGCGAGGCGAAGCGGCAACCAACCGTTAAAGCGCCCCGGGCGAGGGTGGGTGTTCGCGTGCGGAGAGGTGCGCGCGCGCTGGGGCGGCGGGGACGCGCTCTCTGTGGTCCGAGCGCAAGAATGGGCCTTTGGGGGAGGCCCGTGCGCGTCCCCGCCCGCCCCAGTTAGGGCCTTTGGGGCGGACTCCGCTCCTGTCATACTTACCCGGGCGAGCGGGCCCCGGGCTGTTAGCCACCTTCTCGAGGGGGAAGCGAGTATTTCCCATTCGAAGTAAACCTGCTGCTGACCCACAAAGAACTACACCCACCACCAACACCCCCCCAGGACAAAGGGACCGCGGCCCTCCCACATGAGGCAAGGAGGAGGCCCGTCCCGCAGGCCTGGCGACGGAAACAATAGGTGCCGCCGCACAAAACGCTGACTGTCAACGAGGCTCCTGGCACGAGCCGAGGTGTGCGTTTGGAAGACTTCCACGCACGCTTTTGCATGTAAATGTGAAAGGCTGAGAAGCCGAGCGCAGGAGGGATGGCTCCCAGAAACCGGCTGGAGAAAGGTGGCAAATCGGATCTAAAAATGGCCGAAGAGACGATTATAAAATCATCATGAGAAAGGGCTAAATATATTTTTGATTCGGGGTTGGCTAGGGAGAAGCTTGGAGCTGTGGTCATAGCAACTCCTCCTGTTTGGATCCTGCTGCGTTCGGGAAAATAACTCATTGCCTGTGTGCTCTGCCAGATGAACTAAATTACATCAGATGTATGCCTGCTGCCATTATCCTTGTTGCCTGCTAACTGAATCAACTTGGAAGACCCAAATATTGACTAATCCCTTTGGTTACATTGAGGTTAATAGTATAGGTACTGGATGGACAGGGAAATGTCAAACCCCTGTTCTTCAAGAAAGTACTGCGAGCAGCATAGAAATCTTCATTATGTGTGTGTCTGTAGGCTTATGTATATCTATGCACATCTGTTTACTTTTCTGAATTCTCTCAGAAGCCACTGGTTACTGGCTGAATGCTCTGCATCTGGACTAGCAGACAGGAAGAGAACTGTCAGTTCAGTATATACATACACCCACTTCTATGTGCATGTCTGTGTACCACCTATGTGCATATATATACCTGTTTGTATGCTGTTTCTGTATAAACATTCCATTCCTCTCTGTACACTTTAGTGCATAAGAGCAGTGCACACATATATGCTGTCTTTGCCACACTCACCTGAGCGTGCCCTTGAATTCTTCAGCCAAGGGAGCCAGTTGATGTGCACCTGAATAGAGCAGAAATGCAAGCCAACACGGCGGCACTCGGAATGACCCAGGGATTACGAATCAAGTACAAACACAGGATAATATCATAACAGCAACAGTAATATGAAAGTACAACAGTTTTCCTTTAAATAGGCCTCTCTGGCAGAGTTAATTCAAACACCTTTCACATTTAGAACTACACAGTCCTAATGTCCTACCAAAGCCACACTCTTCCAACCCCATCTTAAGTTTTGATCTCCATAGTTTATTAAATAGAGATTTTGGCATGAAAAGCACTCAGGTACTGCAATAAAATGTGATAAAAACCAAAATAGGCACTGTTCATATGAGATGCATAAAATGAGTTCATGACATGGCTGAGGAAATTCTTACTACAGTGTGGTGTGACAAATATCAGCCAGAAGTGCACAATTCCCAAATCACTATCTATATCTTTGCCAGAGAACAGATGGAGGAAAGCCTTTAGCTGATCTAAACTTGGCTCAACCCACTTTGTTTACTGATGGAGTTTCCATGAGCATAGAAATTAGAGCTACTGGTTGCAATCACTTGAGAGCTGTAGCCTGCTGATTCAGCTTATGTGTTGGAAAATCTGGCAAAGACACCTGTCTGTACCTGAGCAGGTGCACGAAGCCACACACATACAAGTACCAAAGGGCATTAAGAGCTCCAGCCAATGGATATTTCTGCCTTTGAAGTCAGTGAAGGCCACTGACATAGTAGCTCTTTTCAGGGGAGGCAGCAGGCTGTATTACCTGCTGATAGTCAAAATATCATGGTGTTCAAGTCCACAAGGTGCAGGTTGAGAATGTGTTAGGTTATTGAAAAATGAAAGCAGATGGAGGAGAGGGCTTACATATGGTGATAAGGGAGACATTTTAAAATGCTCTCAAAGGGGCCAGGGCGTACAGTGTGTCCACTGATAACTGGCTGAGCACTCTGCCTCTGAACAGTCAGAAGGGCTGTCAGTTTAACAGTAATCTTTGTAAAATGCTAATAAGGACCCAAACAATCCCCATTAAGGAACTGAAGAGCCATCTGCACTCTAACATAAGGCTTCCTATGGCATCCACAGCAAGACTTGTAGGTCTTGGCTTGGTATTTTGGAATCCAGCAAGAGAGGGGCTTAGTCATATGACAGGGTTATTTGCATCATTATGCTGTTAGATTCTCAGAGAAGTTTTCACAATGCACTGTTAGAGGAAGGGTTTAAACAAGCAGAACTAAAGCAAAAACAAAGCACTGTACTTCCTTTCCATGTCTCTTTTCACTGCCTGCACATGGTGTTCAGAGTGGGAGGAGGGTGGAAAGCAGTACTGTACAGAACTTCAGGCTAATAAAGCGCATACACAAAACCAACTGGCTACAATATCAGTACCAAATGGGCTACTTTGTAAAAGCAAGTCAAGGCAGCTGAAATCTTGCATCCCAGCCTAGTAGAAAGCTGATGTTCCAGGCTGGTGATGTGCAAGGTAAGCCCACAGGGATATCCTTCCTGAGGATTTTACAGAACTGCTGGTTTCTTAAAGCTAGGTAACAGTCACCTTGCCATAGCCAAGTGGCAATTCCCTGTGAATGAGTGCCTGCCAGCACTGTAAAACTGGGTGCCTGGCACTCCGAAAGAAACCTCTAGTGAAAGGAGCATTCATCAAGGAAGCAGTCCCAAACCTAACCGGGCAAGAATCTTATGTTTCAAGATTCAGCTCTTAAAAGGAGGTGAGCTTCTATTACTCAAAATAAGGTCAGGGTATGGTACAGCATCCCATTTTGAAAGATCAATATACAAAAAGAATGCCTGACTTTTTTTATATATTCAGTTTCTAAGATCGATTATTAAAGATTCACAAGGGCCAGGTGCTGCTCCCATTTAGACAAGGAGTATAGCAAGCAAGGCAAGTTACAGAAGAAAGTCCAAGAAAGTTTTTGGTATCTCCATGATATCAAAGCTATTTTCTCAGTAAAAATAGCCAAGGAATCTTACATTTTCTTCTGACGACCTTCCAAGGCTCAGAACTTGCCAGGTGCATGACTGTTCCTTCGGGAATTTGTAACCTCTTTAAAAACCAAGAACAGCAAATTCCACTGGAAGCATACTACCCCAGAGCAGAGTCCCCACATCTGGAATTAGCAAGTTAAAATACAGCAAGTAAATTTTCAAACAAAGAGGCAATCACCAAATTGCAGGGCTGGAAGGGACACCGAGAAATTATCTAATTCTATCCCTGTGAAAGCATCTCTGTACCATCTGTTTTAACCCTTAAAGACATCCCCAGAGCTGCAGGCACCATAATCTATCCAGGCAAGATGTTATTTTCTCATGATTCACTCTCCTCTCTTTGCCTTTAGGAAGTTTTCTCTAATGATTAACCTGGATCTCTTTTACCATAATTTACATCTACTTCTCATCCTACCCATCACAGACAAAGAAAACATTTGTTCCTCTCACTCCTGCAACAGCCTTTTAGATACATGAAGATGTATCATTTCACTTCTTATTTCATTCCCCAGACCTAAAACTCCGTTTCTTCTTGTCTACCCTCCTAGGTCACACTGTGAGACCACTGGTGACCCTTGATGTTCCACCTTTGGTGGCTCTCACTTTAGTCCATACCTTTCCCTAATTTTGTAGTGCAGGAAAATTTCCCTGCATCACACAGCGTGTACCCAGTTGAAGCCTTACCAGTACGATATAGAATGGAAGGAGCACTTGCTCTGTTCAAACATCCCTCGTGTTTACACCTCTTTGTGTGACCTTTATAGTGCAAGAGGATTTCTTTTGCTTTTCACATATGTGGCAGTATTTGTAAAAGTCAAGGCCACAACATAAAACCAAAGTGCCACTGAAACATCTGAGATGCTCTCCATTAACCAGAACTCTTATCTCTTGTATGCAAGTGTTTCTGCTAAAAGTCACTGCATTTAAAGTGCTGCCTGCTGGAGGCAGTTTAATTGGGGATCTCCTTGATGAGTTCTAGTCTTATTTTTTGATGCTCATATCTACTTGGACAACTGGAGCAATATTTTTTTTTTTAATGTAAAAGTAATCTGCATACAAATCAGCAGCTGAAGGACAGCAAAAAAAAGTCTAGTTTACAGAAGTCTTAAAATTTGCTATCAGCTGCAGCTGTTACCAGGGAGAGTTGTCCAGTTCTGGAGAAAATATAGAGCTGAATTCCTAAGCAATAACACAGGTGTTTAACTTGCATTTGAAATACACAGCAGAAGTCATCAACCACCCAGCATTCTCCTGATGCAAGTGTTTATTCAGTCCATAAGCATTTGAATAACTGTAATACTTATAAAATAATGCTATTTAACCTCCTTCTGCCACCCCTGACATATACACACACACACACATATACACACTAATCCAGAGTGATGCTTGTGTAGGAGTGAGAGCTGAGTTCCAAATAAATTGCTGGTGGTGTTTTAGCATGACAAAGCAAATACTACTTGAAAAAAATACCTATTGTCTCACTAAGGAAAAGTAGAAACTTCTCTAGGTAAAAGATTCTCCAGTTCAACAGGGAAATAAAAAGCCATCCCATCAGATTTAGTAAACCTTGATTACGTAGGAAAATGTTTCTAACCTGTCAGGCTAAGAAAATAAGCCTTCAGATAGGAATTAATTAGGAAAGCTTCTCTGGGGCTACATGCAATTCTGCCCAGTGTTCAGGATAGACTTACATATTTGGGAGCATTTTAGGAATAAGAGAGGCTCTGAGTCTGTGTATGCACACCATAGATAATTTCACTGCTCACAGATTTTTCCAAGCAGTATAGTATAAAATTGCAGCTGGGCTTGCTGCTGTGACTCAGGACTATAGGCATACAAGAAGCTAACAAGAAAGACACAACTTTCACTTCACTGTATGGTAAATTTTTAAGTAGAGGTGACACATAACAAAGCCTAAGCAAGGGCAGAAAACTCCCTTCCTAAACTGTACGGTATGTTAAGGGCTGGGAACAGTAGCCCAGCTGAGTTTGACTTCGCACTTCCATTAACAGCAAGAAAAGCTCAGATATGTAAAGAGGTGCAAGCTCATCTAAAGCAATATGACAAGTGCTTTTCAATTAGCAAAATATAGATATGCAAGAAGACCATACCCAGATGAAGTACTACTAGACTGTTGCCATACTATGCAATTAATACATTACACGAAAAAAAACAGAAGTACAGAATTTCCTTGTACGCAGCTAGTTGCTAAAAGAGACCAAAGGAAAGTATTTAAATACACCTTAGTGAAATCTGATACAAAGTGCTGCAAGGTCATCATTGAGATACTTCATTGGTTCTTCACCTAATGTAGGCTATACAAATTCCACACAAGAACTGCCTGCGCTGGGCTCCCCCTGAGACAGGAGTACTCCACGTAGCATGCATTAAAGTCTAAAAGCCATGTTTAGTATTTGGAGTTTGGATTCAGGAAGAGCCCAAACTATGTTTTTTACACTTGTTTTTAAAGCAGCAGCTTTTTATTCCTTTAACTAACTGTATAGAGCAGATCTCCTGTGGTTTTGTCTAGAAATAATTACAGCCCTGAATCTCAAACAGATCTGGTAGTTTTCTTTGAACTCTCAACTTACCCATGCTTAGATTCTCTTTAGTAAAAGGCTCTGGGTTCCTGGTTCAGAACCTTATTGCTGTACTAGTACTATTAGAATTGTCCTTTGACAAGCTATAAAAAAGACTCTATCTACATTCCATTCAAATTCATCACTGTTCAGAGAAGTATGATTTATATTATATTCTATTTATATTAATAAAGGGGAAAGTAAGTCAATGAAGTCACTTTATTGATCCTGAGAACGTGGAACTACTATTAATAAAACATGTTGATGTTTCATGGATAGGTCAAAGTCCTGGTAAGGGTGTGTTTGTCATTTTAATTTATGTGCAGTTTCATCAACAAAGTATTTGTTATTGCAGTATTGTATTTATTCATCTCCTGTTTTCCTCCGCCACAGCCAGAACATCTGCTAAACATTTCTGAATCTAAGCTTGTTGGGATAGGGCCCATTGCTTTTACATATTTATGAACTGTGTGGTACACTGGCATTCATTCAGCAAAGACTGTTTCCTGAGGCTCATGCGTCAATGACATAAACCGGTATGGGTTTATGTGCAAGAGGTCCACATGTGCAGGGGTCACAGAGGGGGCTGGAAATCCACTTACATCCAGAAATACTTAAACTCCACTGCTGCAGAGGAACAGATCTATCTGCTAATATCTGAGTCATGCAGGGGTACAAAAAAGGAAGAACAGGTATTTATGGTGTCTGAAGGAATTGTAATGAAAAGTAATGAGGTAAAATGGAATGAAAAGGAAAAAAAGAAACATCACCTATCATCAAAATATTTTCAAGTTTGGTCAAACAGTCCAAAAAAGCAAAACCTACTATGCTTGTGTTAGTTACAAGAGACCTGACAAAGCAGAACACAGGACTGATTCTGGGGAGGGAAAAATGAACAAATCATCCATTTCTGATTTCTGTTTTTCTTCTGTTGTAGCCCAGCTTCTCATGCCAACACTCACACAGGCACAGCTTTATACTATTTACACACTGAAGGGAGTGTATTCTGCCATTATTGTGCAGAGAACTTACACATGTGACTCCTATTACCACAAACAGAAGCTATGTTCATAAACTGCCCTTCTGTGCCCGGACTGAGTAGACCTGTCCCTGTTTGCCTTTCTGGCTGGTTTGTAAACAGTGCCTTTCCAAAGTTGAGGCCGTAAGATTTTCAGAGCTCGTGAGAAAGAATGTAGCCCGTCTCCTCTTGACTGTGAGAGCCATCCATGCTCCAAGGATCATTTGTCTGCCTAAATCCATGTCAGCAACAGAGCACAAGCACAATCACAGCCTAATAGTCTTAATGAGATTACAGCTAGAGATGCCTCAGTGCTGCTGTCTAGCCAAGGAATAGAACAAGCACTAAATTCATCTGGGAAAAAAAAAATCTCCTTTGCTTTTGTATAAGTAGGCTCCAGATTGATCAAGATTTCACATGTATGATGTAGAAGATCCCTTTGATTTTTTTTTCCTTATAATTTTTCTGCAATGTGTTATTACTTTTTACAAAGCAGCAAATTCTTCTCATGGATCTCTAGATTTAATTAATGTTGTTCAGGTGAGAATTTAAAACTGCTCTGTAGCACAATTACATTTATAGATGCCTATTATTAGCCATGCTAGACTGATCTCACCCATGGCTTTTTTGTGTTTGACTACTATCTGTCTGTATGTTTGACTATGACAGTCACGTGCTGCTGTGAAGTGTGGTGGATCTTTGCCAATATAATCTTTCCTTTTATCAGCAGTTTATCTGATGCATCTGTTTGGGTCGCTGGAATGAAGTTGCTTGTAACTCTATCCTACACAGGGCAAATACTCTTTCTGCACCTGTTCCAATTGGCATTTGGTTTACTTACTGCTTAAATTCTTAATTTCAAAAGAACCAAGTAAGTTAGAGTTTATAACAAAGGATAGAATCAGGAACTAAATTAAAAAGCTGGTCTTTGGATAGTACTGTATCAGCTGCCAAGTACAAAACCTGGCACCTGCATTAACAGACGGATCATGTCACATTCACTGCAAACAGCAGATACTGCCCTGCAGATTTCATCAAGCATGTTGCAAAAAACCTGATGCTAATGGGTGAGTCTGCAGCTTCTGCAGGACTTTATGCCTAGGAAAAAAACAAAAAAAAACAGTAGTAGTGCATTAATGGATTTTGTGTGAAGCCTATTTAGAATAGCTAGCAAAAAAGGAAATTCCTGCCCTTTGAAACGAAAAAGCCCAGAACTTTGTAGTTGATAACAAACATAACTTTTTCAGTAGAAGGTACAAGAGGCCCACTGGGTCAGTACTCACAGAGCAAGGCTGCATTAAGCAACCTTCTTCTCACACAGCAGGTGCTCATAGTTCACCTGCCTCTGCCAGGCCAGGCATCTAAATTAGAGACCCTTCGCCACTCATCCTGCCCTGCCTCCCTACAGGCTTCTCTTTGGAGAGCTCACACAAACTATTTTCTTTCTCTAGGCTTGCAAGGTAAAACCAAAGTAAAAGATACATGGGATCTCAGATGCAAATCTCCTTCTGTAAGTATTTTCCAGAACATCTCACAGGGTCTTGGGGAGGCTATGTGATTATGGGTCTGGTGGCCAATTCGTCAGTGTTGGCCTGGTAACAGAATAGTAGTCCCCTGTGGCTTGGTAAGGGAGCAGCAATGGGAGCACCAAATGCATGTATTTCCTCCTTCTTTGAAGATTCTTCTGATCTGGGCAATCCACTGATTTCTTTTTAAAAAAAGAGGGTTTTATAAAGAAGGTACTTCCCTCACATCACACCACACCCCCACCCTGGTTACTCCAGTCATGGAGCTCTACAGCATTTGTAAATCTTGTTTGTATGGTAAAGGAAAGCTGGCATAACCCTGAGAGAGACACTCACTTCCTCTGGGAAATACCACGTCATGTGAAAACAGGAAAAAGAAACCACGTTCTGGTAAACCTTTGAACATCAGCACATGCTCACCAGTGTTTGAAGAAGCGCTAGGACAGAGCAATATGATTTTGTCTCTCTGAGCAGGTGAATGAGCAGTTGAGACAGCAATAGGGTATTTTTCTGCCAAGGGTTTCCCTGCCAACATGACCAAGTGCAAATGTGTCCGTGAGGCCCTATTACAGCTACAGGGAAGCTCAGGGCAGGCAAAGTTCCTTTGTTCCTGTCCCCTCAACTGAAAAGTCCTGGTGTTATCCTTTCTAAGCCTTAATATTGCTGTTCCTTACTTGCTCGAGAAATGTTTATTACAACATCAACATAAATATTATTAATAATGTTAGTCAGGACAGTCCAAAGAAGAGAAGACCTACAGACTCTGGGCTGTAGTTAGACAAGCAGCCAAGACTGCAGAAGCAGGCAGAATTTTGCTGGACAATGAACAATTCAGGATTGTTTTGGAAAGCAAATCCTTGGATAATTAAATAATATCACTTGTTTACAAGGCAGACTATTCATCTCATCTTCTTAATAAAATGTTGCTAATGCTTTCTTTATTATTCTCTCTTAATGCCAAGTGCTTCTTTTAAGGTAATGGATTTACTCTCTCAGGACACGAGTAACAAGCATCATTCTGTGTGCATGTAGGTGGTACAGACAAAAAAAAACACACAGAAGTAAAACCCACACATTTGCTTTCTTAACTAACTCTCCTATCCTCACTTTTAACTCAGGTTGTTTGAGCTTTCTCTGACAGTGTTTCATTGCAATTTACTAGGTAGAGAAAAGCCTCCAGATGCCAAAATCTAAATATTAAAGATCCCATCATGACAAAGGGTTAAGTACCTTTTTGCACCACTATAATCAGAAGCAGCAGAGATAGATGGGACTTCTCAGAACATCATTAGCAGCTAGAAGGGTTAAAAAGTCTTGAACCAGATTCAAAAAACTGAGTGGGCTAAAAAAATCTCAGATGTTAAAAACAATAACAATTCAAGTCTTTTACTTGTCTTTGACTCAGCCTTCAGACTGAGTTTTCCAGCTTTACTCCAGTACACTACAAAGATTACGATTTAATTTGGTTTAGCAAAAAAACTTCCATTTCTCCTACACTTCCATGATTCTAAAACATGGGACTTGGAGAACATCACCAGATGCAGTGATGGCCATGATACCGCCAGACTTGGCAGTGCAGAAGTATCTCTGCAAAGTAGGTAAACCCATCTAGGCCCAGTCTCAGGAAGTCTGAAGCCTTCATATTAAAGATGTTGGACTTCAACAGCATCCCCCCCACCTCCTTGCATGGTGGCTTAGTGGCTTGTTCAAAATAAGTTATAAGTATACCCAGACTTATGAGCATCTGGTTCCACACAAATATGACGTTACTCATATGAAGGCACCTTTGAAAGTTCATGCTATTATAGACATTTTATTTAACCTTAAATGAGAATCCAGTAAGATCAGAAACTGAACTGCACACTTAAAATGCTGGTTACTACGTAATAATTGAATATATCTATTTTGCTGACACACACACCACCCTTCCCTCAGATATTTTTATGCTTGGCTTAGTGGAAAAGATTTGGTGCTTCTGGGTGTGATAGCATATAGACATTCAGAATGAAGCAGTACCCTGAAGAAGACAATCCTGAGAAGGAATAAGACTGAGCAAGCAGGGGTTACAAAAGCAGCAGAGGAACGTGGGGAGAGGAGGTGGCTAGGCTTGGCCTGCGGCACCAAGAAGCCTTCTCCTTTTGCAGCTTTATCTTCCTGCAGTCGGAGCACTGCTAGAGCTATTTAATGGGATCACGAGGGCTGCTGTACCATTATTTATGGGTATAAAAATGACAGCAGCTAATAAGCACCAATTTCTCATCAGTCGCCTCATCAGGCTAATTTTACAAATAGAAACTTTCAGAGGCTAAAGGGCTGGAAATGACATTCTGGCTGCTGGATCCAGGCCAGGAGAGAGAAAGTATATGGACACTTCAGTCTCAAGCACAAATGAAAGAGAGCTACCTTAATGTATGTCCACAGAAGGACATAGATTTCATAAATTGAGCTGGAAGACTAAAGCTACATTCATTCTTCCTAATGATTAGGAGACAACAGCAGCAGAAACATGAATGTTCCTTTGTCCATAAATGTCTAGACCACATTCCTGGTCATGAAGTTCCCTCAGGCTTCGTGAAGCCTTTGTCTGGAGCTCACAATTAAGGACAGCAAGAAAGGCTTAAACAAGCCAAACTTGGTGGAAACACACCTTTAACTGAGGAGTTAGTTCAGAGGAGGTGTTCATGCATCCAAGGAAGGAGCCTGGCAGAAAGTGGACACAGATGTGTGTGTGTGGTCCGAGAGCAGGATAAAGGCAGGGAGTGTGTGTTTATGTGCGTAGGAAGGGAGCGGATTGTTTGTGGTGGGAGTGCAGTCCATGCATGCGAATTATAGATGTTGAAGCTGAAAAAGAGCTTGTTGGCCTTCTCACTTTTCCTTCTTTTAGTTACTGAAGATCTTAAAAGTTGAGTCTTCCACTCATTGCACTAAAGAACATAATGCAGTATATCTCCTCTAGTATCATCAGTCACTACTGTGGTAATTTTGACAAAAAAGATATGCAACAAGATTGATTCCTTCAAAAACTGAGGTTCATTTTTGCTGTAAGTATCACTATCTACGGTTTTTTTATCATGCATTAAATTTCTTTCACTATGATCTATAGTTGTTGTTTATGCTGGTTTTCTGCTTTTAAAAGATAGGCCCCCATTTGCTCAGTTTTTGCTTGAAATTCTCTGGTACACTGCTGGGAAAACTAACTCACAATGAGTTTTCAAGGCTATTAGGAAGTTACCAGCACACTGAAATATGTTCTGTGCTAAATTCTTTGGATATGCTAGGCTTTTTTTCTACAATATTTCCACACCTGATTTTCATGGAAGTTCTTGCTCCTGCTCGTCTACACTCCTGCTAACCACTGCTACGGTCATGCCTGTTATTGATGGATTTCTGGAAAGCACAGCAACTCAGCAATTTTGTAACTCCATTATAAATAATTCAATCAACTGTTCTTCCCCATATCTACTTCTCATTTATTAATGGAGACTTTATTTCTAGGCAGTATTTTCTCATCTCTCATCACCATCCAATATATATACTTGGGGGAGGAATGTAATCAGTTTTGCTGTCCTTCTGCCGAAACTTCCACTAACTTCAATCAGAGATTCACCTGAAGAATGCCTGATGATAGACTGTAGGAGTTGGTCCTATTTCTGTACACCAAGAACAGGCTGAAGTGAGTGCCCACAGGTGGGAAATTAAGTCCGACGGGCATTTTAAGAAAAGCATGAAAAGGTAGGTTTATACCTAGGAGAAGAAGAAGGTGAAGGACATGGGGGAAAACAGGCAAGGTGAAAGAGGATTCTGTTATACAAGAGCAGAGCAAACAAGATTTTATGTGATTAACTCATGTCAAACTCTGGTTGTTTTGTTTCATTTTAAACTTTTCAAATAACAAGAATGGATTTTGTCTTTTCCCCCTTTTCTGTCATCAGACAGCTGTGCAAATATTTTAGCATGTGACTGTAGAAGCACAATACTGAAAACTTCTGAATTGTGCCAAGAGAAAAGTACAGGAAAACAAAAGGCAAAAGCCTGGAGTAGATCTAGCTGCCAGGATCTCCTGTCCCTTGGGAGACTAGACAGAGAAAAAGGGAGATAAAAAAGGAGAAGTCTGATAGCTTTCATTGCTTACAGTGACAGTATTCCAGGTCAGAAGGAAATACAGGCTTTTGTAATCTCTTTGAAAGAGGGTAGCAAAGGTATCAGAACAATTAGCAGTCTATCAAATCACACCTTTCTTGAAACTTGTTGTCTCCATCTCCAGCACCAACTGCTTGTATTGTACCTGCTTAAGATATTGAGTTCTCAGATTGCAGGTAAATTGAAAACCTGATTTACACAGTGTAGTAAGTTTGTCTTTGACTTTAGGAAATCAAAAGTACATGCTTGGTCTGCGGTTATACCAGCCAGCCACGAAAGAGGTCTTCCAGCAGTTCAAGGGGTTCCGTCAGCAATTCAGTGATTCAGGCCAGCTGACTGAAAACACCTCTCCTTACAAGTTCTTGCAGGAGTTCATGCTATGTAAGTGTGGGCAGCAGGTGATAACACAAATCTAAATATGCCACATCAAGGAATCAAGTTGCTCTAATTCTCTACCAAAGAATCCTTATTACTGCAGGGGAACAAATTAATCCATTAAAAAATTAGCTTTCACTTGCAGTATTCCCAATGTCTTTTGCCACACTCATTGAGAGATTCATCTACAGATGACAGAACAGCATCATGTTTCCCTCCTGCTTAAGTTAAAGCAAGAGTTCAAGCCACAACTGTACCCTATCTCCCAGCAATGGCAATTGCTAAAATTTGCAAAGGAATGCATAATAACCCATCATGCTGGTGGGAAGTCAAAGGAACAAGATTTCTTCCTGAAGCTGGTCGTCATTCTGTGCCCTAAAACATAGAGCTGGTGATACTTGCACTTTTGGTAGGCCTATATAACTGCCAAAGTTACTCAAACAAGAAACCTTTGGCTGCACTGCATGTAATCTCCCATCCCAGGGAATTAAGCAGGTGGTTATTAAAACTGCAATAACACCCACACTGAGAGCACATTTAAACCCTAAAGGAAGAAATTCTTCCATCAAAGACAGCAAACTCATTTAATGATTTCAGGAAGCCTTCATACTCCAAACTTCCTCTAACCATTTTCATTCTGCTTCCACTTAATTACCTGAATGATTAATTAAGGTTAATCAGGTAATGTTTTGTTCAAATAAATCCTTGTATAAATCCTTGGCATGAATTGTTTATTAGGCTACTATTTATTTCCCTGTTGTTGCCCTCTGGGCTCTTCCTATTCATTTTCATATTCCTTTTCATAGGCAGTGGCCATTATTTCTAGCACAAGTTACACACTCAGCAACACCATCCTCCTGTGGCTGTCTCAAGAATATATAGCTTTTCTGGCATCATCACTTTTATGAAACTTGAGATCACGGTGAAGACCTTGTGCCTCGATATCCACATAACAGCATTTTCACCTCACCCTCAGACTCCAGCCTCACTGCACCTATCCCCTGCCTGCGTCCGCACAGCAGAAAGAACAGATGGAGGTGTCCTTTGCTCAACACCACAGCAGAAACCAGGGGCAGTTGCAGCTTCTCCAAAAAGGGGATCAGTTTCACAACTGAGTCCTAGAAATGTCTGCAATTCTGCCCTTCCATCAGGAAGCCTAACCAGGGCTCTCTTGATGCCACAGAGGCTGAGCACAGACTACAGAAGAGCCATGGTTAATGTGGCCTCCAAAGACAAAGAGAAGGCCTGTCTGTGACAGGAATCTCACCCTCCTAAGAAAGATTTGAGGCTACCTCCCAGCTTCTCCACAATCTTGTATGACTCTGAGCAGGCCAATTACAACTAGATGCACAACCACTAATTTTGAGTGTCTCTAGTTGCAGTTGAGAGACCAGAGACACAACTTTAAAACCCACAATATGTCCCTCCAACTGAAATCAGCGGGCTCCATAGTAACCACCTCTCCAGCTCCTGTGAGGTAAATATATAAAATATTGGGTTTGTTTTATTTTTCTTTAATTGTCAGCCATACAAATTCTGCTTTATAATTGAAAGTCAAGTTCTTTCCTTCTTACTCAGAAGTAACATTCAACAGGCCAAAACAGGCCACAGGGATGCCAAAAATATAACTCTTTGGAACTTGGTAAACAGTTTTGTTGATACTGCTGAAAATGGAGCAGAATCATTTTCTCTTAGCGCATTGGCTCTTCAGAGGTAATGACAGCTCATTTCTTTGAGTCATGAACTCAGCAGACCCAACTGTGAGTGCAACCAGGGCAGGATGAGCTGGTGAATCTCATGATCCTTCTCTCATGTTCCAGTTTACTTTAACTCTTCCTAGGCTCTCCAAAGAAAAAGACTGTCTGATGCTCAAAGACACTGAAGCAGCAAAGGACAACTCTACAACTCCAGAAGTAAAGTCCCTGTAACGTTCCTTTCTTCCTTGCCTAGCTCACTGTTAGACAAGCACAGAACTTTCTAAGCAGAAACCCAAGGACTTGACAGAATGGCATGAAGCTGTGCCAGGAGGGGTTTAGGCTGGATATTACGAAAAGGTTCTTCACCCAGACAGTGGTCAAGCACTGGAACGCACTCCCCAGGGAAGAAGTCACAGCGCCAAGCCTAAGAAAATCCAAGAATCATCTTAGACACATGGGGTGATTTTTGGGGTTGTCCTGTGCATAGACAGGAGTTGGTCTCCATGCTTACGGGTCCTTCCAACTCAGGACATTCTATGATTCTATGAAATGTCCATGCAGAGAAGGGAAAGAAGAGAGGAAAACACCCTAATCACTCTGCTCTCACAATCTCTTTTCCTTACATATCCTCATATTGTAAGCAGCTATGGGCATAGGTTTTGGAGGACTATGAAGCCCTACTTTCTTCAAATCTTCCTTGACTTGGCCTTTATTAACTCTGGAAAAGGACTGCTAACAGCACCAGTTGCCAGCCGGGGCGGCCATGGAAACCATCTCTTGCAAGTTCTCCTGGTAGGTCCCATGGCGGTGCCCAGGGATTTGCCCAGCATGAGAAATAATGGGATTTGCATTACATCAGCAACTGAGGAGCAAGGAGACAGAGAAAAAAACGGAGGAAGAAAAGCAACATGAAACTAATGGACAGTGAAGAAAAGAAACATACAGAGAACAAAAGAGAAGTCACAGCCACTTAATACAGTTTAACTAATTTGTGGCTGGCATCTCTAAATACCAAAAGAGCTAGTCAGAGCACCAGAAAGGTGACACACTTGTCCTGAGATCTGTATGTACATACAGACATGGAGGCTTTCTATAGACAGTATAGAGAATTCAAATATAGGGGTTCAAGTCTATGTACTAACATGTTTATGTGCATGCCACATGATATGTGGTACCAGCAGTTCTTATGAGAGTAGGAAATTATGAGTTAGGCCTTGCATTATAACCCAATAGGCTTAAAAACCTCAGAATTTTGAGCTTTAAAGAAAAGGGAAAAAAAAAGAAAAAAAACCACCAAAACCAAAACCCAAACGACAACTGTGACCACTTTTTGCCTAATATCACAGAAGTGTCAGAAAAAAGTGAGGATGAACAGAAGTGGTTGCTGAAGTTTGTCTGTCTGCCACCCATTAGTACCTGTGCTAAAGAAAGTACACACAAACCTGCTGTTGTGGTGGGTACTGCTTTATCTGAAGAAAACTGCAAAGGCAGATTTGCCCTAACTGTCCTGACTGATGGCTTTCTGTCATAGATATAAACAGCAAATAATAAATTTGGAAGAAATTGCAGAGGAAGGCTGATGAGATGCTGCCTGAGTGCCCAATGCAGAATGTAAGGCATAGCCTTGTGTGGAAGACTGTGCAGAAGGAAGAAAGAGTATACAAGAGTTTTGACTTTTTTTCCCACCAAATCAAGAAGGAAATAATATACGTCTTCCTTCTCTTTGGCTACAGTCACTCTGCAAGAGCAGGGGGGTTGGTTTCTGTGGCTCATTAACACAGGCTACTACTGCTGTTTCATGGAGATCAATGTATCATTTCATAGGGAGAGGCTTTCCAGCTCTGCGAGATTTTATCTGCTGATTGCTACCATGATATTTATAGACTTATCCACCAGCATAACAGCAGGAAGCAATTCTCTAGGGGTCGAATTGGGTGGATTCCCTCCATTTAAACCCCATTACGGATGCAGCTTTCTGTATAGGATTAGCCACTTAACTCACTGAATCCCGAACATTATCAGCCATTGTTCACAAGAATTGATGATCTCCATGGCTTAGCTGCAGGATGATTGACTTGTTTTCAGCCTCAATTATCTTTTCAGAGAATAAGGTCCTTTGTTAACCTCTGACTTGCTGAGCAATATGTAGGCAGCCTATTAAGTCCCTCACAGTCCTCTTTTAACCCTATGATTCAGGCAGCTCTAGAGATTTAGTTCTGTGGCTGTCTTATTACTGACCAGTCGGAATCATCAAGTGTCACATGAACAGCAAGACCAGAGAACCAGCTTTGATCACACCAAGCTTAGGAAAATAAACAACAGTGGCTTGGAAAATCAAGGCAGAAACTATGTGCATATTATACAAAGTGTTTTAATGCTTTCAGCCTAACTTTTGGTAATAATTTACACAGTGTGCTTCCCTGCTAAGGCTATTTTGAGAGTCAGCTCCTTTGGGGTTTTAGCATACACCGATTGTATCTCCTAAAATTATCTGAGTATCCTTCTAATATTGAATTTCTTCTGGTGAACACACCTTTTGGCATGAGACAGTCTTGCCAGGGGAGCTCAGAATAGTCCTATTGTTCTGGCAGCCTACACCGTATAGGGAATGTTAACTGCTGCTTTAATGTGACACAGAAAAAAAGGATACCGTGTCCTGGCATGGACAAGTGTTCTTGAATACAGATAACAAATTAGAGCTATTTAAGGTATTGTTTCCAATCACCAGAGCTATCAGCAGTCCTCATGTCTGTCCATCCACTTTCCCTTTCAAACTTACCATGACCTCAGCATACTCCTATTTCTCTTAACCTTGTGTTTACAGTGACTTTCACCCTCATGACTTGGTTGTATTCCTAGTGCCAGCCTGACGCAGCTCTCATCTTCTTCTGTCTGCTACCCTTCTAGTGTTTCCTTACAAACGCACTTAATAGGAAACATGAGGACGATTGATACCCATCCCTGAGTACAAAAATTAAGTTCCCACTATCAGGCAGAACCCAACCCATTTTCTATGCCTGAAGGTCTGGTTCATACATGAACCTTATTCCCCTTACTCTGCTCTTGAGTAATTTTATTTTGCTAGTGTACACAGCTGCAGTATACTTTTGCTCCTTTGCTTTACATGAGTCCATTTCTTATCATCCAGATATCTTAGAATACTCTACAAATACAACTTAAATTACAAAACTAATAAGACCTCTGTCAGGTAGGAAAGACGATGGTGTTATCATCTCTGTTTTATGAAAAGAGAAGTTGATATTCACAGAGAAAAAAATGCATAGGAAGAAATCTCTAGTCAATGAACTTTACATCCAAGACACTTAAGATGATTTTAATACTTGATACTTAATACTTTTAATACTTGCTTATCCAGCACATTTCTAATCTTTAGCTAATCAAGACACTTGTGCAAATCTATTAATTAGCAGAATTGTTTAAAAAAATGACTACATCATATAGTTCTTTAATCATCTTAGCAACACCTGGAGCAGGGTAAGGCGTCATTGTCAGGGCCCCTTGCAATGGCACTAGCTGAACTTAACAGCACTGACCAGCCTCACTAGAGATTTTTACCCTGCACCTCCTGTCCAGTGGTCCTGGAGAGGGAGGCTTCCATTTAATCCCCACCCTGGGCGCCCAGGTCTGCCCTGAGCTACAAGTCTGCATCCCACTCTCTGTCTCGTGTGTGGATGTTGGACCTACGTCACAGTCCTGCTTCTCGTTGCTCCTGACAGGACTCCTAAAATTGACCCCCAGCCTAATTCATCAGCTTGCCTTGCCTGGCGCTGCCTATCCTCCTCGGGTGTAACCGTGCCTTGGTCAGAGAGGACACTGCTCCTGCCTGTCCTGGGCTCACGCTTGATATATAACTTCCCCCCCTTCATGGAGCAGCACTGCTCTCACTGCTCCTTGGCACCCTTGTTCCCACACTGGAAACCCTGGGAGCTTCAGTGTAAAGCCAGCAAGCCACCTTGGTCCAAAACCTCCTCGGGGTGGTTTAGAAGCAGCCACTGACTTTGCAGTGAAAGTGGCTGCCGAAGCACTAAAACTAGCCATTGTGTTACCACTCTCCAGATAAGCCATTGTTGATCTGGAGTGACACAAAGTCGCTGTGGGAATGCCATGAGGAATCCTGGTTACCTCTGCTGGAGGATGACTGCAGCGGTAGATGGGATAGTTACAGCTTAAAGTTCATTTTGATAAATCAAAAACATTTAAAATACAACTTGCCTAACCTAAGGTAGAGTTTCAGAAGATATCAACTAGAGTTTATTAGCTTTTTCATAATGTTTCAAGCAAGCTTTTGCAGGCTGTCTACACTGAGTCATTTTTTGGAAATAAACATTTTGGATCTAACCTTAAATGAGACATTATTTCAGATTTAGTAGCACAGACTGGGTTTTTAACTTCCTTCATGAACAGACATCTGGAACAAAAACATGTCTAGAAAATTTTGGCCTGCTTGTTCAGCCTGTCCAGGCTCAGGCTGCTCTCAAACCTGAAAAAACTCACAGAAAGACAAGCATTAGATTCCTCACAGGCTGCCCTTCCCCCAGTGCCAAGAAGTAAACATGTATGTCTAAGGCTACATAATCAGACACCTAATCCTACCTTTGCCTGCATCTGGTATTGCTGAGAAAGAAGAGAAGGAGCAGTAAGTAAGAGAGGAACAGAGGGAAAGAGAGATTAGCTCGCCGGAGAAATAGGGGACAATACACTGCTTGAAACATTAATTTTATGCACACTATAAGCATATCTCTGGAAACAATAAGATCGTAAAATAGTACACAGATATTCAAAAGGAGGGAAGAAATCCTCCCCAAGATAAAGGGGCTGTGCTTTCATTGACTACAGAAAAAACCCCCAATAGATTCTTCATTACTGTATCAAGTTTGCAAGCAAAACAGCAAGCAAGGGAATCCTGCCTGTCACAGCCCACCTGCCAGAGGGGCACACAGGGGTCTGCTCACCATGAAACACGAGACAAAAAAGTTGCATCAGCAAACAATCCTTTCTCAGTGTCCCTTCTCCCAAGGTTCAGGCATCACTAGCACATGACTCTGCAGCACTTTCACGAAACAACTTCTCATCACAACTTCTCTGAGTGTCACAAGACCTAGCCAAAACCAGCAGCGTGGTGTTACAGAAGTCTGCTAACATTTTCTGTGATTTCCAATTCAAGATGCAGAACACGTATCACCTGCTTGCAGAGATAATTAACAGGAGATTGTAGTAAACATGCATTCAAAATGAGGGACAGGTGTCTGAAAAACACTGAAAAAATGTAAGTACTGAGAAGTGAGGAAGATAGCTCATTTTAACAAAATGAGAAGAAACACATTGTCTCAAATCACCTCATTTGCCTTATGGTACAAATACTTTCAGGATTCACACTGTCAAGGACTTTTCCCAACCATGAGAGCACAAAGTTTGCTCTGAAAAAGAGGAAAGGTGGTTATTAATGGATGACAACCGTTTTTAGCAGGTGGGGTTCTGAGAATAGATATTAACTATTCAAAGGGCTTGTGACTCTGAAACAGTGAGAAAAGAGATGCTGTGCTAGGCAAACAGTATTTAACTGACCTACAGTGACAATAGGCTTTGGTATTTTCTCACAGATACTAACTGGTTGAAGAAAAGATGCCTTAGGCCTTTAGCCAAATTGGTCACCTTAAGTATGAAATGCCCCACCCATCACTAATTATTGCTACTATAACAAACAATGACATAAAGGTAACAGTTCTTATTCTTTGCTGTCTTGTCAAGGCTAGTATTTTGTTTAATATGGAGCAAAGAAAGAGACTTAATCAATTTTAAATCCCCTTTGTTTCAGAAAGCTTTTGCCATTATCTGAGTAAAACTCAAGTTTTGACAAGTTGTGAAAACAACTCTGTTTCCAGTGATGAAGGTTAAAACAGGGATTTGCTCATACTCTCATGTTTTGTGATACTCCACAGTTTGACTGTGGCTGTGACTACCCTGTAGGTGCCTTTTCTGCCTTCTACCATCTTGCTTTTTGTTTATGTGGGTTTTCATGAGGCCAAAAGAAGAGGCAACTGCTTTTAAATACAGTAACTAAGAACATCAGCAGGTTGTCTTAAAATCAGGTGAATTGCCTCTTACTAGTTATTTTTGAAACAACAAAATTGGTTTGATTCTGTGCCACCACACTTGGTGAGATAAGAAAGCAGAGCATCACAATCGGCCATCTGTTCAATGCACAGCCAGAAAGCCTTCACCTTCACCCAACTGAGGGCTCTGAGGACTGCCTGCCAAGAGCTTGAGGAGGCCTGAATCTGGGCTAATTGAAGGGATCTGCAGCTAGCTATCTTCACATTTTAATAGGGATGTACTGCTGATGGAAATGACAAGCAAATTACGGACTCCGGCATGTCATGGTCTAGTCAGACCGAAACATGGTGATAAGGACAGAATGCTGCACGCTAGGACCTGCAGTTTCCATGGACTTCAATGCTTTATTGAAGAGTTGCTGATAAGCTGTGATGTACTACAAAACTCTACATCTTTCCTAGAAACTATCCTTTGCTCAGTTGTGTTTATAATGCCTTCTATAATTTTCAGCTCTGCTGTCGTAAGAAGGTTTCCTTCTCTTCAAATCAAATCATAAGGCCTCACGGTTTCTAGCTCAAAGTCTCCTTAATGCTGCTAATCTCATATTAACAGCCTACTGACACAGAAGAGGCCACAGAAAAGACTGATTGCCAGCCCTCTGGCCCTGTGACCGTGTGCTGGTCAGATCTGGATTAATACTTGAGGCGATTTACCTCAGGAGGCCTTGTTACAGGTGCCTGTAACTCTAAAACTCTCCTTCAAATGCCTGGCAGGAGAGGGAGGAGGGGAATCTGTGAATCCACAGCTGAGGAAGACACAAGGCCCCTCTGAAACTCACTTTTCCTATAGAAAATCAGGATGACAGCAGCTAAAAAACCCATTTGATTTAAGATAAAAGGTGAGGAGCTGGGCATTAACACATCCCACCCAGGACACAAAATCCACTGTGATGTTGTTTCTTACTACCTGTAGCAATTTTGCTTGACTTAGCTTCTCTGGTTGCTAGAAATAATTATCCAGGAGCACAGGCAAACATGCTGATTTCCTCCAGCATTTTTGTAGCAGTGTAGCCCTACTCTGTAGGCTAATTCAGGTAAAAGGAATGACTCTTCCAGCTTTAAAAACAGTTTAAGCTATTCATGTTTAAGGAAAGATGGAAAAACAGCATCACTCCCATTTGGCAAAGAGCATCCATGTGACAGTTTGGTTCATCACCTCAAACGGCCTCAGGCTCCTCTCCAAGGCCAGGCTGCACCTCCTACATTCACAGCACTGTGCCATGAGGACTCTGCTGCTCATGACCCTACATAGTAGGAGGAGGGTGCTGGGATGACAGATCAGGACGACCAGCTGCGCTTGACGTCACCCAGCAGAAAAGCGTCCACACACTACATCTGAGCTGCACGAGGAATATGCCTGACTGCTGAGGAGAGAATCAGAGGCAGGAGCTGATGCTGCCTGCAGCCAGGTCAACCTCTGAGAATCAGGTCAAACTCCAAGTCTATGTGTGTGCCTGAGTCTGGAGGTGGAGCATCTCTCATCCCCACTACGATTATTCTATTTCTGAACTATTTCATTTTGTTAACAAATTGACAGTAAAATAAGTAATTGTTCCTGGGCTGAAGTTAAACAATCCAGTTACTGAGCTACTATTATGTGCAGGTCAGAGCTGCAAGAGGTTTGGCCTTCAAGATACCACACTGTCCCCTCTAGGAAGAGGGGTGAAGTACAAAAACATTCCACTGTGCCTTACAGAGAAATCAATGTTACCTGTAATTATTGTTATTACAAGGCTGCTCTTTCCACCTCATTTTCTTGAACAACCACGCCACAACTCATACAGATCTTCTGTTTAGAGCAACTCCTACTTCTCCCTGACCCTTCCTTGCCTCTACCGTAACTGTGCAACTGTTGCAGCTCATGTATCTTTCCATAAGTCTTTATTAATAAGGAGCATCTGCAGGGAAACAGGATCTGACTCACTGCGCAGCACAGCTGCTCATGCTGCTCACTTCCCCACCTGAAACAACAGTCCCTGTTTCGCCACAGCAGCCAACACCAACATCACCAGTGTTGCCCTTCTAAGGGGCAGAATATTCTCGGCTGCTCCTCACAAAAGAAATTCTTGAACAATATCTTTGCATAGTGCAAACTTACCTTATTTTTCTGCTGTCTCACTCCTTTTCTAAGTCTCACTGAGGAGTATCCAGCCAGTGTGAGTCTTTTTCAAAATTGATTCCTTATCCATATTTGGGAATTTGTGCTGGGCATTAGCTGGTACCAGACATGTTCTTTCCACAGTGCACTTTGGGACTTGTAGTTCCCAAAAAGGAATGTTGTTTTCCAAATTGCTAGTGCCAAGCAACAGAAACAGAAGTCTGAAACGTCTTTATCTCCACCTTTACTTTGCTGCTGGGCCCTTCCTCTTGCAATGTTCCTGTGCTATAGTTTCACCTTCACCAGCGTGAATCCTCCAGGAACTTCCAGAGTTAACAGCAGAACGTGCAAACTCCTTGGCTGCACCATAGTGGAAAAACAGCTACTGCAGAGTGCTTCTGCTGCTACTGTGAGGGGCAGGTGCATGGTCCAGCCTCCTGGAAACAGCTGGTTATAAAAAGAGCTACAATCAAGTTTTTAATTGTGTTTCTTTCCTGATTCCAATATTGACATGGCATAGAAACTCTCCTTTAAAAGATGTATTTCACTTTTTAACACATTCTGCATCAGCCTGTTTGATTTTCTTTTTAAAGTAATCATAATAGGGGGTCGGCATTACAGACAAATCCTGCTTCTCCTATAGAGATTCATTTTTGAAGAAGGTTTGCCCTGACTGCCATATTTAGCTTGTAACCAAGACACACTATTATTTCTAAACAACAACTGAAGAAGAATGTGAATCGTTGCCCGTAGGGTACTGCTGGAGACACTGTTATTATGCCCGAACTCCCTTTCCTTTAACAGCTTAACTTGCTGGTAACTGTAGAACAGGGTGACTGAGGGAAAGGCTCGGAGGAAGAGCAGCTAAGGACCGGGAGACACCCACGATCCCGCACAGGCACCGGCTGGCCTGGCTGTGCTGCTGGAGCAGTGCGGAAGCACTCTTCCTATCCTACCCATACCAAACCCCTTCTCCTGCTTCCCTGGTCGCAATGGGGAAGGCCGAAGCCGCTCCGCCTCCGGGGCCTGGTACACGCTTAGGGCTGGGCTGACGCCCAGTGGCCGCAGGGAGAAGGGCAGCGGCTGCTGTGGGACTCTCCTGCCTACTAACGAGGGTAGCCGGGGAGGAGAGCGTCGGCTTAGCTGCTTCCTCTTTGGCAGCCACGCGATTAAGAAACTGAAGGGGTTTTTAGCAGTGACCAGCGCCTATCCCGGCACAGCTGAAAGCGTCGTGATCCCACAGTCTGCGTCTGCAACTTCAGGTAAAGCCCCCAGAAGCTCCGCTTTTAGTCCCGATACTGGCAGAGTCAGCTCTACCACCGCCCCGGCTGCGGTCTGTACAGCTCCCCGAGGAGCCAGCCTCCCAACGAGCCTCCACCTGGCCCCAGCAGTCCCCAACCCCAACACCTTCGCGCCACCACTAGAAGACTACATATCCCACCGGCCTATGGGGCGGGGAAAAGATGTCCGCCGGAGCATCCCTTCCGCTGGTACGCGGTTTCCCCCATGGTCTTCCGGGGCCGCGGGAGGTTGGGCTTGTGTAGTTGTCTGTGCTAGCGGAGCAGAGCAGAGCAGAGCCCCGAGAGGGGAAGTGGTGGCACTGGAGCCAGAAACAGAACTGGATGAGCAGGTGGTGGGGCGCGGGGAGGGCGGAGGTAGCGCCAGCGGCAGCCCTCTCGGTAGCTCTCCCGCCGCTATGAGGAGCGAGCCTGTGGCCTGGACTCCGGTCTCGGCCCAGGCGGCCTCGCTGCTGGAGGAGGCGACAGACCTGCTGGTGCTGCACCGGGACTTCGCCGCCGCCGTGGAGAAGTGTGAGGCGGGCTGCGACAGCCTAGGCCCCGGTCCCGAGAGGTGCGGGTGGGAGCCGGGCGGGACAGGGCGGGAAGTGGCTTAATGTCGCCTCAGCGTCAGGCTGGCTTCTAACTGCAGGCCCTGTCTGTCGCGTACATGGCTCAGTTCTTTTTAGGAGTGGGCTTTTGGGGTTTAATAAACTGTGTGTGGGTTTTTTTGGCAGAAGGTTAGTTTCGAATGTAAATATTATCTGTATGAATGGCAGTAGCACCGATGGTCCCTGTTGTGGTGTTACTTAGCCTATTCTTTCTAAATTAACGGAGGGTGGTCCTTGTCGCTAAAAAGCGACTTATTAACCGTTTAAAACCTGGCTCGGCTTTAGCTGCTATTTGATAATCGACTGTCTGTGTTCACATGTTTCATGTGAAGGCATCTCTGTGTATTTGAGGGAAGCAAGGTGTGCCTAGGAGCCTTCTCGTGTCCTACTAGAGATACAGACTCAGCAGTATCTTCTCGGGAGGTTGAATTTGCCTTCCTGTCGGGGATGATGAGAGGGAAAGAAAGGGAAGCGGCTGCCAGAGAACTGTAGAGTACCTAGGCTAGGCTGCAGCTTGCTGGAAGTGATGTAAGTGGAAATGTGCTTCTAAGAAACACTTATTAGGTGTCCCTTCATTAGCAGTTCTGCAGAAGTGAAATGCTCCCTTTGTGTTGTGGGGATTCAGGCTCTGGCTGAGTTGAACCGCTGGAGAGAGGTTCTGTCTTGGGTCCTACAGTATTACCATGCCCCTGAACGTCTGCCTCCAAAAATTCTGGAGCTGTGGTGAGTTTCTGTCTGTGGCTGTCAGATACATGCAGGGCTTGGATTAGATTTAATAGCAGGCCAGACTTGAATATCATGTAACATTTTTGCTTTGCGTGTTTTAAGTGAGGATGAAAGCAGAACCTGGGACAGGCCTGTTCTCAGACTATGTGTGCTTGGAACATGCCTGCAGATTGCTTGACAGTGATAAGGTACAGACGGGGTGATGGCTGAGAATGTGACATCAGTGGCATTTGTCCACCTTGGAAATCTCTCCACGTTTCTAGAGGGAAAAGCATTGCTAGTCAGTAAGGAAATGTGTTAAACTGAGTTTAACCAGTGTCTGGGTTCATCTAGAGTTTTAGTTAAGAAAAAACGTAGTAAAATCTGAAGTGGAGAAAAGATACCTTTATGAAAGCTTGGACAAATGATCTTTCAAAGTCCCTTCCAACCTGAGTTAGTCTATGGGTCTATGAAGTTAAACTGCAGAACCTGGTATGTGCCTTCATGATAGCTGCTTGTGGGTAGCAGTTGTCAGCGATCTCAACTTTCCAAATAACAATCTTACAGAGATTTAGTGTTTTCTAATATTTCTTTCTTGTATTTCAGTATCCTGTTATACAGCAAAGTGAGAGAGCCCCAGGTGATGCTGGAAGTTGGCAGTAGCTGGCTGAAAGACCAAAGCAATAAGAGCCTCCCTGAGTACAGTTCATTGCTGGAGCTCTATCTGTTCCATGTGTTGCTTCCGCTTGGCCGGTTTGAGGGCGCAGAAGAGCTTGTATGTGGCTGTGATGTTTTAGACAGTGAGCAGCAGCAAGCGTTTCTCGGGACCATTTCTGAAAGCCGATGTCAGTGGACTCAAGGGAAAGAGATGCACTTGGCTGCTGAAGAGCAGCAAGAGGCAGCAACAGAAACTGTTTTGGGTAGGCTTTACCTCTGTGCACCACTTTTTTTTTAATTAGTCAAGTTAGTTAATCCTAATCCCACCCTTAGTAAAGGGTAGCAAATATTAAATAGGTGTTAAGAATATGGCATCCTGGGATGCATCAAGAAGAGTGTGGCCAGCAGGTCAAGGGAGGTTCTCCTCCCTATCTAGTCTGCCCTAGTGAGGCCAAATCTGGAGTACTGTCGCCAGTTCTGGTCTTCCCTGCTCAAGAAGGACAGGGAACTTCTGGAGAGGATACAGAAAAGGGCTACAAAAATGATTAGGGGACTAGAACACTGCTCCTATGGGGAAAGGCTGAGAGAGTTAAGGTCTGTTTAGCCTAGAGAAGAGAAGACTGAAGGGGGATCTTATCAATGGTTATAAATACTTAAAGGGTGGGTATCAGGAGGATGGGGCCAGTCTTTTTTCAGTAGTGCCCAGTGACAGGACAGGAGGTAAGGGGCACAAACTGGAATATAAGAAGTTCCATCTAAACATAAGGAGGAATTTTTTTGAGAGTGGTGGAGCACTGGAACAGGCTGCCTAGGGTCATGGTGGAATCTCCATCTCTGGAGACATTCAAAACCTGCCAGGATGCCATCCTGTGCAACCTGCTCTAGGTGAACCTGCTCTTACAGGGGGGTTGGACTAGATGACCTCCAGTGGTCCCTTCCAACCACTAATATTCTGTGAGATTCTGTAATATTGCCTTGGCAAACTAGCCACAAATAAGTCCTGCTGGGTATCACAGAAGGAAATGGAAGACCTGTGATCCAATGTCAAGAAATGAGAATTGTTTTCCAGGTTAAAAAGCATTTCAGAATGAATGTCTTGGGGGGAAAAAAAAAAAGGGAAACTAAAACTAACGAGCAATCCTTTAAGGGCACATTTTGTTGACTTTGTGTACTCTCTGCTTCATCTCCATTTGTAGTTGAGCCCATGCAGAATGATGCATGTCTAGCATCTAAAGTACTGCTTCTCCAGAAATGTAAGTCACTTGATGTTATCTCCCAGGAGAGAAGCTGGCACTACTACGGGATAAGATAATATTCTAAAATAGATGCCTAAAAAATATATATCATGAATTTTAATATAAAATTGTGCTGTTTCTCTATTCCCTATTACAAAATAAAGCCAACCCAATTGTCATGCAATGAACAATCTTGCTTTAGTTTTTTATTATCTGTATCTGTTGAGTTACTTTTTTTTTTTTCAACCTTACTTTGGCCTAACAGCCTTTTTGTTCTTGTATTCTAGGCGTTCTGTCCCAAAAGCTCTTGAACATGTTGACATTGCTACGTAGAGCACTGAGGTCCATGTCTAGCCACTTCTATTTACTTCCATACAAAAAAATGCTCTTGGCTACTTTTCTGCTGTACCTAGTGGTGGTGAGATTAGATCCAGGTACAGCATTAACATTTCCTTTTTTGTTTGGTGGGGTTTTTTTTGTTTTGGATTTGTCTTGTTTCGGGGTTTTTTGGTGTTTTTTTTGTTTTTTTTTTTTTTTAGTAAATCCCATTATGGTTACAGAGAAGAAGATAGTTGCTTTTAATAGATTTGGGGATTTGGGAGATGCAAAAACTGGGTACCTAAAACTTCATATTTGAGCTTGTTTCTAATGTTTCCAGTTGCAGTTCATGTAGAAAGGTGTAGCTCCACAAAATACAGTTTTCTTTAAACAATTATCACGTCCTCAGCTCTTTCCAACAGACAAAAGTACAGATTGAGAGAGGCAGGCTGAGCTGTCCTAGAGTCAGCCTCTATCTTGATCATCCTGGGGTGCTACAAGGTGCATTATCTCTTGAAAAAGTGATTGCCTACTCTGTGAGGGCTGTCTGCCATGAGGGCAAGGAGTTGCCCAGAGCAGCAACATAGTCATGCATTTGATCTGTGTATTTTGGAGTCACTCTAGTGATGGCTGATGAAGAGTGGACTGGTTCCGTGATGTAGAGATGGCAGCTAGGGTGCAGAGGGGGATGAGTGTTTCCCGTTCTGCTGGGTGGCAGGTGCTCCAATGGACTGCAAATGTCCTTTGGAAAATACTGAAAGCAGCTTGCTAGGAATGTGAGCAGTGCCTTGGGTGAAGGCCCAAGCACAAGGAAGTAAGACAGCTAGGTTTCGATTAACTCTAGTTGAGATGATTTTTTTCTTCATCTGTTCAGTATATCTTAGTGTTATCTCTTCTAATAACGGCTGTTTTGCTTTTGGTTTTGTTCTGCAGCTTCTCCTACCTCACTGCCGTTCATTTACAAACTGGTCCAGCTCTTCCGACAGGCTTGTGCAACTCTATTTCCTCCAGTTCGTAGGCCTCCGATTCAAGACTGAGTGTCTTCTGTCACAAAATGCTGTAAAACTGTCAGCTTGTCTCAAGGATGTAATTGGGCTCTTCAAGGACTGTTGAAAACAGTGTCCTAGTTGAGATGGCTGCTTGTGAACTCCTGTGCAACGATACCTTCGTTTCTTCTGATGGGGAATGGTGGTGTATGATTTTTGAAACTATGCCAAGTATTCTTGATGGTTTGTGTGGCTCTACAGCACCATTCAGTCCAACAGCAGGGTAAAGCCACTCCTGTAATCTACAGCCAAGTAAGAATCCTCCTTTTCAAACACTTGGCTTCAGATTTAACTTGAGTGAGGGTTGTGTAGCCAGTTGTGACCTATGGAAGAAGACTCCATCCATGCAAATGCTGGGCAGCTTTCTCAACAAGTGAAATAGCATTCCTGGAGGCAGGACTCTAAAGGCAACAGAGTACCAATAACTGGGGTTAATAATAATTCTGTTTTGCCTGAAGACATCCAAAAAGCCCAGTTTCTGCAGCATGAGACTTAGGACAAGCATGTGGAAGAAAAACTCTGGAGAAAGTGAAGCCTATCGCATTTTGAAGACCACGGTTCCTCTTGTGACTGATGCCTCCTTAAACAGGCACTTCTGATTTTAGTCATATTTAAGCAAGAAAGGCAAGGTGGTGGGCCACAAAGACTACTGTGCTACACCTACTCTTCTTAAATGCAATTTACAGCACTTTGTGCTTGCTTGATGCATAGTGAGTCTTAGGAGCATGTGGTGATGGTAAGGAAGTAGATTTATATTTTTAAACTATATTCTGTATTATTGGCTAGTTGAACAGCCAAAGTTGTTGCATTGTTTTACTCTTTCCCTACCTCTTGCATTGTTTATGTAGATGTCAAAAAGTTTCTATATTTAGAATTACCTCACCTGCCCCCAATATTTAAAGTCCTGGGTTACATGGGAGCCATTTAGCAATGCTCTATCATTCAAAACAAAGGTTTATTATGAGGTAGAAAGAGATATTTCTCTGAGATCCCCAAACCTTCCTCAGATACATGGCAAAGAAACTATTGTCTTTGCAGAAGACCAACACCAGGCCAACACCACTTCCAACCGCTTGGGGCAGAAATTGTGCACATAGGGAAGAGCTGCTCTTGATACTGCTAGATGGTTCTTGTAATCCCACTGTAAATGTAGTTACAGTTCTGCAACCAGCAGTGATGGGAAACCAGGTAGAACACAGAAGCTCTGTCTGGTGGTGGGCTGTTTCAGGAAATGTTTGGGTTGTGTCTACTGGCCACCTATTTTGCAAGGCCTCACTTTAAGTACTTTGTAAGCTAGTTAATAAAATAGTAAACTTCACTCTGAAGGCAGACCAGATTCTCACCAAATTGACTGTTTAGGTAACAACCATTTTTTGCTCTAGTTGTCTATTAACATAGTTAGTTAGATTGTGTAACTGCATTTTGGGAGTTGGGACCAGTGGTCTGGTCAGACCATATGTTATGTTCAGAATACTGCTGAAAGTCATAGGCATTCATTTACCAGGACTACATTTAACTTCATTTTTAAGCATAGGTTAGTAACCTTCACTTTTTTTGAGTACTACTGATATTTGCATTTGTATTGTATTTCATTCATCCTGAGAGGACAAGAAGGCAGGAACAAGCCATCAGAATGTTTTTTGCAATTAATACTGAAATGGCAATATTTGATTTTCATAATAAAGTGACTACTGGTTTACCTCTTTGTACAGTTGCTTATTTGTGCTGTGATTAATTGTATAAAAACTTTTTAATATATTGATACTCAACAGTTTTCAAACAATTTCCAGTGATGTTTCCCTACATGTCTTCATTGTACAGGCATATTTTAATTAACTAGAGGACTTGTTCAATAGAGTCCAATGAGACCTAATCAGTTGATGATGTTGGTAGGGTGTAAGTCTGTATTTTCATAGGGGTTTAGAGAGTGGTAGTTACTTCCTGTGAAAGATCCATTTTTTGGTTTGTGGTTTTTTTTGTTTTCTTTTTGGCTGTTGTTGGGTTTTCTGTTTTTAATATATAAGTGTCTCTGTGTTCCTTGGGATATCCAAGATCTGTACTACCAAGAATAAAGTAGCTGGAATTTATCTTTAGCTGTGTTTCTCATATCATGGGGATCCTACTATTTAAGCCTAGTGAGAGTGTGTGCCTTGTGTATGTAACTTTCTGCCTAGAAGTGCCAGATGTAAGAGCACATTACAGTTCTGCCCTTTTATTTTGCCATCTTCTTGCTAGAGGCAAAAATCTTTTATTGGCCTCTACTACAGGCAACTGAAAGGCAGAAGAACAGTTGTCTATAATCAGATTAACAGAGGTCACAAAGATAAGGAATGGCTGGCAAAAAGATGAGGTTTGGTGCCATAGCACCAGGAAACAAGAAGATCATCCCGTGTACCTTGTCCAGAGATGATCAAATAGTAAAGTAGAATTCCTCATGGTTCAATCTGTTCCCCAGTTCATTTCAATTAGTTTAACTTAAGCAAATTAACTCTATGTCCACCATTTACCTACAGTTGCCTTTGTCAGCAAGACACCATTAAAAAATCATGCCACCTTTTGAAAGCATAAATGAAGATACTCTGAAATGGTTAATAATCTAGCTGTGTCTTGTGGATAACTGGGCTTGGCTCATATTCCTTAGCTGGGACCTACTGTTGGGGGGGGGGTTTTGTGTACCTACACACAGTTTTTCTATCTGTATGGACTTACGTGCACTTACACATAGATCCTGCATAGTGCACACCATATGTAGGCATGGCTGCAAATCTCCAGCTGTTGTGATTATTGTTTCTTTCTATGCACAGAAAAACATTTTTATTCCTATTTGTAAATAAGTGTCAGAATATTTTCCATTAATTCCCATTTTGTGGAAAAATGTGTAATCATTGTTTGATTTGGGGTTTCAGGTAAGATCAGCTTATAGAGTCTTAAGATATTCACTAGTTGTTCTCACCATTTCCCTCGTCCTTCTCTTTCAGCATGAGTGCATCTCAGTTCACATTGGCCAAGCTGGAGTTCAAATTGGCAGTGCATGTCCAAAACTCTTCTGTCTGGAGGACTTTTTTCAGCCAAATGGCTGGCACCTTCATCGACCAGCCCAGCAGTGGTGACTCTCTTGCCACATTATTCAGAAAGACAAGCTCTAAACTTATTGAGGTCACAATAAATCAGAACCATGACAAAAAATGTGTGTGATAGCTATAGGTGGGATGCCTGAGAACACCTGCTATGACATGATATCTTATATATATATTTCCATTGGTTTAGGAATTTAGAACAATCCATTGTTAAGGCATGAAGGTAGGTGGCCAGTCATGGCCTGAGGTTAAACTGATGAGGTAATGATAAACTGTTGGATGTTGCGTTAATGCTACAGGAAAAGTGGCTGTCCAGTGCTAACCTGCACCTAAAAGTAATGGCAAGAGAAGCTACCAGGCATTATGTCTTGTGAAAGGGGAGTTTTGGGTACCCATGCCTTGAGAGTAAGATATCAACAGAAAGTGAAGGGATGTTGGATTACTAGGGGTACTAACTAAAGCTGAAATTACCAAAGAAAGGTGTTTGTCTATTTGGGGGGGAGGGAGGAGACACGAGAGGGAAGCAAGACAAAGGTAATAGAAGGTAAAGAAAATGGTGTCTGTTTGGGGTGCCTGTCAAGCAGCCTTGTGTTTGAACAATGCCTGCAGCAAGACAATAAGCCTGTTGTGCTGACCTTGCCACATGTGTCTCAATAGCTTATGAGCTCATGGTCACCTGCAAAGTTTCCTTTAACACTGATGAAAAGGAGACACTCAGGAGACCAAATAGATACCACTGTTATTTTAATACTGGATTTACTATTGATCTTTCATAAATTTCTTTTAAAAAGCCCAAACCCAAACAAACATGTTTTCACTGAAACATATACTCATGGCATACAACTCCAGGAGGGGTATGCATTGTGTTTTGCCCAAACTGTTGAGCAGTGTTGTCCCCTTTCTGGCAGATCTGTTTGTATCAGGTTTGCTAAAAGGTCATAAGGATATGCAGGCACATCCAGAAACATTGATGATGCAGTTGGTCTTTTTATCTGCAAAATTAATGGCTCATGTTTCTATTAGAAACTATAGTTACAAACTAGGGGGAGATAGTTCTGAATCTGAATTAGGGGAGAGAATTCTGCAAGACCAGGTCTAATTCTATATAGAGAAATTTTGTATATGAGTATTTCTTTCCAAAAAGAAGATAACTGGTTTGAAACTTAATTTTTCTTTATTTAAAAGTAATTTAAAAAATACATAGCACAACTCTGTTTCAGGGATAATGTCAGAAAGTCAGTATTTTATCAGTAGAGCAGTTTTGTGTGGGTACTGAAATAGTAGACTCTTGAGATTTCAGAAATACGTGAAATGAGATGTTGTCAGTTCTCCCAGTAGGTGGCAACAGGATGATAGAATATAGTTCTACAGGGGACACTGGGAAGTGTCTTTATCTACATTCACCTAACATAAGAAGGTACTGTAATGTGTGGGAAATAAAAAGACTTCAATACACTGTGTGAGCACGTTTGTGTAATACCTCCAGCTATGTCTTGCAATAAGGACTTCAATAAGAATCATATTTCCTTCTGTGTTCGGACAGATGAGTTAGAGTCTGTACTGAATGCTGTCCCATACTGGTGACAGCCCAGTACATGGAAAGAGAAACAACAGAAGTAAATTGAAACAGTAATAGAGAGGCAGCTGGAGTAAGGACAGAAGGAAGTCAGGCCAGCATTTAAGATGGTAGAGCACACTTTACAATGGTAACTATATTTACTTTCCAGTCCTTTGTTTTTATTTCTATCTTTTTTTTTTTCCATTTATTTGCTCTCTTATGCCTTCTTGGTCTTCTGTATTTGAATTTAGGAGTGATTTTCATCTACACCTGTACATACTGGTGTAACAGGGAACTGGTATGATGTGTGTCTTGTAGGTGACATATATATATATATATATATATATATATATATGTATAAAATACTCAGGTATTAGAAAGTATAATGTACTGTGTTACATGGCCACACTCAGATTTAGTAAGCATGCCAAACCAGACAGGACTAAATTTGAAATCTGGGGCATATCTGAGTCCTGCCTATCTGGAGGAATTTGTATTTGCAGCGTGGTGGGAAGGGCAGGAGCCAGTGATGCAGCAGGCAGAACTGCAGTCTGTGACCTATTCCTCACCACACTGTGACACTGAAGTGCAGCAGCAGGTGCTGGGTACTGGGCCCAGGCTGCCTCCCACCCTGCAGCCCAGAGCTGGGCTCCTGCAGCGACCCACCACCGCTGATCTGAAAGGGAAAGAAACACCACAGGAGACACCATGGTAAGGGGCATGTGGGAATACCAGTCATACAGGGACTGGGAGAACCATGAGTGTAAGGATCTGTTGTAGTTATTAGTGGTTTGTGCCACAAACTTCGGATCTCATGCTCCAATTACCACGTTAGAGGATGGGAAAAGAATGTCAGAAAACCTCACTGGATCTGTAAGGCATGGGGAACCAAAGTTTTCTTCAGAGAATCTCTAATTAGTGGAATTATAAATTAGACGTGGAGTCTTAGCTTTTTAGTACTTTCAGTTGTGACTGGATGTTCACATCACCGGTTCATTGTCACGTGAGATTCTATGAGTCTAATATTTCATTTTATTTTAGAAATCGTACAAAAAGTTACTTACCTTTGTGTCTGTTTTGAATTAATTTAGCCCCAATGACTGCACTGTTCATGGCTATACAGCATATACAGCTATGTTTCTGGAGTGCATGAATGTTTTTATGTGTGTATGCATTTAAGTAAGTAAAAAAGGTCTTTAATTTTTAATGTTTAAGAGTCTGTTACAAATTTGTAGAAATCTCTTCAAACTTCTTAGAATGTGAAAAATGCATTACCCTTTATACCCGAATTTATGGCTAGCAACAAGCCTTATTTTGTTGCAGAGAACTACTTTCTGCCAGTACAACTGCAGGTCCAAAATGAGGGTGTTCATTTTGCAGGCAAGATAGGCACTTCCCACAGGCTCCCCTTGCCTTAAGGCAGACCTAGGGTAGTCAGTATTACTGTTTCAGGAAGCTGGAAGACTGATGTCTGCCTTCGTATGGTAACTACTTAAGCCAGGTAGCAATCTGTTTTTTTAATAGAATCAATGCTGTCTTAGGTTTAGTTTCACAAAGGGCCCAGCCCCTTCTACTGTCTCTTGGCTAATAAAAAGTCAGGTCCACAATTTGAAAGATAGGTCCTGCTACGTTAGTGATGGGATGTGAAACATGAGTTTGAAGTAGGCTTCAAATGTAAGTATCATGGAGAGATCTGTTTACTCTGCCGATGACTTTGAAGAAGGCCCACTCTCTTTCCTGCCAGAAGTCTGAAGTCTATTTTAAAGCTGTTTACTATGTGAAATTAGAAACCTCTTACTGTCTCTTACCTCTCTTACTGTCTTTCCTCCTTGTCAGAATACTTCCAAATTATTGCTGGGGTAGGAGATGATGGGAGTTGAAGGCAGGAGCATGGCAAGAGGCCTGGCTCAGAGGGCAGGGTTGATAAACTGCTTCAGATGAGCACAGCTGAAAGCAGAGTCTAAAAGGAAAGCAACTGGTTCTGCAGACTGCAGCTGTAAGAGTATTTACAGCTTTACAGTATTAACTTTCTAAGGCAACGTTCACTTGTTCCATCTGGTTCCTCTACTGGTCTGAGGAACAGAGCAAAGCAGCTCTTCAGGTTCTAAGCACTGCTTCACTTGTAATTGTAGTTTTGCTCTAACAGGTATTTTTGAAAAGCCATTTGGCCTCTGTTTAAAAGTATAAAACTTTTTTTTTTCTTGCTGCCTGCCTCAAATTGGGATTTAAAAGAGAAGCAGGAGCCAGTACTGTGCAAAACTGGCATTAGTTCAACTCTCTAAGCCCAAATACGCTCCCTTCAGTGTCTCCCATGTAATCCTCCAGATTGCAACTCCCCTGCAACATACCAACCTATGAAGCCTCATTGTCACTCAACTCAGATACTTTTGCACAACACAGCTGAGAAAAACAGGGTTGTGCAAATACACTTGGATTTAGTTTTTGGGGAAGATGCATTTCACTCTCAGGTCACAAGATGATTATGCAGTGTAAGCAGTTACAGAATTTGTTGGGTTTTTTTTTTGTTTTGTTTTTTTAACTGGCCAAATCTGATATTAAATCATTGAATATCTCTAAATGCAGTATTACAAAACAAAAATGAGCAAAGACCATTTTCTGGCCTCAAATGCAAGTAGCAAGGCCTGCTTCATATTTAGGTACTTGAATTTTCTTTCCCTCTCCAACGCTAGGCAGTGGTCAGCAAGATGCTCACTGAAACCATTCCTGACAATGAGCTGTAGTCTGGATGGTGCCCAAGCATTGTCTGGAAAAATATGAAGTGGCATAAGCCAAAACTGTGCCAGAGTGTGCTAATTATCAATCAGCACAAGCAATCACAGGCCAGTACTCAGTACTATGACCTGACCCTTTCTTACTCCCTAGTATAGACAGGGCCATTGAGATCACAAAGATGGTGCTCAGAAGGCTTTAGTTACAACTAGTCCAAGGCAGAAACTGAAGCTGAACAACTCCACATGTCTGAAATCACTCTCTCCTTAAAAAACTGCCTTTCACTTCAACCAGTGTTGTAATCACTGGGACTAACTCAGAAGTATCTGCTTTATAATTCTGTTTCTGAACTTAGGAAATCCAGCACCAGGTTCTTCTTATTCCTGTACTTTTAAGCATAAAGGATTTTGGAACAAGTGGCCTCTGCCTGTTTTAGCCTGGTGTTATATACATTGTTTTCTTTTCAGTGAAGTTCCTGGCTGCCACAGGAACCATGCTCAAAATTAAGCAAACAAACATGCTATGTTGCAATGACACTGCCTCTGAATAAGCAATGCACATGCAATGTAAAATTCATAGCTGCTTAGGAGCTTGAAGGAACTTTTATTTTGACTTAGAGGTGAAATAATTTTCTGAGGTGAATATTGCTTAAGGCAGATCTTCCAAGTTTCCAGTCTAGCTTGTGCTCTGTGGGTAAAAGGATCAAAACATATCACCTGTCTCAGGTTACCTAAGTTTGAAGAATACCACATGGCTGCGTCAGGTTCCAGCCAGGAGTAAAAATAAACTAAACTGGGATGTGCTCCTCAGCATGGCCAAGCCATAGGAGAAAAGGTTGAGTTTGTTTAACTGATTTTTTTTTTCTGCCTGTTTTCATGTACCCACACATTACAGCACAGAGATTTCAATTTTTTAAGAACTCTTCCCATATGTGACCTGTATATGTACAGTCTCACTGTGGTCATGGGGTTGGAACAACCAAATGAAATGCTCATGGTGACTATTCACCATTTTTTTCTTTTGGAAAAGCAATACAATGGGAAAAAGTAACCTCTAGAAATAAGGAAGACTAATGTGCACTTTTTAATTCTGACCCTGTCTCTGCTCTCTCCCCTAGCGTGAGTGCATCTCTATTCATGTTGGCCAGGCTGGTGTTCAGATAGGAAATGCATGCTGGGAACTCTTCTGCCTGGAGCATGGCATTCAGCCAGATGGCACCTTCAAGGATCTGCAGGATAAACTCAACTATGATGACTCTTTCACCACATTTTTCAATGAAACAGTCACTGGGAAGCATGTGCCACGGGCTGTAATGGTGGACTTAGAACCAACGGTAATAGGTCAGTATAGAAATAAACATGGAAACTGGAGAGGAGTTTACTCTTCCTAGTACCACCACAGTGTTCCACCAGCCTCCACAGACAGAGAGCAGCACATCCTTTGTTTTGTGCTCTACCACTACATAGCGTGACATCAATTTTCTTGTGACACAGAATGCCAGAGTCTGTCACAGGTATTAAAAACACAGGACCAGCAGGATCTACAGCAGTTTAATAGCTAATACATATGGTTTGTATGTCTTCTCTTTGTACAAACATTTAACTTTTGGTTTTGTTTATCATCACATTCTTGCCATTTGAATTCCGCTTGTCTCCAGTTTGGATTCAAAGTGGGAGCCTGACAGTTTGCCCCCAGGAATAGAAAGATTTCTAAAAATTGGCATACCTGGGGGAACTTGATTTTCTTCCCACTTTTTTTCTGATGACTTGTCCCCTTGTGGGTACAGCCTGTACAACCGACAAGTTCATGAGAAGACAACTACTTCTGTGGCTGGATACAAGTCACACTATAAATCAACAGAACGCAACAATGAAAAAATGCTTAGGAGAGAATTCCCTTCCCCATCAGCATCTGGATTTTGGGGTCATGACCTCCTATGACTGAGAGTTTGCATCAATACTAACAACAACCAGAACTCATTGGCTCAAGAGCACAGCCACGCAGCTTCTTAAAATTTCTCTTTCTCATTCAGATGAAGTGCGGGCTGGTGCCTTCCGGGAACTTTTTCATCCAGAACAGCTGATCACTGGCAAGGAAGATGCAGCTAATAACTATGCCCGTGGCCACTACACCATTGGCAAAGAAATCATAGATGCAGTGCTTGATCGTGTCCGTAAGCTGGTAAGTCCCAGTAGTTCTGAAACAGCCATTTGGATTCTGCAGAAGAAAAAAGTGCAGAACAGGTAACTTGTTAACTACAAATGATACCAGTGGTTCAGAAAAGAGACTGCAAAACATACAGAGGTATCATTATTAGTCTGTTATGGTTTGGGTTAGAACAGAATTAATGTTATGGTTTGGGTTAGAACAGAATTAATTCTGTTCTAACCCAAACCATAACATTGTCCATGAGAGAAGTCCAGTAGTTCACTTCCCAGATGTATGCCTCCAGATATTCTTAAAAAGTGTTTCTGAATATGTAATTCTTCATTATTAGCAGAGCCCTAGAGCACCCAGACTGATACAGAAGGGTGTATTAGGCAGTTCTATGCTGCTGGTTTCAGTTAGGCTAACTAAAGATGTGTGAAGTTCTGAGAGAGAAGTTCTGCAGATAAGCATCTGATTTTTATATTGTAACTGGAGCCAGTGAGGAAAGAAAGGACAAGATTATCAACAGGCCCTTCTCAAGAAGACCTGGCATGAAATCTATGCTATATGTTGCTGATGACTGCTCTCTCTTTCAGCTCAGAATAAGCTCCTGTAGCAGAAGTAGTCTTCATTCTTCTTCAGACCCTATTATTTCACTTTCTTGTTTGATTTCTAGACAGATGCCTGTTCTGGGCTGCAAGGATTCTTGATCTTCCACAGCTTTGGTGGGGGTACCGGCTCTGGCTTTACCTCCTTACTGATGGAACGCCTCTCTGTGGACTACGGAAAGAAGTCCAAACTAGAGTTTGCCATCTACCCAGCCCCTCAGGTCTCCACTGCTGTGGTGGAGCCCTACAACTCCATTCTGACCACGCACACCACCCTGGAGCATTCGGACTGTGCCTTCATGGTGGATAATGAGGCCATCTATGACATCTGCCGCCGAAACCTGGACATCGAGCGCCCCACTTACACTAACCTCAACCGCCTCATCAGCCAGATTGTCTCCTCCATCACCGCCTCATTGCGCTTTGATGGGGCTCTCAATGTGGATCTGACAGAGTTCCAGACAAACCTGGTGCCCTACCCACGCATTCACTTCCCCTTAGTGACCTATGCCCCCATTATCTCCTCTGACAGAGCATATCACGAGCAGCTCTCAGTGGCTGAAATCACCAGCTCCTGCTTTGAGCCCAACAACCAAATGGTAAAGTGTGACCCAAGACATGGGAAGTACATGGCCTGTTGCATGCTTTACCGTGGTGATGTAGTTCCCAAAGATGTCAATGTAGCAATTGCTGCCATCAAGACCAAAAGAACTATCCAGTTTGTTGACTGGTGTCCAACAGGCTTCAAGGTGGGTACAGCTGCCATGAGCTTCTCTTTAATGTCTAAAGGACGAATTCGGTCTAGCAGAAAACTTGTGTGTAAAGTTTTAGATCTTTTATATTTTCCATGTGTGAGAAGAAGGAAGACACTTCTGTATAAAATGTGCCCTTTCTCTTTTGGACATCCCATTGACACAAAACTCCTAGATATTTACATATGTGGAAATCTGATGTGTATATGAGTTAAAACTTAAAGAAGTATTCATTTCAGACCTGAATTTTGGAAATGTCAGTGAATGTTCCCTCTGAAGCAACATCTAAGGAAAAAAAACTAAGGAAATACCAATTAATAAAGGAAATGCTGATATTAGGGAACCTGTCTGTTAACTCCCTCACCCAGAAATATCATACAGCCTCTCCCCATTGGCTACATAGCACTGTTGGAAAACACGATTTCAATGATAATAGAGACATTAGCAGTGGAAAAATTTGTCACATAAATAGCTGAGTTAAGGCTGAAAACTTTTAGCTGAGAACCAACTTTCTGTATTAGTTTCTACAGAGTATCTTGGTGAAACTGTATGCTCACAGTTGAGTAGCTGTTAAGAAAGCTATGAAGTTGCCAGTGTACATTAAACAGAAGAATAATACAGACATTAAAATGACCATGTATCATACTGTTGCTGATGTTACAGGTTTTTATGGCATTTTTCATCTGGTAGTTTTGACACTGGTACCAGTCTACCCCAATATCTACTCACATTCTCATATTTTTTCAGCTTTGACTGCTTTCTACTCTTGTCTTTTTACAACCTTGTCTCCTATTCCTGTTTCCAGGTTGGGATCAATTATCAGCCTCCTACAGTAGTTCCTGGTGGAGACCTAGCCCCAGTTGAGCGAGCAGTCTGCATGCTGAGCAACACTACAGCCATTGCAGAGGCTTGGGCAAGGCTCGACCACAAGTTTGATCTGATGTATGCCAAGAGAGCTTTTGTACACTGGTATGTGGGTGAAGGCATGGAGGAGGGAGAATTTGCAGAGGCTCGAGAGGACCTGGCTGCCCTGGAGAAAGACTATGAAGAAGTGGGAACTGACTCATTTGAAGAAGAAAATGATGGGGAATAATTTAAAAATATACTTTGTCCTTATAAGAACAGAATTGTCTCTATATCATTGTATTGCACTTGTCTACCATCAGGTCACCTTTTTATCATGCAATGTACAAAATTTAGGAGGGGTCATATAGAGACATCCTCTATTCCATAAATCACAGGTATCTATAATCACACTTAGAAACCAGGATCCCTGCTCTCGCAATTTTTGGAATGGTTTGGAGATTTCTTTGGAAGCTCTGTGGTTGTTATCAGGAGAGAACAGCTTTTGTCAAAGTGACACTACACCATGATGCTCAGCAGGCACTGTATTTGGAGACCTGAACACTGAATTCAGTTTTAGAAATCCCCTCATTGGAGCACACTTTCTGGGCTCAGACTTTTGCTCATTACCTGTTTTGGAAGTGGCACAGCACTTGACTACCACAGTGGCACAGATATCTGACTACCACAGGCAAAGCTTAAAATATTCTGATCTAAGACATATGCTCCTCTTCATTGAGCACCCATGTTCTTACAGGGGTCATTACCAACAGTCCCTTCAGCTGCACACTGCTTCACTAGCTTCCACAGACCTGACAGACCTAGTTCCTTGTTTAATCTCCAGTGTCGGTTTGCACTTTGGTCAGGTCGTTTAACTATCTCTAGGCAACTTATGGCCTAGTGACTCTTCTGTCTCTCCTCCTCCCTTCTAATCAGACAGAGGCCACACAAGATGGCAATAAAAAGGGAACATCACTAAATTTAAACCATTGCCAAGAAGCTCTGTCACAGTAACAGCAAAGATGCCAAGTTACTTGTAACCCTTCCGCTTCCCAGACCCTACAGATATCCACACCATCCATGTAACAATTCAGGAAGCTTCCACTGCCCCTGCTGCCTCGGCTTAAGAGCTCAGACTGCCAGGCAGCTGCACTGCCTCCAACAGAGCCAGGTTGTATGAGCAGGTCTCCATAACCTGCCCAGACACTATGCAACCGGGGCCTCTTCTGTGGGAGCTGCAATAACAGCTCTGATGAGCTCCAGACAACCCCTCTGAAAGCTTCTTCTGAGCTGTCTCCTCCTCCTGGTTCAGTGAAGCCGGGTAAGGAAGCCATTAGGAGCTCCACACAAGCTGTGGAAGGGAGCAACACCTTTCCCCTCATTAACCCCTAATGTCCTGCTAAACCAACCCTACAGGCAGAGAGAGAGACTTGGAGGGTTTAGGGTTTCAGCCTGTCCCTGTGGACCATCTGCTGGCAGCTGCGAGGAAACGACACAGTGTTTCTGATGCAGCTGAGTTCCTCCATAAAGGATGGGCACATGTGCCCTGCCAAAGCACATAAGGACTCTCCCTTACGGGGTCCAGAGACTTACACATAGCAGGATTCCTTATGCAACCTACACTACTTCCCAGTCTGCAGAGCTCTGTGGGACAGCATCACTCATCTTTAAACTCTTCCACCTCCCGGAGCGAAGCAAAGCTGGGCCAGTGGCTATCCTCTGTCAAGCAAACCTCCTTTATGGTGTGCTGTGCCCCTCTGTTCCTCATGCAGACATCCAGGAACAAGATGAAGGGGAAGGCCTGGAACCCAACAAACACATCAGAGAAGCAGTCACCCAAGCACTTTTGCTCATCTGAACATAGGTGACTTGTTGAGGTCTGAAATCTCACAGCTTGTGTTGGTGCTAGAGTATTTGTTTACTGTTGTGCTGCCATTCATATATCCCACTGCACACTGCAGCCCACCATCAGATGGGAAACTATGGAGCCACGCAGGATAAGTTAACCACACAGGATAAGTTTCTAAGCAAGTTACTTTTTTGGTGTTATTTTAAAAGAGCTATGTCTTGCTTCTTAATAGGATACTGTAGGTCTTGATAAGAGTTTGGTGCTTTTTTTTGTGTGGCTAAACCCAAATGCCAGGCTGAAGGCACACCTGCTTTTGAGATGTAATGAACAACTCATTAAGTCTGAGCAGAACAAACTCCCTGAGGTACCACTCTGGCCAAAAAAGAGGGTTTTTTTCTGCAGAGTTCAATTTCTTATCCCTCCCTTTAATGCTCAGTCTTGCCTTTGCCCAGCAGAAACCAGACTGAACCAGGCTGAGGTGTTAGAGCAGGGCAGAGAGACAGTGGAGGGACCCACTGTGTTCCCCAACAGTAGGTAGCTGTCCCAGCACTGTGTCACAGAATCAGAGAACTGTTTTCGTGTGAAGGCACCTTTAAGATCATGAACCTCAACCACTAACCTAACACTGCCAAGTCCACACTAAACCACGTCCTTAAGCACTACATCCACAGGTCTTTTAAATACCTCTGGGGTGGCAACCCCACCACTTTCCCGGGCAGTCTGTTGTAGTGCTTGACAACACTTTCACAGAACCATAGAATCGCCTCCTTTGGAAAAGACCTCTGAAACAACCAAGTTCAACCACTGACCCAACACCACTGTGCACACTAAACCATGTCACCAAAATGTATTTCTGTGGATAAATTTCTCCTAACACCTAACCCAAACCTCCCCCATGCAACTGTCACAGCAGCTCACTCCAGCCCTGCAGCCCCTGAGCTAAGCACCTGGGCCTCCTTCCATCCGACGCCAGTAGCCCTTCCTCCCGCCAGGTGCCGCCATCTTGCAGGGGCAGCCCGGGCAGTGGTGAGGCGCCGCGGCAGTCCCTGGGGCAGGCCACGGTGGAGCGAAGTTTCACTTTCTGTCTCGGCGCTCTCTGCAGCGGGAAATGAAAACTAAGCGGTGGAGTGTGCGCTGCTGCCCTCTGACTCAAGCCAGAGAGAAAAGCGGCGAGGCAGTCTCAATCCGTTCGGTAGCGCCTCCGCGGCAACCACAGCTGCTGCCCGCCGCGCCTCCGCTTCTCTCCGGCTCGCTGTCCGCGGCTTTCCCGGGTAGCAGCGGCAGGACCGGCCAGGCTGAGGTGTTCCTCTGTGCCCCGGGGAGACGTGGTATGTCCGAGGCTGTGGTGTGAACGTAAGGCTGGAAGCGCTCCTGTGGCAATTGGTAAGAAGCCTTTCTTGCTGGTTTGTCAGATAGGATGTGCCAGAGCCAGAGCCTGCCCGGAGAAAAAACTAAAGGAGGGGAGAGATAAAAAAGGGAGCCGAACAAATAGTTTTGGACCCCTCACTACATGAAAGACAGAGGACCATGCCGACAGAAGAGCAACGAGGCTGGTGAAGGGTCTGGAGAACAAGTCTTGTGAGGAGCAACTGATGGAACTGGGGTTGTTTAGTCTGAGGAAGAGGAGGCTCAGGGCAGACCTTATCTCTCTCTACAAGTACCTGAAAGGAGCTTGTAGCGAGATGGGGGTCGGTCTCTTCTCCCGGTTTATCACTGGGAGGGCAAGAGGAAATTACCTCAAGTTGCAGCAGGGAGGTTTAGATTGGATATTTGGAGAAATTTCTTCACTGAAATAGTTGTTAGACCTTGGAACAGGCTGCCCAGGGGAGTGGTGGAGTCACAGTCCCTGGAGGTGTTTAAATAACATATAGATGTGGTGCTTAGGGACGTGGTTTAGTGGCATGGTGGTGATAGATTGATGGTTGGACTTGATGATCTTAGAGGTCTCTTCCAACCTTAATGATTCTGTGATTCTGTAGTTTGACAGCAAAGTGGAAAGTTTCATTTCGGTCTTGTCCAAGAGAAGTGTCGAGTCCCTGGGGCAGCATTTCGAGGAGGACCTCAAGATGGCCATCTCATCCCCAGGAGTGCTGCCTTGCAACCCACCTCCCACCTCAGCACCATGCACTCAGCCTCCTGCTCCCCAAGATACCTATGAGGGGAAAGGAGTGACAGTGGTGGGGAAGGGGTGACAAGGGGCAGAAGTGGTCGTCCTCTTAGAGGGGCAGAGGGGCTTTAGGGGTGTAGTATGAGGGGTGTGAAGGGACCATTGAGGGTCAGTGTCTTGGGAGGGCAGACCAGGGTGGAAGGGAGTATGCTGGGCTGGTTGAGGGAGGGCGAGTGAGAGGGCTAGATGATTATGAGGTGGAAGGTACAAGGGGGGTATTGCCACTACCTTCTCTGTGCCTGGCGCTAGCGTGGTCGCTGGGCTCGGCCAAGCTACATGTATTGAGGCAGCAGTATTGAGTCCTACCTGACCTACAAAGGAAACTGCGAAGCAACCCAGTTCCTCCAGTGAGAGAGGAGAAATTGGGGGCAAGAGGGGAGCCTGGTCCTCAGTTCCTGTGCTCACTCACAAGTTTTTAAACATTTATGTGAGGAAAGGAATGTCAAGTGCAAATCTTAGGAATGCTGCATTTCTGATAGCCAAAGTGAGGCAGTTGCATGGAAAGCTTGGGAAGTTGTGTTTGTGTCTTTGCTCCCACAGCATGGTTCACACTAGTACCTGGATGCCTGTGGGAGAGTTTCATTGAACCAGAGACCCAAATCCTCTCATCCCTGTATCCTTCTGCACTCTCCTGCTCTAATATATTTCTACCTATTTCTCAAGTCACCCAAAGCCCTGAGCTTGCTCTTTTATCCCACCCTTAAACCTACCTCTCCTGTCAAAAGCTGTGTCTTACAAGTTTGTCTCATCCTTGGTAAATCCCTATCTGCTGTTCAGCAACCTCTGCTCTGGTTATCCCTCTCCTGTCTCCTTTTGCATCCCCACTGGCTGTGAGTATTACTTACCTTCTGGCTGATACTACACCAACTAAACCCAGTGGCTTTTATGGTACAAGCAAAGATGGGATCCTGCTCCAGCTGAGCTTTCAGAAACCTGAAAGCCATGATAAATCACTTCCAGAGGAAGAGACAGTGTGGGTTCAGAGTCTGTTTTGCTGAGGAAGAAATCAATTCTATGATTCTATGAAATCTCAATTTTTGTTTTCCTGCCGTTCTAACCACTGGGTGCATAGAAGAAGCAATATTCTTGAAGCTGTCTTTGAATGTCTGAGGGTTTTGTTTTTTTCCCCAAATAAAACTCCTCAGTAAATTCAACAATATTTAGTGAATCTGTGTGTATGACAGAGTTCCAAAGTAAAGAATCAAAAGTACAGTTGGGAGAAAGTATACTGAAACTTAAAGGTAGTAACTGGGGCAGGGGGGAAATCCATTTCTAGTTTCACTGCCGGAATCTTCAGAAACTTTACTATTAAACATTATTAGGCACAGTTAACCTGAAAAATAACATGCTTTAAAGCAAAAATTTCTGTTTGTGAAAGACAGAACTAGGATTTTTTTTTTCTTATTTCCCTTCTTGGTAGCTTTTCTTTGTTCTTTTAGCACCTGCCTCAGCTTCATTTTACACATTGTTTAATATTTGTAAAGTAATAATTTCTGAGCATTTGTTTTGTGGTTTCCCCCCCCTCATGAGTGCTTCCCTAAGCATATCCTTTTTTTTCTGATTCTGCCTCCCTGTTGGAGGTGGGCTTTTAAAAAGTTTCGTTTTTGTGTAATTGCATCTGAAGATTTGTCACATTGTTTTGCTGTAGTATTTTTATTTTGCTTTAATTTGGTGACTTTTTAATGTAAAGAGCCAGTAGCTGAGTCGTAAGAGACTGTCAGAGTCTCTTCCTTGAAAATCGAGGCATTATAGTGGTTCTCTTGCTCAAACAGTTAATTTGCCTGTGATCACTTGGAGGAACATGCAAAGAAACTAACATTTAGTTTTTAAAAACATACAGTCCTTTAAAAATTACAGTCCAAAGTGCCACTGTAGAGCTCTTAAAGTGATTAAAACCAATGCAGAAATCCCAGTGGAGAAAACAAACCTTTACCAGCTTAAAAGGCTAGAGAAGGTGAAATTTGCCCTTTTGAATACTTAAGATACTTTGGGTGATAAAGCATTACTGTTACTAACCAGAGGAGTTTTGTAACATCTGCCATTTGAACAATTTTAATAGTATTTACCAAATCTTCTTGAACAGGGATATCTGGCTAGGTGGAGCTGCTTCTATGGAACCAAAGGGTTATTTACTTATTTAGCCACAGCAGGAAGACAGGATGTGTGGTTACCATCAAGCTCCACATCTATTACCTTGCTAATAGCTCTCACACCTGCAATACCCATGTTAATTAAAATATCCCAAATGCTGTCACAGTAATCTTATTAATTTTATTGACATTCCAGCTTTTTCAAAATGCAAATATCAAATACAAAGACAAATCCTTTGGTTCTGGGTGCTCCCTCCTCTTTCTAATCTTTCTTTGCCTTTCTGCAGTCCTTCTGTCTTTGTGCAATATTGTTGATGGGACAAAGAAGTGGACGTCAAGAGAGAAGCAAGACACTGGAGCTGGCACTAACCAAGACCATGGAGGCAGAAACAGAAGTACAGATTACTGAAGAAGGAGCCAAAGAGCTGAAGGCCAAAGACCAGAGGCTACCATCAGTCTTTGGTGTCGCAGACTTAAAAAATGGTAATAGTGTTTTGTCTGGCTTCACTCTCATGTTTTCTGTTTCTAATGCCTACTGTTCCATTTTCTGTCCTTAGGCTTCATTTTCTCCTCTTCATTACCTCCTTACTGAGAAATATACAGATGATTCTCATTTTGCCCTGCCAAATAACCATTCTGGGTTTTTTGGGAAGGGATTACAGAGGATCTCAGTGTTTTTTCCCCATTTTAAGTCCTCTGCAGCCAAAAAAGTCTGGATGCTGGTCCTGTCTCTTTCCAAACACCACCAGCATTGCTTCTGGATTTGATAAACCATGGACTAGGCCCTAGTTATCCTGATGCATTACTAGATTGGCCTCTCAAAAGCTGTTATCAATATTTCAAATGTACCTACTGTTCTGTCCCATTTATAGCTCACCCTTACCACTGACTGTATGCATTTTGGAGTTGTTCTGAGTTTCCATTCCATGTTCCCTGTCCCTTTGGTGATGACATCAGAAGAGAAACTTCTGAGTATATAAGTATACTGTTTTGGGGCACATAATGTACTGCCTTTTTAACTTCAGTCTGAACAGCTGTGACTTGCCTTTTCCATTTTTCTCAGACTAGTTCCTTTCTTTAAAACTGAGACAAAGAATAGCAGAGGTAGGCTGAAGGGGAAACTTGAAGCCAGTGTGATGAACAGCTAGCCTGTGGTCCCACATGTAGCTCTTAATTTTGTTATTAGGCCTGGCTGTATAAAATGCTGGATAAAGATCCTCATGCAGGCAGCCTTTGAGTCCTGTTTATTTTATTTTGTGTTTAGATGTGTTATGAGAGGACTGAGAAATAAGGAACTGGGAGACAGCTGAGTATCATAATCCAGGCTTATTTGAATTTTTCCTGCCAGTTGCCAAACAAAAATAAATGATACCTGCTTGAGCAATGTCAGATAGATTGAATGCTTTCTCAGGTTTGACCTAGAATATACACTGAATGGCTGAATATATGCAAAAGGGAGTTTGCCACTTCCAAATAATTTTCACTTTCTTTTCTTGTACCTGTCTCCAGGCGTCACTTCCTTTTTTGTTTTCCTGTGCCTACAGGAGCTATTGGACTGTACAATGTGGGACAGAGCTGCTGTCTGAACTCTCTGCTCCAGGTGTTCTTTATGAATACACGCTTCACAGGGATACTTCGAAGGTACCACCTGTTTGAGCTACCTGAGATACTGCCATTCGCGCTCTGTTGTCTCCACTCCTTTTCTATATGAGAAGTACATTAGAAGGCTTGAGTCATCAAGGTGCTGGTGAGGTGCTTTCAGCTCACTCATCAGTCTCTGCCTTATTGTGTCTGTCATACACAGACTAGGACCTGCAAAGATAGAAGTTGCAGTCTTCTGACTTATTAGTACTCCTTGATTCATGTGCCCTTTGCACACAGGTAAGCTGCAGTCTTGAACTGAGTTTTCGTGAAGTTTATATCTCTTTTCCATAAGGAGGTAGGATTTTATTCCAGGTATACTCACAGGCTGCTTTAACTAAAGGATGAGTTGTGTGTAACCATATGCACTATTCCTTTTGTAACTTTAAGCATGTAAATGGAAACATGTTGTGGATTTTAGACTCTGACCTGATTGTCCTGGCTAGCACCTCATAGAGAAGAATAAGTGTTGTTGCAGATAGTGAATATGTAGTGTTTTTTTGCTTTGCTTGACAGTGCTCCCTATGTGTTTGTGGAGAGGATTTGGGTTTCTACTTCCCTACCAACTTCACTAGTAACTGATTTTAATTGTTTTCAGTTTACTCAGTTCACTGCAGCTTTAATTATCTAAGTGGATCATTCCTTCTTTCTCCAAATTTCTTACACATTCACCAGTACGCAGAGTGGGAAGAGGTCAAGTTACAGACATGCAGAGATGAGAAGTGTCATAAACAGGCAAAGCTAAATAATGTAAACAGTGGTTTACCATTGCTATTTGAAGAAAGGCTTAGAAACACCTGTGGACTGCAATAAATTTAGGGAGGATAAAGAGCTTTCCAGTTGGCAGGTAGTTGAAATACAAGCATTGTGATATACATTCCCATGAAATTTTGAGGGTGTGTTGAAAATGAAGGCATGAACAAGTGGGAGGCAGGAACAGCTCTAAAACTGTCTGTAATGTTGTTTCTAGAGCCCAGAATACACTTCAGGTTTTGCTTGGTTTGCCTCTTATTCAGGAGTAGGCCACCTTAAAATTTTGGCCTTTTACTTCAGAACTGTCAGCCTGCACTGTGGGATGAGCTAGCGGAGGTGTCTGCTTCCCCTTTTACCTTCTTTTGCTGAAGACATGCCCATTCTTGAGTTCCTCTTGAGTTGCTGTCTCTGCTATCTACCTCTGCTCTTTCAGGTGTGATGTCTATTAGTTCTCCCTTCTACCCCTTGATTACCATTCATGTTGCTTCTTCCCTTTGTAGGATCACAGTGCCACCACATGCTGTGCAGAAGAGGAAGAATGTCCCATACCAAATGCTCCTGCTCTTGGAGGAGATGCAGTGTGGCAAGCAGAAAGCTGTTTCTCCAATAGCCTTTGCTTCCTGTCTTTCAACATACAGAGTGAAATGTAAGCAGTGCTGCCTTGTGCCCACCTCTGTCTGCAGACCAGGGATGTTAATTATCAAGCTCTAACAAGCAGTGCAGACTCTGACATCTCATTCAGAAAATTAGAAATGTGAGGAGTTAGGTACATGATGATGTAGTGATCTTTATAGCTGACTCTCAGTTGTGAGTGAGATGCTGTGTCTTGTGAAGAGAGGGCAAAAAGGCCCCTGCCAGATATCCTTGCTGATGTCCAAAGGGTGGGAAGACTATCAGACTGCTGGAAGACACAGCTACTGATACTGGCCAGCAGGAAAGGGCTGTGCAGGGCAGAACTTGATTTGTCTTGCTATGCTGGCATGATAATAGTGAAACAGCTGCTATTTCCTATTAGAAGGAAGGGGTCGTGTGGAAAAGGCACTGAGTTCACCCAGATCCCCTTGGATAAAATCTGTATCCTTTCTGTTCCTAAGGGCAGAGGGAAGAATTTGCTGGCTTAACCTCCCACTTTGGCAGAGTCCCAAAGCAGAGAGATTGTTAAATGCATGGGTGACTGGTGGCAAAGGCACGCTGAGGGTCTGTTTATGTGTACACATAAATAGGGTTTATCTAGATGTCCTGATCTTTATTATATAAAAACCAAAACAGGACGGCGCTGAAAAGGACAGATGGGAGCCAGGCCAGACCTGTATTAAGGAGGAACATGAGATAACCTGAGTATTTCTGTTTGCACCATTTTTCCTCCTGAGACTGCATGGCTCTGCATCCTGCCTTCCCTCTTCCAATTAAAGAGGGATTCCCAAAGAGAGTTTGTAGAGCTTGACAGTTTTCCACCTTGTCCTCCTGCTTTAAAATTCAGGTGTGGTTCATAAAGTCCTATATCCCAGGATACAGGATTACAGATGTGCTGTTAGCATGAGGAAAGATATATTTTCAGAGCTTCATTTAGTCAGGAATGTCTGTAATCTTACTAGAACCCAGCAGCAGTCAGTACCTGCAGACTTGCAGGGAAGTTGAAAGCACTTCCACATCAGGGTGTTGGATTGTTCCACAAAATTTGTTTTGCCTGTGATTAAACATAGAGGTAGTCCAGAAATATCAAGATTTTGCTAAACTATGAATAGTTTTTGCCCAGTTCCTAAACCTTGAATTCATTATGGGCTGACAACATCAGTTCTTCGCATTCAAGGATGTGGAATTTTTTCTCCCCTCTAAATTCAATCTTGAAGCAATTCTCTGCTGAGCTATTTTAAGCAAGCTGTGCATTGAGGTGTATCTCGCCATCTTTGGTTTCTTAATATACCAGTTTAACTAGAGTGGAAAGCCAAAACATAACGATGCTACCTCATCCTTAGCTTCCTGTGATGAAACTGTATACTTTGTCCTGGGTAGGGATCAAGGAGTTTATAGTGTTCTAAGGATGAGACATCTGGATAGGGCTGCCTATCATATTGATCTCAGCATTCAGGAGTGTTATAGCTGTAGCTGCGGGGTGGGGGAGACAAGTCTGTCTAGTAACAAAGGTGAAAAAGAGAACAGAATCTTTCCTGTGTTTTTTCCAAGAAGAACTCAAATAAATGCAGCTCTCAAATCAAGGAGACATATGAGCCCTATCCTCTGGTAGCTATTGGGTATATTCTTGGCCTTTCATCCAGTGACAAGGACATGACTTTTGCACTAAGTTACACAATGGGGCACTCAAGCCCTTCAGTCATCTCCCTCTGCCTGTTCAGGTCACGCGGAGACATTGCAGCTTGTCTCCAGTCTAAACTGTGTCCCTGGCAAGGAGAGGCAAGGGAGCAAGAGAATGGATCTGATGGGGAACAATAAATCTCCCTTTGCCATCTGTGGGAAATCTGTGCTTGGTGCTGTGCATAATACTGGCTGAAGTTGTGTTTTCTGTGTTTAGTGTTTGTGCAACATGATGCTGCCCAGCTCTTTCTGACTCTCTGGAACTTGATAAAGAGGCAGATGAAAAAGCCAGAGCTGGTAAGGATGGTGGCTGAAATGAATGCCAGGTGTTTGGCCCTTGTCATACGTGATTTCCTCTGCTTCATGAAGAAGAATCCTGTTCACTGACAATTGTCCTAAATTAAACTTTTAAAATTATCCCCTATTTGTATCTTTCCTCACAGCTTTCAAAGGGGACAGGGAATCTTGATTTCAGAATTTTGAATCACGGTTGACTTTTGTTCATCTTACTTTTAGTGTATGCCAGGGTCTCTGTTCTAATGGGAAATATGATTAATAACAAACAGATTGGTCTTTTTGGAACACTGAATTTAGTTATCTTGCATTTCTTTTTCCCCAAAATTTCTGTAAGCATTTATTGGTGAGTTGTGACACAGCTCCTCTGTTCTGTGAAGTTACCCGTTATAATTAGTCACTGTTAGTATGTTATGTATCTGACTGTTCCTTCCTTGGGCACTGTGTAAGGTAAGAGAAAAGTGACCCTTCCTCAACCCACTGTCATAATTTTATTTATGCAGAAGACAGGCTCCTGTTGCAGATCCAAACAAAACAGTGAAAGTCTAAAGTGTGCATCGAAGCAGATGTTTAACTGTCTGATCTTGTTACAGGCTGTGTCTTTCCCCTCTGCTAGATGATGAGGGGAAGGAGTTGTTCTTCTTTAAATGGGGGAAGCACCCTATCCCTATAAATCAATGTCAGATCTGGGTTCAAGCTTTAAAGTGGTAACACTGCATGAAGTAATGCGTCCACATGGGCTTTCCTACCCCCAGGGGGGAGATACCTCAGGTGTGTTCTTCGTACACCTTGTTTTGACTTTTTTTTCCCACTCATCCAGGTCGAAGAGCTGAACGATTTGTACACTATCTGTGTACAGGAACACCTGACATGTCAGAAATGCTCTTCTGAAACACGGAGGAACAGCAGCATGCTAACCCTTCCACTCCCAGTGTTGGATTCCAATTCTCGTATCCTGAAGACTCTGGTAAATTCAGTGGCAGCACTGTTTCCTTAGGGAGAAGGTTCCCCTCTGTTCAGTGTGAGAGCCTCCTTCTTGCGCCACTCTAGTCTCCTGCGTCTCTTCTCCAATCTCTGCAAGCATCTCTGCAGGGTGTCTGGGACTTTGAGATGATCTTTTCTCATTCACATTTCTTCTTTCTTTTGAAGGGTTCTAAATTTCTCCAAAAAGTTGTTTGATTTGGGGTATGGGTAAAGTCCTTGATTCATCTTTCTAAAAAGACTGTTGACTAAATACTCTGTGAGACTCAGAGACTCATACTACACAGTGATGTGTACCTGTGAGACCTTAGATACTGCAGTGAGGTGCCCTAGAAAACTTGTAATCCCTGAGCAGATACACTACATTTGCCCAGTGTACTGTTCTTTTACTGTTACATCAGTACTGCTATTTTTTGGTGGCTATGTAGGTGCTACCACAAATAGGCAGTGGATTTTTCAGGTGACAGCGGACCATTGGGCCTTTTTTATTCTCTGACCACTTTGGACTGTTTCAGCCTGAAGGAACCTTTCAAAACCTCTAAGGCTTTGAAGCAGGTTTAAGAGACACTTTTACATCAACAACTTTTTTTTTGTAGAAAATGTGGCCTTCTGATCTTTCTCAACTAATGTAATTACAGCAGCAGCTAAGAAAAATGGAGTACCTTTATTTTAGGCTGCTAGGCAATCTTTTTTTCGTTTAGTAACATATACCTTCTTTATCTTTGCTGTTTGCTGTGAAACAAAGTAGAAATAGAAATTCAGCTTGAAGGTTGAAAGAAATCTCCTCTGTCATCTTAGGAGGACTGTCTGCAATACTTTTTCCATCCAGAAGAGTTGACTGATCACAACATGTGTTTCTGTGAACAGTGTGGAAGGAAAACACCCTTTCTGCAGGTAATCAGAGTGTTATTTCCTCATATGTCTCTTATACTGAGAACTTCCTTTAGGACTGGGAAGGGTGGACTGGAAAGGACTCAACCGTATCATTTTAAGAGGAGATTAGGAACTCAAAAATTTGTCATCACAGCAATGTCAGGTAGGTATAAACCACATGCCTCTTTCCTGTTAGGAAGTTCCCTGCTGTAGCAACAAAAGAATGCTTTTATGGGTTTTAATGTAAGTCACTGAGGGATGTAGCATTTCTGTACCAGCAGAAAAGCTTCTGTTGGTTCATGTTGTGTTTCCATTATGGGGCTCTGCACCTCTGTGTAGCTCCAGGGCTAGACAAGCATATGCTAATGGAGCTGTGCATATATATAGAAGTAGGATACTCTACAGTGATTTCCCTTCTTCCCTGGTCTCCACAGGGATCCCCATTTTTTATAGCATTAGTCTCTGCCAGCCAATTAATTAGCTTTTTCATGAAGAGGGAAGTGCATTGAAGAGAGAGGTGTTTGAGAGGCACTGCCTCTGCTCAAGACTTGCGGGGGACTTTCTGCAACACTTTCACAATTAGGCATCCTCCAAGGTCACAGTGCATCCATATATTTTGGTGGCAGCCATGGCAGCAGCAGTAGTATCAACAAAGGCAGAGCAGGAAGGAACAGCTGTCAGCTTGGCATCCTCCACTGAGCGATAGTGGCCACATGTCACAGGGGTGTTGGCTTGTTTCTCCTTAACCTACCTAGTGCTACTAACCTAGGCTTAAGAAAGTAGATGAGAAATGAAGCCGCCCTTGAGATACCCGAGGCTTGGTGCTAATCATGCTGACATTGAGAATCTTGGTTACCACAGCTCCACTGCACGTGTGTGTTTCTTGTGTGCAGATGAGCTACAAAGGTTTGGCATCAGCTGTCTGGTGGAATTGGCAATCATTCACTTTAGCGCTGAGTTTTCTCCATGCTTCTTTCACTGGGTGGAAATGGATATTTTCACCTCACCTCTGCAGGGTTTGCTGCTTAGTTTTCAATTGTGTTATTTATTACTTTTCAGAGCATGAAACTTGTCCATCTGCCACAGACTCTGACCATACACCTAAAGCGCTTCTGCTTCGAAAAATCAGCCTCCATTCGCAAGCTTAGTCACTGTCTGCCATTCCCACAAGATATTGATTTCAATGCAGTCTTGACAGAAAATCAGTGCCAAGCAGATGACAATGAAAAGGTGAGATACTCCTAATGTCCTATTTAAAAGGGGCAGATTTTCTTCTCCCCTCTGCTTGAGTCTCATAAAAACTTGAGATCACACCAATATTTGCCTCAGTTCAAAGCACTTGTCCCGAAAAGTATGTCTCAGGCATTACCTGTTCCAGGTGTTGTCTCATCCCATGGTTTTAACAAGTTTAGGCATTATTCAACTTTTCTGTGCTCAGATTACTTCACCAAAGGCACCATAACAACCTTTGTGCCATAAGGACAAACTCCAGGCTTTATGTAAAACCCCACCCCAATCCCTTTTTTCTGAGAGTGTTTAGCATAACTTTTTTCTTCAGTTTCTAAATATACTAAAGAAAAGAGGTGAAAACACAGTTCATTTGAATGACCAAATCCAGACATTGTAAACAGTGTCTTAGAGGCAACTTCTGTTCTGTGTTTCAGCCTCCAGCCAGTCTGACCTGCTGCTTTGCAGAGATCACCCGTCCCAGACAAAGAGAACTCCATTCCTGGCAATTTTTCTATGTGGTGTTCTTTGCCACAGAGCTGAGGTTAGCAGGCAGATGACAGCTTTGCCAGGAAGCTGAGAGTGATCTGCCACACTGTGGATCTGTTCCCCTTATTAAAAAAGGGATCCCCTATGTAACAAGGGGACAGTGAGGCAACATCAAAACCTCCCTGGCACAGTGTTGGCTGCAATGTAACTCCTTTGCTGTCCCTTTGCTGTCTTAATGCCTTTTTCATGTTCCTGTGATCTCCAGAGAGGCAGCCCATAGCTGGTAGGCAGAACTCTGAGGGTGAGAGTGAAAAAGGCAGGATCCTCAAGGCCAATCTAATCTTTCTCCTTTTTCCTTACAAAATGCACATTCTTGCTGTCCTGGCTGCTGCTTCTCTTCAGACAATGAGAATTGTCTGCAACTGAGAATTGCTGCACTGAATGTTATTCTCTGTGGCTCTTTATAGGCTGCCTGGAAGTATGAGATTTTTGCTGTCGTTGCTCATTCAGGATCAACTAATTGTGGACACTACTGTGCCTATATTCGAAGTCTCACAGAATGTAAATGGTATTGCTTCAATGATTCTGAGGTTTGCCAGGTGAGGAGAAAAATCCACATTTCTTTTGTAGCTTCCTGGAGACTCCTCTAGATCTCATTTAGTCTGCCTGACTGCTGAGGAAAGAGAACCAGGAAAAAAACCTGAAGCTGCAGAGCCCTGTGCACGTGATTCCTTTGCTACGGCATGCTCTCAGCTGAGGGCAAAGCAGCTCTCGCTTCTGTACCAAACAAGGCCTCAGGTTCTGGTTTACAATTTGAAGAAGCAGCCATTCACTGTGTACCCTACTTTGTGTACTCTTGATTTGTTTAATGTATGTGTTCAGAAGAGGAAAAGGAACTGTTTTTCTTTGAAGGGCAAAAGAAATAAACTGATTTATTAAAAGCTGTTAAGTTCCTGGAAGTGCCACATATACCACTCTTAGGAGAATTGCTGTGCTGGTGTCACAATATGTCAGTCTCCCATGTGTTTTGAGCAGCCTCCTCTTGTGTGATTTTATTCTCTAGGTATTGTGGGATGATGTGAAATGCACCTATGGACATTCCAACCTCCTCTGGTAAGCAAACACATCTGTTTTTACCTAGAGCTGCTCTGGGGTTTGGAATGAGGATAGCAAATAGAAGACAAAAACTTTGAACTGCATATTGCCTGAGGTGTACTGAAGACGCAGGAGAATAGAGGAGGCCTCCTTGTAATCTGATTACTCTGATGTGACCTATGACTATACTGGGAGCCTGCAGGATTACTGGGTCATCAAAAACGGGGCTACAGGAGTGGTCTTGTTACTTATGATTGCCACTTGGACACTATATCCTGACTGAAGTTAGATATGTCAGTCAGGATTCTTTCAATGCTTTTTGTTTTGATGCATTGTAAGAAAATGAGCTCTGGGTGGAGATAAACTGTAGAGCTGCCAGGGAGTCAGCTTTATATGCTGCCTCAGAAGCACTGGAGGGGGTCAGTTTGATTGACTTAAACCTCAGAAAGCTGAGCAGGAGCAAACCTGGGAGGTTCCTTGCAACCTACATCTTCAAACATACATCTTGTTTTGCTTTTTATTTGCTTCCACAGGGGAGAAACAGCCTATCTCTTGATTTACATGAAGAAATATCCTCAGTAGCCTTATCGAGGAGTATCAGAATGTCTTGGCAAGCTATGCGTTGTCCATGGAGCTCAGCACCTCTGTGCCAGTGTGGATGTGTACAAATGTTCCACAAGAAGGACATTCTGCTCTCAGTGACCTCTGCCTTCACATTTATTTATGAAAAAAAGCACAGGAAAGCCTCAGCTAGAGTAAGGATCTAAGCACTGTTGATATTTAAGTGACTCTATATTATTTTCTTCTTAAAAGATAGGGAAGTTAGTCCTTTTCTTTGCTGACTTAACCAGTTTCTTTAATGCAGATGCCTAGATTCCAGTACAGGGAAAGTGTTTGGCCTGAAGGCCTACATGATGTTCCAGGAAGGCATGTGTTATGCCTGGGGAGTTGTGATAGCCATACCTAGCCAATAAGACTGTAGGAGCTTGAGACTTAGTCTGCCCTTTTAGTGCCATGTTAGGTGCTGTCAAGTGAGTCAGGGGACCCCAAAAGTATTGAGAAATAGCTGGAATGAGGACCAGAACCCTTACAACACATGCACCTGTGGTGTTTGCTCCTTAAACCTTCCTGAAAACCAATCACTGTAGGTAGGGATTGAGATGTGTTTGAAAGTTGGTGTAATTGTAAAGAGGTGTTCTTAAATCAGGAGATACTGTAGTTGTTCTGATTTACAAGATGAGTTTGAATATATTTATGCAGATGATTGTTTTCTTAGTGTGCTTATCAGGCATTTATAAGCACTTTCTTTCCTGTGTAGAGGAAAATATTCAAAGTAACAGAGATTCTGAAACTAGCTAGTGATTTTGCACCATACAGTCCACATGCTATGGTAACAGGAGAAGTGAAATGCTGGTTGCCAGCTGGGATCGTCTTGCTCTCTCCCTTCCTTCTCTGCCCATGAAGTGGAAATGTTCCTCAAGCAGAGGAGAGAACAGTTCTATGAAGAAAGTGAGTATTTTTAAATCTCCTTTAGAGTTCCGTCACTCTGTGCTGTTGGCTCAGCCTCTGCTCCCATGGCAAGACTGCACAGCTGAAGGGAAAATGTAGAGAGCTAGAAAAGAAAGGTTGGTAACATGTGACAATTAGAAGAAGAATGTTCTAAAAGCTCATCACAAGACTCAGCAGTGAGGAAAGCTAAAAACTTCCCTTGTGATGATTTTAAAGCACTTATTGCAGTAAGTCTTGATGTATCAACAGTCTGTGATGGGACCAGTGATTCTGGTAGAATCATAGAATGGCTCAGCTTGGAAGGGACTTTAAAGATCATCTAGTTCCAAACCCCTGCCATGGGCAGGGATGCCACACATTAGACCAGGTTCCCCAGGGCCACATCCAGCCTGGCCTTTAACACTGCCAGGGATGAGGCATCCACAACCTCCCTGGGCAACCTGTTCCAGTGCCTAACCACCCTCTGGGTGAAGAACCTCCTTCTAATTTCTAGTCTAAATCTCCCCTCCTTCAGATAGCTTGAGATCTAAAAGCACCTTCTAGCCTAATGTGTTCTTCGACTGTGTCTTTACAGGGGTGTTATTTTTGTGGAACTGAGCACATTTTGAACATACTAATTTAGTTACAGTAACACCTATATATAACCTAATTTTATTTTATTTTGGTCATGATGACGAAGTTCTGAAATCACGTCCATTTTCTGTTGGAATCTGCAGGGTGAATTGAGAAATCTTGGAGCATAGCTGTGAAAATACATTTGTATGAACTAGAAGGTATTTATTTCACTGAACTAACAAGATCCTTTTTCTGTTCAAATCTCTTGTATTTGTACTGTTCTGTGTTAAAAAAAACCCCAGTGTATTACTTATCACCAGGATGAAGAGTTTGCAGCCTATTTGCCTTTGGGAATGCGTTGTGCCCTTTGTAAAGCACCTTGCAATGAGTTCCTGTCTGCTTTATCCAGCACTTTACATAGGTGAAGTACCTGAAAGACAGTGCACTTCCAGAAATTGGGAAGTTCATGGGGCTAAGAAACTGACAAGACATGTCTGATTTGATATAACCTGACACTTAAAAACAAACTATGCTTATGAAAAATGCTTCAAATGTGTGATAATTTCCATATGTGTCATCCATCAAGGAAGCATTTGCTGACATATATTAAGAAACTTTTCAGTCATTATCTCAATGAAAAGTAGTATGTTGGGTTTGTGCCTGCTGAGGTTTTGTGAGTCAGGGAGGGACTACTGGCATAAACTTTGGAGGAGCTAATGAAAGTTTCCTGGAGGAAGCTTTTAGAAGCTCTTCTGGCTCCAAGGTGGACCCACCTCTGGCCAATGCTGAGACAATCAGCACCTCTACAATAACTTATTTAAGAGGTGAGTTATTCCTGTTGGAAAGGAGTTGCACATGGTAGAGACAACCATGCAGACATCGAGATCAGTGAGGAAGGAGTTGGAGAGCTGTGGCAGCCCATGGATATCAGTGGTGGAGAGGAATCCTGTCTGCAGCCCATGGAGGACCCCGTGCTGGAGCAGGGGGCTGTTCCCAAAGAAGGTCATGACTCCGAGGGCAACATGTGGAAGGGAGTCAAGGCTGGTAGGAGAGGTTCTTGGAGGACTGTCTCCCATGAGAGGGTTTCCATGTTGCTGCAAGGGAGGACCGAGAGGAGTTCCCTGAGGTGGAAGGAGCAGCAGTAACAGCATGAAATGGACCAAGACTGGCTGCAGCCCCCACTCTCTGGCTCCCTGTGCTGCTGGAGGGGAAGAGGTAGCAGAGCTAGGTCCGGTAAGAAGGGAAGGGTGAGGGGAAGGTGTCCTACTCTGATTCAATTGATGAATGGTAGTGATTTTGTTTCAGTTAAATATATTTTGTTTCCCCAAGTCGAGTCTGCCTTTTACTGGTGGCCATAATTGGTGAGTGAGCTCTCCCTGTCATTTGATTCGACCCTTGAGCCATTTGTTGTATTTTCTCCTACCCGTCTCACCGGAGGAGGGTAGGAGTGAGCAAGTGGCTGCTTTGTTGCTGCTGAGGTGAACCTAAACCACAACAAAGCAGTCAATGTTTTTTGAATTAAATAGGATGGGATAAATTCCCTAGAAAATAAGTCCTGTGGATTATGTTCCTTCTGTTTTCCCTAAACACCATAAATGCAGGTTGGAAGTTACAGGCCACATGCACAGAATGGCAGTTTTGGGCATGTAATCCCTGCCACCTCAAAAATTTCTTGTGTTAATGCAATCAAAGCACCTCATGTTACAGAGTTTGTGTAATCACAGGGTACACTGGCACCTTTGCTCTCCACCAACTCGTCCTCCACTCAAAAGCAATGTGATCGTTGCTGCATGGCAGGCTTCCCATGCCAGGCTTAATTTCCGTAAGAAACCAAGTAGTCTTCGATTGGAAAGGAAAGGATTGGAGAAGTGAAATCATGGCGAAAGAAAAAAGATGATGGATGGGGATGAAGTGAAATGTAGGATGTGGTATTGGGTTTGAATCATTCTTCTGTTCAAAGTGCCGTTTTCCAGAATTGGTATCCAGTCATCAAACAACTTTTCAGTGTCTCCAAGCCAAGAACCTGATTTACTTTGCTATTAAATACCAGGTTGCATACTTTACCCAGGAGGTGGCAGTGTCTGCCGTGTTTTACCGTTCTCTCACCTCCCTCCTTCGTCCTGTGTCAACAAGAGCCAGCTTGTCTGGGAGCAGGGCCAGCAAGCTTTCCAGAGGAGATTCATTTCGTCATGTCGCCAGTGTCTCACACTAAAATTGGTTTAATTTCTGGGCAAATTAGAATTTATTTCAAGCTAGCCTGGTGTCTGAATGTGAACATGAATCCTTTGAAAAGGGCAGATCAGCTCAGGCAACTCAGCAGTGACTCCTGTGGACATTTTATTCCAGAGAACTAAAGAAAGCAAGATCCAAACTAGAACACCTCATTATTTGGGGGCTGGAAGTCTCCAGATTTGGAGATTAGCAAACTTCTTTGTCTTCTGTTTACCAAATTAATGACTTTTCTTCTTGTTTTAGTCTCTTCAAGGAATAGTGAGAGATGCAGTGAAGTTTGCCATCAATGTTGGGTACCACTACTTTGATTGTACCCATCTGTACCAGAATGAAAGTAGAGATCAGGGATGCACTATGAGAAGAAACTGAGGAGGGGGTTGTGAGATAAGAAGGCCACTTCATCTCAAAACTGGTGAGATGTGGATTTGATAAGTGCACAGTTCGATGGATAAGAAATTGGTTGGAAGAACGCTATCAGAGAGTCGTGGTTAATGGCTCCTTGTCCGGGTGGACAGCAGTGACGAGCGGTGTCCCCCAGGGCTCCGTCTTGGGACCGGTGCTCTTCAACATCTTCATTAATGACCTGGACATGGGTATCGAGTGCACCCTCAGCAAGTTTGCAGATGACACAAAGCTGAGTGGTGTGGTTGATAAGCCAGAGGGGCAAGATGCCATCCAGAGGGATCTGGATAAACTTGAAGAATGGGCCCAAGAGAATAAAATGAAGTTTAATAAATCTAAATGTAAGGTCCTGCACTTGGGTAGGAGCAATCCTGGCTATGAGTACAGACTGGGTGAGGAACTCATTGAAAGCAGCCATGCAGAGAAGGACTTGGGGGTCTCGGTAGATGGAAAGCTGGATATGAGCCAGCAATGTATATTCGCAGCCCAGAAAGCCAACCGCATCCTGGGCTGCATCAGGAAAGGTGTGACCAGCAGATCTAGGGAGGTGATCCTGCCTCTCTACT